>CM055092.1:66823422-67083422 GCA_029204225.1 Diphasiastrum complanatum | reverse complement strand
TCTCATCCAGTAAAGTGGAGTAAATGTCCCGTGGCCTACAATGGAACTTTTCTACCAACGAAATAGTCTTGACGCCTTCCTTCACCTGAGGCTTTGATTTGGTGGGTGGGGCCTGTTTAGATCCACCGACCTCGACATCCTTATCCAGAACCTTAGTAACTATTCCTTCGGATTTTTTCGAAACTTGTTTTCCTCCCAGCTCCTCTTTCACTGGCCCACCTGCAGCCATTTCTTTAACATACTTTCCCACCCGCTCCAGGACAATCGGCTTCCCTTTTGCAAGAAAAGCCTCTCTAAGTCTCTGCCCTATCGCAGATTCATCAAGAACACTAACCCTAACTTCAGGTTCTTCATCAGCATTTTCATCCGCGACGTAGGGTAACTCGACTTTTCCTTCCACCTGCGCCAAGCTGTTGCCGGTTTCATCCTTTGCTTCCCCTGACCAGATTAACACCACTTTTATCTCATAGCCAGGTATAATCTTGCCCTTTCTGATATTCACGTAGGCCTGGCCAGTCACACTCTCTATATTCTTAGTTCTAATGTACAACCCTCCCTCTCCGTTAAGAATTTGTACATTCTCAAGAAGCTCTCCAAGACACTTGCGAGTCCATTCTAAGCAATCCTTTTCAGCCCAGTGCCAATTGTGTACATTGGCACCATCAGCCCTATCTTGAACAATCCAACGCTTGTCACCTTCTCCGAACTTAGCCATCCCTACGTAATGAATAAACGCAAAAACTGGAATCCAAATGAAGATCCAAGCTTACTAAATCAGCGCAAAAATCACAATCCAGCTGAAAATGTGCAAATGCTTCCGTCCGGGGGGTGCAAAGCAACGATCCAGGACGCCCAGAAAAGGAAAATGCTGATGTATCAGGGTTCATCCAGCACGATCTTCGTGAGAATTGAAATTGAGTTGAAATAATCTTCACAAAAATGTGATGCAATGAACAAAATTAGTCATTGTGTCGCTCTTTCTTGAGCATTGATTCGGAAATGAAGGGGGATCGAAACGCCATCGCCAAAGCCGATACAGGAAAAGCTTTTTAGGTAGTTATCGAATATTCTGGAAACATATAGTGTTACGAGGTCACATCCAGCTTTTTGGCCAAACTGGCCTTCCAAGTTCCAACACTCAAAGATTGGAAGGGGCTGGCCCCCCGGGGAAGGGGGGTCTATGGCAACTACTAGGGGTTTGGATTATAGGCCTATGAGAACTTGCCACATGGGGAGCGCTCATGGGCCATAAGATGTTACAATTGTTTGGGCTGACATATGGCCATATGGATGTGATTTGATGATTGTTTGATTTGGAGTTTAAACTAGCTACACAATTTTGTCCTGATTTGAATTGAGTAAGAAATTTGAGTTGAATAAGAATTTTAAAGGCAAGCAAACTGCATACGACATTGACGATTGGATTGTAAAGGTTGCGTAGAAGCTTGTTTGTATAGCCATCAAAAGTTTGTAAACGTCCCAACCTTTTAATATAAGACTTGAGAAACATTTGATTTCCAACATTTTTTCCAAACAGCCCGAGTTACATGCTTCGCTTTCATGTCATGCCATGTACGGGTAGTTAGCATTCACCTACGAACTAGTCTATGTAAAATGAAGGTTTCCTGGCTACCAATTTTGAAATGTTGCTTTCCATTGTTGCTTCTCAATTATTTGTACATAGTTTCATTTGGTTTAAAGTTTTGTATTCCAAAAAGAGCAAGAACACAATTTTGCTCTAAACTAGGATATTGCATGTTCTATGATATTTCATAACAAATTCCAAAATGACTTTTTTGTAAGCGATTCAGAAATTTGAAGACAATTACTATTACCAAAGAGTGAGGTGATGCAAACAATTCTTCAAAAATAAATGATTGTTTAGAAAAATGCTTTCAATGCCTAAAAGTATGCCTCAAAATATACTCTCATATCATATATTTTGACTTACATATATTTAATTTGACATTGATACAAAGTTTCTATTCTAGTTTTTTTTAAACATTTATAAATAAAAAAACAAAATACCAAATACTGGTATATAACTTTGCAACTTTTATCAGTCAATGAATTTGTCTATAATTGTGTATTCATGAAAACAATAGCATAAATTGTAAAATGTTAGCATAATTAATAATTAGAACACCATCTGTCTAAGCATGCAGGATTCGGTGCTTTGAGAGGCAGAGGCAGCAATTTTCCTCTCAAATTTATAAACTAGAAGATTTGGCTTTCTCCTGAATGAATGATATATATGATGTTCGAAAATGCCATTTGCAAATCGCCATGGAAAATGTCAAAGAAATCATAAAAATATCCAGCTTGTTAAAAAATTAAATAAATAAAATAAAATTTTGGTTTAAGTTTATTTATCATTTCTTTTTCTATTACAAAATTGAGTTCCAAAGACGTTTTCAAATTTTTTATCAAAACAAATCGATAAAAAAGTTGAAACTAATACAATCAAGAACGAATCATTCACCATATGATACAAATCCAAAGTATCATTATTATTGAATGAATGCATAAGTAAAGAGTCAATATATTTAAATATTCATTAATAACAATCAAGCAATGATAAGTAGCTATAGAATTGTTTCTATAAAAAGGAACAAGATAAGTTAAAAAGATGCACTTTGTGTTTTCTCTAAGTTTGATATAGTATGATATAGCATTTGTTGGAGGTCTAACATACTACAACAAAAAGCACAACCAAACACATATGAGACATCGACCCTAGCCACAACTAACTATAGTGTAACACCAGGATCATAATATATTAATTGTCTAGTACAAGTGTATGAAAGATTCTAAAGAGTTCTAATTTGCAAAATAGCTTGCAAATGGGGCGACTTCAATGTTATTATTTCAGAGCCCTCTTGCACATGCATGGATTTTCAACGAAGCATTGCAAACAGAAAGTACACCACATGTAATCATAATGTATTATGTTTACTTGAGATTGAAGGGCTTGGATGTGCACGAAAACATGTTTATCCACCAGCTAGTGTTAAGTCAGCAAGAATTGTTCCATGTGATGTAAGATCTTAACATCCTAAGTTTGCAGTTGTTAATTGTCAAGGTCTTGACACCTTAATTGTTCTATGTGATGTCAAGGTCTTGACATTTTAAGTTACAATTGTTAATTGTCAAGGTCTTCACATCTTAATTGTTCCATGTGATGTCACGATCTTGACATCTTAAGTTTATAGTTGTTATGCAAAGTACTGTATTGTCTGCTTTCGTTTTTCAATGTAAGTTATTTCTCTGTGGGCAAAATTTTTATTAAAAGTATATATTCATTTTTTTAAAGATTATTCTCTTAATGTTCTATTATTTCATATCAAAGTGGACTAAATCAACAATCTCCAATATTCACTGAAAAAAAACTCGCAAAACTCATACAAATTTGCTCGCATTATGCAAACTCCCTGTTCAGAATTGTACTTTTATCATTTGATTATATATATATATATATATATATATATATATATATATATATATATATATATATATATATATATATATATATATATATATATATATATATATATATATGGAATGAATGAATTGTTATGACACGTTGTATCTTAAATTGTTGCCATCAATCTAGTTTTGTCGGACAAATTTACATGCTTTTTTGAATCTATGATACTCTGTTGATCTAGTTGTGTATTGAATTTGAGGCCATCTATAAAACCATTGAAATAGCTTAATGATGTAATTATTCTTTGAGGATGTTCCACCATGTTGTGTATTTCGATGAAATGTTGCTCTTGCCTGCCAATGTGTTTCTTGTTAAAATGTCAAAATCATGTTTGATCTAGGCTAAATCTATGTACATATCATGATTACACATGTGTGGAGCATGTTCATGTTGAAATTGTCACTTCCAACTTGATGAAATTGATCAATCATGTGATCTATGTTCATGATAGGATCTCACACGTGTGGAGCCTATTCCCACGTGTGAAAGGATGTACAAAATGTACTTGTTAATAATTAGATTCAATTTGGTTCAGTCTACATAAGTGTGAACTTGATTAGTGGCTAGAATCTAAGAAAAAGTCACTTTGACCAATTTCCATGTCAATAGCTTGCACTTCCATGTGAATGAGTAAATGCTCCCACATGTCAAGTTGTCATGATTTTTTGTGCATTGTCTAGAGCTAGGTTCAATTCATTGAATGCTAATGATCAAATAGAAGTTTGAGTCATTGAAGCATTTAATTTTGAAACATTAGATCATTTGTAAGGCTGATTTGTTCATATCTTAGTGTGTGAAAAGAAATCAAGCAAAAAGGTGCTAGAGTCAATCTTTGAGTGTGTGTTTTGCTAGGAATTTTTGAATAGATCTATTACATCTTCATCCAAGTTTAAGCTAGGTTGATTGGGCCGAGATTAGAAGCTTCACAGAAAGCTAGAAATCTATCTTAGATCATTCTTATTCAAGAGAGCTTTGTGCATCTCATAGGCAAACCATATATGTCAATATGTCATCCATGGGTGGATTTTTGTTCAAATCTAGTGAGACCCCTAATCCTGGCTTGTCTCCCCCGCTGCTTGATGGCCTTGTTGTTGGCTCGTGTTTGCATGGGCAGTATCAAAAAGAGGTGGCGTTGGAATCACCATTGGTGTTGGTTGAGTCTTCTTCTCCATGCCTTGAGTGCTTGTTTGGCCTAGGCGAGCTCGTGAGTTGTGCTTGTCTGGTATTTGTCGAACTCCGCCTGGTAGCTGTTCAGAGTTTGGCTTACACCTGCACCTAATGCCTGAAGAGATTCATCTTTGCTTGAGATAGTGGCCTTGAATCTGTCGCGAAAGATTTTTCTTTCTTGTTTCGTGTTCATCCTCTATTTTGATTCGCGAACAATTTTTTGTCTTTGAATTTTCTTTTCATGCGGAAGCTCTTACGGGATCCCAGACACTTGACTACGCATCACAGAACATATTTTATTCTAGCAATCAAGAGACACAGCACAAGGCCAAGAGATACACGAAATAGAGCGACTATATTGTCAGTTTGGTTTTAGAATGAGATCGTCAGTGTCTCGCTCATTGGCGGATTGACTCTCTGTTCTTTTGCTGTGTTCTGCTCGTTGGCAGACTTTCATGCACAACTATGGTATATTTGCTTTCTTACTCTATTCGCTACGTCTCTCTCTGTTTCTTACAGATCTATGTATTCACTATCTCTCTTCTTTTTCCTCTTCTTTTTGGTTATGATCCAGAGAGGATTGTTTATACCTCCATTGTGTGGAGTTCACAAGATAGCTAAACGTAGAATCACAAGACTAGTTAATGCTAATCAACTAGTTAGTTAGTCTCCATTTGTTGAGCTGCCAACTGGCAGCAAGGATTTCTCTTCGTTTGTTTCGTTCTTTTCGTTTTGCGGTCTTGGAGGTGTGTTTATGATTCGCGATTGATTTACAAATCGTTCGTGCTTTGAGTCAAAGACACGTTGACTGTCGCGAATTGTTCTCGTTCGACCTTCATGTCTTGTTCGTGCTGCAACAAAGTTGCAAGAGTTCACCATTTCTGACACTCCCTCTTGAACCTTGCAACTTTGTTCGTTCAATCCAATTGTCTCTCTTTGCTTGGTAAAGAGTGGCTTGTCGGCGGTTTCGTGAGGAGATCTGCAATCATACTTTCTGATTTTATGAACTGGACCTAGAACTCTCCTTTCGAGATGAAATCTCGAATGTGATGGTACTTCAGAGGAATGTGCTTCATCTTTGAATGGAAGACATGATCCTGGGACAGATAGATGGCACTCTGGGAGTCATCATCATCATGCTTGGCCCCTCTTGTGGTATCCCGATTGCCTCCAACATCATCCGCAGCCACACTACCTCATTCGTCACTTTTGAGGCTGTGACATACTCAGCTTTGCAAGAGGATTGAGCTACCAGGGTTTGTTTTTTGCATATCCAACTGATTGCAGCTTCACACGCTATTGTACATCCTCCAGTAATGGACTTGTTGTCATCCTTGCAGCTCACCCAGCTCGCATCACTGTAGTGATGCAGCTCGAATCCTTTCTCCTCGTTTCTAGCTCTATAGGTTAATCCAATATTCTGGGTACCCTTCAGATACTGTAGGATTCGTTTGGCCATTTGCCAATGTGCTAGACCAGGATTGGAACAGAATTGGCTCAATGCGTAAATAGAGAAGGCCATATTGGATTTGGTACAAATTGTCAAGTACATCAGACTCCAGATTAAATTCTGGTAGGGTATACTTGCCATCTTCTGTTCTTTCTCTTTTGTTTTTGGGCAATCATGTTTCGTTTTCCTACTCTTTTGATGTAGACATTACAGTATGGTTGAGTAGGGTTGAAGTCTAAAGACTTCTAAAGACCATCAAGCTTTTTGTACCAGGCCCATGATGCTTGTTTTAGACCGTAGATGCATCTCTGCAATTGACAGACATATTGATTGTTGTCGGGGTCTTCATAGCCTTTAGGTTGTTTCATGAAGATTTTCTCCTCTAGATTGCCGTGGAGAAAGGTTGTTTTCACGTCAATCTGGTGAATTTCCAGATTGTACTATGTGGCGTATGCAAGGAGTAGCCTTATGCTTGTCATTTTCACCATGGGCGAATATGTGTCGAAATAGTTGACACCATATCTCTGCGTGTAGCCCTTTGCGACAAGCCTTGCCTCGTAGCGGCCAATAGTGCCATCTGATTTTAGTTTTTTCTTGTATACCCACTTGCAGTCGACTATTTTTCTGTTTTCTGGCAGTCGCACTTGCCTCATCGACTCGATCTCCTCTAACATTGTCTACTTCCAAAATTTTCCCTCTGAACTCTAAATAGCTTCTTGGTATGTTGCTGGCTCTTCTGTGAAGTTGTAGTACTCAATCTACGTGTCTTCACTCCATTGAAAATTGTCGGAATAGTGGTCTGGAGGTCTTCTTTGTCTTGTTGACCTTCGAGGTTCATTTCGTCACTACTCGAACATTTCTTGTTCATGCGGTCGATCCTCTGCTTCCTGTTGCTTTGGAGTCTGGGGCTCTGCATTCTGATTTGATGTATGTCCTCGATCTCCCTCTTGAATAGGCAGTAGTGTAAAGATCTCATGGCCTCTTTCATCTTTCAGTCCAGGGAATTTGGACTCGTCAAACTTCACATCTCTGCTCAAACAACCTTCTTCGTGGTTGGATCGTAGAGTCTATACACATGTGTTCCGTTCGAGTAGCCAACCATGATTGTTTGTTCGGATTTGTCATCAAGCTTGATTCTCTTTTCTTTTGGAATGTGCTTGTATGCTGTACATCCAAACACTCGTACATATGATAGATCAGGCTTTCTGCCTGTCCACATTTCGTATGGTGTTTTGTTCTCCAATGTTGTCGCTGTAGATCTGTTCTGCAGGTGTACAGCTGTAGCTATTGCCTCGGCCCATAATTGACTTGGCAATTGAGCCTGTGCCATCATGCATCTCACTCCTTCGACTAGCGTTCTGTTTCTTTTTTCTACCACATTGTTGTATTCTGGTGTGTGTGCAGGAGTGAACTGGTGTTCGATTCCCTGTTCTTCGCAGAATCTTGAGAATTTTGTGCTTTTGTATTCACCTCCATTGTCAGATCTAAGGATCTATATCTTTTTCGAGGTGTATCACTCTACGAATGCCACGAACTTCTTGAAAGAATCGAATATATCGGATTTCTTCTTCAAGTATTAGATCGTGGTCATTCGGCTATAATCATCTATGTACGTTAGAAAATATCTTGAACCTGAAAGCGAATCTGTTTTCATCGGTCCACACACATTAGAGTGGACGAGCTCAAGAACTTCTTTGGATCTTCTTCCCTCGTGTGTGAATGGATTCCGATGTTGCTTGCCTTTCTGACAAGCTTCGCAGAACTCTACCTCTAGCCTTGAAATCTTGAGACCTATGACAATGTCCTTTCTGCTCATGACATACAGGCTCCGCATATTCAGATGATACATTCTTCTATGCCAAAGCTGATCTTTGTTTTCTGAGGCATTTAATATGGTTTTAGAGTTGCTGATTATTTTGGCCTGGTAGAGATTTCCTTCTCTGCATCTGACCGTCAACAACTTGTTTGTCGTCTTCTCGATCATTCGGCAAGTGTTGTCGTCGAATAAAACTCAAATGCCTAGATCTACCATCTTGGAGACAGATAACAGATCCTTTCTGAGTGAGGGCACATAGAGTGCTCTTGGCAGCTCTGCTTGGCCTGACAATGTTCATAGTTGTAGAGAGCCGATGCCTTTGACATCATGTCTATTTCCATCTCCTAGAATCACTGCTCTGTCATTTTTGAGTTCGCGAAAGTTGATCAAGATCTTCTTGTTGCAGGTTATGTGAGATGTTGCTCTTGAATCGATGACTACATCTTAGTCGTGTTCAGAGTAGCTTGTCGAAGCTTTGTCGAGTATCATGAAAGCTTCCTCACCTCTTTCAGCATCCTTTGATGACTCTGCAATGTTTGTCTTTTCAGTTTTTTTTTTTTTGGTCGAATCTGCAGTCGTATGCAAGATGCCCTTTCTTCTTGCAGTGCATGCAAGGTATTGCTGGATTGAACCAGCATTTGTTGGTCGTATGGTCTGGTTTGTGGCAGTGATCGCAGGAAGAAGATTGTTGATTCGAGGACTTTGTCTTCTTGAATCTTGGCTTGTTTTTGTTCTTCTTCTTTCCTTTTGTGAAGAGAGCCTTCTCTTGGTCACTACTTCCCTCTCCTTCGTCTCTCATCAGTCTCTCATCAGCGACAAGACTGACTGCTTTGTCGAATGTCATATCTAGTAGACTTAGTATGAGCATTCTCAGCGGCTGATAGGATGTCGGCAGAGATTTCATGAAGTACATCAGCTGATGTGGTGCTAGGACCTGGTGCTCCTGTCTTGACGAAGATCGTTTTGATCTTCTCAACGTGCTGATCTAACTGGTTGCCATCCCACCGTATGGATTGCAGCTGATTGTAAAGGTGCATGACTGAAGCTGCAATCCTCACTTCATACTTCTGCTTTAATCTTTCCCACGCTGCATGGCAGCTTTCACAGTCTTCAATCTGCATGAGTAGATCTTCATTTATGGACAAAACGATGATCGCCATTGTGCACTCATCCTTTCTGATCCATTCAACTCTCTTCGGGTCTCCCTTTAAAGGCTGCACCTCTGAGAGCTCGGTCACCGACCGAATGCCTTTGTCCTTCAAGAGTGTTTTGATTTTGAATTTCTAGATTCTGTAATTTACACCATCAAGACTGATTGCTACTCCGGTCTGGATTGTCGTAGCCATATTGTGTTGTCTGGAAGAATCACTACTGGGATATTAGTAGTGATAACCTGTTGGCTTTGATACCATGTTGCGAAACTTTTTCTTTCTTGTTTCGTATTCGTCCTCTATTCTGATTCGCGAACAATTTTGTGTCTTTAAATTTTCTTTTCGTGCGGAAGCTCTTACGGGATCCCAGACACTCGACTACGCATCATAGAACATATTTTATTCTAGCAATCAAGAGACACAACACAAGGCCAATAGATACACGAAATAGAGCGACTATATTGTCAGTTTGGTTTTAGAGCGAGATTGTCGGTGTCTTGCTCGTTGGCGGATTGACTCTTTGCTCTTTCGATGTGTTCTGCTCGTTGGCAGACTTTCATGCCCAACTATTTGCTTTCTTACTCTATTCGCTACGTCTCTCTCTGTTTGTTATAGATCTCTATATTCACTATCTCTCTTCTTTTTCCTCTTCTTTTTGGTTATGATCCAGAGAGGATCGTTTATACCTCCACTGTGTGGAGTTCACAAGATAGCTAAACATAGAATCACAAGACTAGTTGATGCTAATCAACTAGTTAGTTAGTCTCCGTCGTTGCTATTGTTTCAGCTGAGCATGAAGCCCGTTGAGCTGCCAGTTGGCAGCGCGAAGGATTTCTCTTCGTTTATTTCATTCTTTTCATTTTGCGGTCCTAGAGGTGTGTTTACGATTCGCAATTGATTAGTGAATCGTTCGTGCTTTGAGTCAAAGACACGTTGACTGTCGCAAATTGTTCTCGTTCGACCTTCGTGTCTTGTTCGTGCTGTAACAAAGTTGCAGGAGTTCACCATTTCTGATAGAGTCAGGTGCGGGTTGAGCTAACCAGATGAGTTTTTCATGTTGTAGGGCTTGCACCTCCGCCCCCAGGCGTGTATTCTTTGCTTCATGGATCTGTAGTTGCGCTTGGAGGGGAGCAAGCCATTGGGATGCTTCAGACTGAAGCTCCCGCACCTTTGTGGAGGCATCTGTCAGCGCTTTGGAGAGGCTCTGGATATATTGGTTTAGGCCATCCTCCTTCTGCTGCAGCTTGGCGATCTCTCGGTGCGTGTCTTGTTCGTGTTGTTGAGCTATAAGGAGCTCTTGCTGCAGCTTACTGATTTCTGCTCGTAGCTGGGTGTTGTTCGTTGCCAAGTGGAGTACCTGATTGTCCAATGAGGCCCTGGCTACTACGGCGTCTTTATGTTCCCAAGGTTTGGTACGTCGTCATTAAATCCATTGGAACAGCCGGTACGCTGGCACTGATAGGGGCTTGTGTGGTAGTGGCCCCAACGACTGGTACAGTGTCATCGTCGTTGTCTTTGATGAGGTTCTCTGGTGACTATCTGTCATCTCGGGAGGTGGGATCTATTCGATCTGGTGATGGAATGAAAATTGTTTGCACAAATGCGTCATCAGGCAACGGTTGGTTTCCCTCTACAGCCTTTGATGGAGAAATGGGAGGTGTGAGAGAAACAGAAGTGGAAACATGGGTGGACACAATTTGTCCAAATGAGAGAATGGGTGGAACAGAGGGGAACTGGAGGGTGGGGTGGAGTATGGAAGACGAAGATGGGGTGGAAGTGGTCTGGCATGATGGTGAAAAGTTGATGACTTGCATCCACGCTAGAGTGTCTGGAGACAATTGTGAGTTAGAGGGGTTGAACTGGAGAGGAACAACGGTGGGAACAGGAGTAATGGAGGATGCGATAGTGATGGAAGGGGTAGTAGAAATTGGAACAGAAGTAGAAGTAGTAGCAATAGAGGAGACGAGAATGAAAACAAAAATAGTCGTTGTGGGTGGAATAGAAAGAAGAGGAGCATCAACAGAAACAGGAGGAGGGGGTTGTACAGAAGAGGAAGTGACGGTGGTAGATCTTGGAGCTGTTACTGGTGTGGTGGTGGTGCGACGTCTGGTGGTAGGTAGAGATGAGGAGGAAGGGGCAGCACCACACATTCTTTTGCTGGCTATCGTATCAGTAACTACAGGCTGGGGTAGATGTGGAAGCGGAAGATGGAGGATAGAGATTAGTATGTGGCACTATGGAAGATAGAAGGCTGGAATGACGAAAATCGCGCACTTTCGTCTCGAGAAGTGCATAGGCAAAGTTACACAACAGGGGGCCTGCTACGATATGCTCACAGGTGTTGGGTTTAATGGAGACTACTAGTTCGTGGATGAGAAAGGAATGTCAGTCGTATGGCATGACCATGGGGCCAGGGAATCCTAGGAAGGACTCCCCTATTTGACTCAGCAACGTGGACTGGATTCTATCCTTGCGAAATGTTAAAACAACCAAAAAGTTGTTCAATAGATGCGCAGCCGCCTGTATGATTGGTTCTGTGATAGCCTCTATTAGGTAACCATTGTTAGTTTGGATCGGAATCTCTGGTGCAGTCTGGGCGACAAAAGGTTTAATCAGGACTTTTGCCTGATGATGAGATATGGGTTGGCGGTCACCAGACATAATATCGACAGTGACCTTCGAGTCCGCGTTAATCCATACCTTGTACGTGGTACCCTAGTACAGAAAATAGAAACGTGACTTTTTCACGTCCTAGGTGGCGTAAGCGTGAAGGGCGAGGCCCATGTTAATATCAGAGTTAAAAAACTTCGGGTACAAACCCATTGTTTCAAGAAGTGAGCCAACAATCTGGAGTCATGGTTTAATCAGGGCTTCAGAAGGCGAGGGCCAAATTTGGGTGGCTGATGGTATTTTCTCGTTGGATTACCTGCTTAGTGCTAGAGTTGTTAGAAGATGAGGATGCCATGTTAGCAGTGATAGTTAAAGTGCAAAAAAGTAGAAAAAATGGTGGAAAAGATAAAAAGTGGATGGTAGGAACAACAGTTCAGAGCGCAAATCTGGGTTCAGAGTATGCAGATGATGGCTTGTATGAAGTTTAGTCGCATTCAAAAAACTTGGAAAATTCGGTTGAAATTTGAGCAGAGCTTCGCTAGGAAAAGTGACAAATGACTCAAATTCAGCCCTTATATAGCAAAATTTAGAGTGCGTATTAGGTGAAATCCACTTTCCCTTGTTCAGTTCTACCCAAATTTTGGCAGAGACCTTCTTCACAATATTCTGAGACCTCAGAGAAGTCTGCAAGAGTTCAGAAGGGGATTTGACTGCCCTGTGAAAGTTCTGCGAGGTTTCAGACAGTCTACGAGGGTTCAATCCTCGTAGGGAGTGAATGCTCACACAACTTGTTCCTGTTGTTGGATTTTCAAGATTAGACCATGTAGGCAAGCTAATTTCATTGTTCTAATTTCATTTATGCCCCCTGCAAAGGTTGGTTTGATGATCTTGATGCTTTGCAAAGGTTCTGAAGATTTTGCTTCTTGGAACCCTCGCATACACTAAAAAATGATGTTTTTTCCATCAGTAACTCTTGTAGAGATTTTCATGGGTGCATCTGGGTCAGATTTAGAGACTATCCAAGTTCCAAGAGCTATCTCCCAGGGGATCTCCAAAAATCATGAAAAAAGTGCTCTTTTAGAGTGTTTTTTGACGAGATCTTGAGATTATCTGATTTTTAACTTTTGCAAACTAGTAATCTGTTTCATCGATGTTAGATCTGACTGTTGGTAGCTATCTAGAAGTTTTGATAGATATTTGATAGCAAATTCATCAGTTTTGGGTGAATTTTGCTCTTATTTCGCCATAGTTACTGAGATGCCTTCATAAAGCCAAATGATCCAGGTTCATGAGGAAGAATACACCGCCGAAGAATCCCATCTAGCCCTCTTCAGTACAATTGGCCGGCAATTAGTTGATAAGGTCTAGCTTTCAAGATCAATTTCCGCTGATCCGCCTTTGGTAGTGATCTGTCTGGTTGGCCCCGTATTAGATATTCAACTATGTCGGCAGCCCACTCCAGTATCGTGTCTACGTAAAATAAGGCAGCATCGGCCAGCTCATCGTCGGGGTGGAGTGCAACCTCCTTCCCTTGGATACGTGACACATGATCTGCCATGTAGTTGTTTTCCCTTGCAAACTACTATCAAAAACTTAAACTCCAACAACAGAAGTAGCCATCGAGTGATTCTCCCTGTGTTGCAAGTTTTATTAGCAAGATAGAGCAAGGGTTGATGGTCCGTATAAAAAGCAAAGTGTGTGGTCATCAGGTAGTGCCAAAACTTCTTAACCGCATATATCATTGTCAGTGCTTCCCGCTCTATGGTTGAATAATTCATTTATGTATCACTGAGATTTTGGCTTGCAAGTCAGATCGAAAAATCCTTTTTGTGTTCTCCTGGCTGGGTTAAGACTGCTCCCACTGCATACTTCGATGCATCCGTATGCACATGAAACTCAATGGACTAATTGGGTGGATGTAGGATTGGTGCTAAAACCAATGCATCTTTAAGTTTTGGAAAGTTTTTAGGGCTTTCTTGTTCCAATGTGGATCCGTTGTGAGTTTGTAAATTGGTCGTGCTAACTCCGCAAAATCTAAAATGAAATTCCTGTAATAGTTAGTATGACCCATAAAGATGTAGATCTCGCGGATCGTTCCTGGTGGTGGTAGATCAACAATGATCCTGATTTTCGATAGGTCTGTGGCGATCCTGTGTCTAGACACTATATGGCCGAGAATCAAGCCATGTGTAACCCAAAATTGACATTTTTCTGGATTCAAGGAGATCTAGAATTCACGACATTTTTGTAGCACCTTCTCCAAATTGGATAAGTGTTCTTAGTCTGGTCCATGCACGCACAGATTGTCCAAGAAAATTTCCAGAATTTTTTGCAAATACTCTTTGAATGTCGTCTGCATGACTCGCTGGAAAGTGCTTGGGGCATTGCAAAGTCCGAATGGCATCACCTTATAGGCATAAGTTCCCTATTCCATGGCGAATGTTGTCTTATGCTAGTCTTGGGGTGCTATCTTCACCTGGTTATAATCGCTGAAGCCATCTAAAAAACTGTAGGCTTCGGCACCAGCTACTCAATCAAGGACACTTTCCATAAAGGGTAAAAAAAAATGATCCTTTTTGGTGACTGCATTTAGTGCTTTCAGATTCACACAGATTCGCATTTTTCCATTCTTCTTGGGTACTATAACTATCAACAATACCCATCCAGTGTGCTCGATTTCATAAATAAAATCTGCATCTAACAGCTTCTGCAATTCTTGCTTGATCAGCTCCATGTAGTTCGGGTTGCAGCGGTAGTATCGACTAACCTTGGGGACTGCTCCGTCCACCAAGGGTATGGTGTGTTGGACTACTGTTGGTGGAATGCCCTTAAGATCACTGTAATTCCAGGCGAAACAGTCCTTGTACTCCACCAACAATGATCGTAGCCTTTTGAATTGTGTGGGCGTTAAATGCTCTCCCACATGCACTATCTTTTCTTCTTCACCTGGCTCAGCAAGGTTCATTGGTTGTGTTCACACAGGTCCTTCGAAGACTTGTTCCGCTGGGGCCTGACTTTGATTAGGTTCTCGCTGGGCTTGCGACATTATAATTACCACGTCGTCCAAGGTATAATTCTTGAAGGTTTCAGGCATCTCATGAACTAGTGCTCGTCGAGATTCCTCCTTGAGCATATATATTGATCTTAGCCCGACTGGTCATCTTTTGATTTTTTGTCATCTAAGATGAGGATGACGCTGTATCCGAGTTCATCCTAATTGATTTCAAGGAATCTAACACCTTCTTTTTGTCTCTTTTCGTCATATCGGTGGATTCGTCCTTGTTGTCTTTCTTCAGAACAGGTGTGACATTCGCCTCATGGTTTGAATATCAACATCCACTGTAGCTATAGCTTCTTCGGGTAGATCACTCCATTTGCGGCGTTTAAGCTGGTACTTTCTTAATTCTGTAACGATCTGGGTCCATGTGTTGTAGGATTTGCTCATCAGTCAGCTCAATCTCCTTATTATAAGTCAGGGCATGCTGCCAAGGAACTAAATCCCTCGTCCACTGGGTTCTCAATAGGTTCCGCTGATAGCCATGCTACGTTTATCATATTCACTCCAAATGTAATTGGTGTGTCCATGGTGTAACACTTGGGTGAAGATGTGCTGGGTTCAGGATCTGATTCATATTGACATGCTTGGCAGTCAATCGTTGCTAATGCATCTGTCTATCTCACAACATCCGTCTTTGAATCGTAGTGACCACCCTTGGCTGGCCTTGGGTGATCTATCGTGTGATTTGTCGTGGATGATCCATCATCAGCCTTGGGTGCAATAGGTTTCACTGCCCATGTGGTTGGATTGACCTCTACAGCCTGCTCTTTGTTTTCAAAGGTGAGTTTTCCTGTACCTCAGTTGTGTACTACTTGTGCAGTCCTCAACCATAGTCTTCCCAATAAAGCACGGTATGCAGTTGGAGATTCAGGTATATCCATTACTACACAGGTTATCACAAACTGCATGCCCGCTATTTTTACAGGAATATCGGCAACCACACCCTTTGGTTTTACACAGGATTGATCTGCTAGCTTAAAATCTAGCTTGGTAAATCTAACATGCATCTATCTACAGCTCCAAATGCTAGTCTTAACTTTACAAATGGATCCTTTGCCAATGGCGTAGTAAGTACAACAACAATACAATATGAAGATGGAACACGAATGAGCTTTTAACCTCCTTTGCTTGTACTTTCTCTCTCACAAAATGGTATAAAATTTTGATGTGCTTGGTTCGAGCATGGAAGATCGGATTGTTGGCAAGTTGTTGGGCTTCTTGATTGTCACAATAAATACATGGAATGTCTTCAGCCTTGATCACTTGAAGCTCCTCCAAAAGTCTTTTTAGCCATAGGATCTCCTTTGTTGTTGTTGTCATAGCTTTGTACTCAGATTCGGTTGATGAAAGAGAGATGGTATCTTGCTTTTTGGAAAGCCAAGATATAGCTCCTCCACATAAGAATGTAGCAAAGGCACTTGTGGATCTTCTATCCACTTTGTCACCTGCAAAATCTAAGTTTTAGTATGCTCTCAAACAAATATTAGTCCCTTGATACACAATGTCAAAGTTTCTTGTAGTCGAGATGTACCTTAACACTCTTTTGGCACTTTTCCAATGACATATTAGTGGACTTTGCATGTATTGACTCAATTTACCAACAAAAAGGCTAAGATCTAGTCTAGTGATGGTCAAATATATTAAAGAACCAATAATTTTTCCATAGGTAGTGATGTCCTCAAAGGATGCTTCCTTAGAAACTTTCACACTTAGTTCCATGGGAGTTTCAACTCCTTCACAATCTTTCATGCCAAACTTTTTTAAGATAGATCTATCATACTTAGATTTAAATATGAAAGTAAAACCATTACTTCTAGTGACTTCTATTCTAAGTATGACCTTTAGAAGTCCTAGATCTACCATCTTAAATTCACTAGACAATGAGATTTTACATCTCTAATGCCATCAAGATCATTTCCTGTGAGAATTATATCATCAACATTCAAAACCAAAATGATGATCTTTCCATCATTACATTTGTAGTACAATGATGGTTCATAAGAACTTACAACAAATCCAATGGAAATAAGATAAGAATGCAACCTAGAGTACCAAGCTCTAGGTGCTTGCTTGAGTCCGTAAAGACTCTTCTTCAAAAAGCACACTTTGTCTTCTTCTCCATCTTTGATGAAGCCCTTGGGGTTGGCACATTAAAATTTATTCTTCCAAGAATCCATTCAAGAAAGCATTTGTCACATCAACTTGAAAGAGCTCCCATTTGAAAGAAGTAGCAAGACATATGATCAATCTAATGGTTACAAGCTTTGCAACAGGAGCAAAGGTTTCATCATAATCTATGCCTTTGACTTGCAAAAATCCTTTTGCTACAAGTCTAGCCTTATACTTATGAATGGAACCATCTTGATTATATTTCAACCTATATATCTATTTACAAGTAAGAGGCTTCTTTCCATAAGGTAGATCAACAAGATCCCAAGCTTGATTTTCTAACAAAGCATCAAACTCTACTTGCATAGCATTCTTCCACCTTTGAGACTTAATTGCTTCTTCAAAACAAGCTGGTTCTTAAAGCATAGTAGTGAAGAAAGAATAAGAGGTGTGTAGTTGAGAATCTTCCCTTTGCTTCTCTTTGTCACTATAAGTGAGCCTTGATGGCTCAGCCCTCACCCTTGTTGATCTTCTTGGCTCCTTTGGATCTTGAGCAAGATCCTCTTGGTCTTCAACTCCTTTAAGCTCCTCCTTGGCCATAGCATGATCATTGATAAGATGAGAGTTTTTGGAAAGCTCTTTTTCTTTGACATTGAGAGATTCATCAAAAAGTACATCTCTACTTACAACAACTTTCTTGATAATAGGATCAAATATTCTATAAGCTTTACTATTTTCACTATAACCAACAAAGATGCTTTTGAATAAGGTAGCATCTTCCTTCTTCCTTACTTCTAGAGGAATGTGTACATAACAAGTACATCCAAAAAATTTCAAATCACTAAGATTTGGTTTTTTGCCATACAATGCGTCAAATGGTGTGAGTCCTTCAATGGCACTATTAGTCATTCTATTACATAGAAAGTTTGCACATAAAAAGCTTCTCCCCAAAAAGAAATAGGAAGAGATGCATCTAATCTCAATGCTTTAGCACACTCACATAGTATTCTATTTTTCCTCTCGGCTTAATACTTTCAAACTAGCATTAGGTTACTTTTCCACAAGAGTTTTGAGCTTCACAAAGGACTCCAATACTTCACTTTTCTTAGACAAGAGGTAAAGCCAAGAGTATCTTGGTTTATCATCAATAAAAGTGACATACATAAGAACTCCACCATTAGATTCATGTGAAAATGAATGAACATCTGAGTGTATAAGGTAAAGATGAGAGTTAGATCTTGTCAAAGATCTCTTGAGAGGTTGCTTATGAGATTTGGAGAGTCCACAAGCTTCACAAAGCTTGCCACATTTGGATATGGCTTTGGGTAGTCCAATTGCAAACTCTTTTGTCACCATGGTCTCCGTAGCCACAATTCCACTTGGGTGAGTGTAGCGCAGGCATCCCAAAGGGAGCCGGGAACCACGACTTAGCTTCCCAGCCTTCAACTCTTGCCATCCAAACCCACTTGACATACAAGCAGCCAACTCGCCAACAACGATCAGACTTAACCAACTTGAAGTTCCGAAAACCAACATTGAGATCCAACCTGGCGCCATGCCAGATCGGGGGTCCCGATGTGGGTGACTTCCCTCCAAGCAAGCCGCCCGACATACATCAAACTTAACCAACTCGAAGCTTCGTTACAAACGAGTAACATCCATTCCATGCAAGCGGTCTGACTTACATCAAACCTAACCAACTGAAAGCTTCATCACGAGCGCTGGAAGCCAACCTGGCGCCACGCCAGACTGGATAGCCATAAACAGGTAACGTCCACCCAAGCAAGCCATCCAACTCAGCCGACAGGTTAGAGCCCGTTCCCCGAGAGCTTAACCCATTCACGTTCATGCAAGGAACACTCAGAACCACAAGCCGCGACAGATATGGAAACAACCAGTTCCTGGACCAAATGGTCCCGACAGCATACCGCTGGCGCCACGGACCGAATGGTCCCGACGGCATACCGCTGGCGTCCTGGGATACGACCCTCAGCTATGTGCCAAGTTAAAAATTTTGAAAGCGGCCTTACAACTGGCGCTTTTACCGAACACTGAAACCCAGAAGGTAATTAGAGTCAGTTTGAGGAAAATCCCACTTTATTGATAAATCTGAGAAGGTTACATTTCAAGTGTGTGACCGACCCTAGTCTTTGGGGCGCTAGCATGCCAAGGCGAGAGCCATGACAACATTCCAGCAAGGGAGGCTGAGACTTGGTTGGAGCTCGCCCTGAGTCGCAACCCGCACTCCCCTATAGTATTGGTGTGATTCGGCACCCCCCCTCATACAAAATACTCTACCCAAGCTGGTAAAGCACGTTTTTCTCTCTCTAGAATTTTCTCTTTCTAGAAAGTCATTTTCTCTCTCTAGATTTTATTGATCCCCAGGCTTCCTTTAATCATGCCTAGATCGTGTGAGGTGATTGCACATTGATCTGAGCTCTCTGGACTCCGCTAGAACCGATCAAAGATTTTCAACCATAGGAACTTGGCACCGGCTGGATTCTGGTCACAGTGGCACCGGGAGCGGCGCCGGCGCCGTTGGCGCCTGGGGCAGCAGGGGCGCTGCTAGCGCCGGGGACATAGCTGGCGCTGATGGCGCCGGAAGTAAAGCTTGTAAAGGTAGCTTTACAACATCCACCCCACCTTTATAGTATCTGATGTCCTCATCAGATGTCAGATTAAAGTAAAGGTGTCTCCCAATTAAAATAACTATACATTTAAGCTACTTGGCACGGTACTCAATTTACTGGCCACTTTTTATTAACATTGAAGCTGGCCCACCACAAGTTGGAGGCTCAGCTCTTTGTACTGAAAAATTACATAACTTGAAAATATATCTTTGTCTGGGAAAAGCGTAGATTTGATATCGCTTTCGTAAAACCCGAGATCCTTATTAACTGTGATAGAGGCCTTTCTTTGAAATGTTCGCCCCTGTCGCTTCTGACTTTCGACTTTGGAACTCCTTTGAGCTCCTGATTTGTCCTTGATGCACTTTGTGTTGAGCTCCCTGAGCTCCAAATTTGTTCAGTTCCGCACAGGTATCAAGGCTCCCTGAGCCGAAGGATTTATCGTTTGATTGCCCACTTTATGGTCCACTCCGTGCCTTGTTGCTTCTGCACCTTGATTTCTCTCCTTGTCCCAGCCTGATCTTGATACTTTTCCATCTTGGCTCTTTAAGGTAGGCAAAGATTGAGTACTCCGCAATGCACCTCTCACTTAGCTTGAAGTAGCTCTTTGAATCAGCCCAAATGTAACCATTGACCTCGTGGAAAGCCAAAAGGTCGCACCAGTTTGATCCGCATCCGAACTATCTCTTCGCGTTTGTTTGAAGCACCATGTCCGTTGCGCAAAACTTGACTTTCACAATTCCATCACTGGTCAGTTGCCTCACAGTCAAAACAAGAAGTGTACATCGAGCTTGGCTTCAAGTAGCTCTCTTTGAATCAGACACATGCACCCAGAGTTTGCACTAGTCCGATCTCAACGCGAACTGTCCCTTAGCGTCCGTTCGAAATACCAAGTCTCTCATGCAAGACTCCAACTTTCACAGTTCCTTCATTGATCAGCTGCCTTACACGTAACACAAGCCAGCGTACTCATATGTTTCCTCATCATTGCTGGTCCAGAGAAAGCCTATAACAAACTTTCCTTTCCACAACAAAAACTTGTCAACTTATTAGGTCCAAAGTTCGCCAGTCTCCTCGTGTGAGTATGGCTAGGTCACCTTGAATTTGCCCCCATTTTGATCAAGAAAATTTTTGCATTGGGCCACAAATGTCTATATGTATAACATCTAGTAATCCTCTAGCAGTATGTTGTCGGCTTGATCTAAATGGTTTCCTAGCCTGTTTATTGACTAGACAGTCTTGACAGACATGTAATTCGACTTTCCTATCTGGATAGTCGAGATCAAGAACAATGGATTGCTTAGACATTTGTAATACAGAAGCATGATTTAAATGACCAAGTCTATAATGCCAAAGTAAACTTTTATTGATTCGTATAGAAGTACTAAGAGTACGACTAGAGGCAGAAAAGCAATGACTTAATTTGTACAAGTATCCATGTCTCTTTCCAAGTGCTAGTTCTTTGGACAAAAAGCCTTTCCAACACTTTGCTTCCCATCTGCTAGGATTATGGCTCGATCCAACTTGTTGCCAATCTCTGAAGAGGATCCTAGTCTTTTCCCCTTTGAGGAAAAACCCAACTGATACTGGATATCACCCATGCTCAGTGAGTTTCAGTTCCGAAGGTGGCCGTCCCAAAATGAAGACCAACTGCTATAGAAGATCTCCCCTGAAATTGCCCTTTCCAACTTTTGACTTCCTGTTTGCGTCTGGTGGGCGTTGTCGCAAATGAAACTAACCCAAGAAACAGGCTAGCCATCCATCCTTTGCAAACATTGAGTCGTTTCGTTGTCGTTCACGTGTGAGTACTTGAACTGCAAGGTTTTTCACTGATGGTTTGGATCCTATCCAAACTTTGTGAGGAGTTTTATTAGAGAGGGCTTTAGTCAAAACATCTGTTCTGAATGTAAGTCACAATGGAAACAGCTTCAGTCCAGAAGTGCTTAGGCAGTGATGCATGAGCTAGCATGCACTTAGCCGATTCAACTAAGGTCTAATTCTTCCTCTCAACAAGCCCATTAGACTGAGGTGAATAAGGAGTGATGAGCTATTGTTCAATGTCTTGGCTGAGTTAATACTCCTTGAATTCGGTTGAGACATACTCTACACCATTGTATGACCTTAGGACTTTGATTCACTTACAAGTCTCTTTCTCTGCTCGCTCCTGGAATGTTTTGAAGAGGTCAAATGTCTCTAATTTATGCTTGATGAAATATACAGCTGTTTTTCTAGAATATTCGTCAATAAAGGTAATGAAAAATATGACATCTTCCAATGGCAAAGTTTGCATTGCGCCATATATGTCTATATGCACAATGTCTAACAAATCTTTAGCTACATGATGATGACTTGATGTAAATGGATTCCTAGTCTGCTTTTTGATAATACAATTCTGGCAGACAGGGATGTTGGGCACTTACTGGGGCCACTAAAATAATGTTCAGCTAGGCTTACCAAGTCGGCCTCACCACAGTACACTTTACATTTAGAGTAATAAGTGCAAGGGCACTGGCTTCCTGCGTGTATAAGCCCAACCCAATGAGCACACAATTTAATTATGTAGAATTAGAAATAAGTGACTACTGGCATAAAACTCTAAAATTATTTTAGAGGCCCTAAGTCAAGTTATTAATAAAAAGCTAAAAGGGCCCAAATTAGAACTCACATGAAACATGTGAGTTTCCCTTGTGCTTTCTTAGCACCATTAAATTTAGTTTGTGTTAAGTTGGCTTGGATTAGAATCCTTGCCATTTTAGTGTAGCCAATCAGAGTGAAGGAGGCTCACCTCTAAAATTTATAAACCCTTACAAGAGTGTAATACTTACAAACATTGAAATAGTCCATAGCCTGTGATTATATCATATATGTAATCAAGATATTTGACATCCGCAGTGATGTAGATTCAACATTGTTGCTCGCCAAATAAAGTAAGACTTTTTTCACCAAGAGTGGGTAAAACATCCTTTACGCGATACTGGGAACCAACCCTTAGCACGGCCCTTCTGACTTCCTCGATACTGTTTTCACATGATGCAACTTTCTTAACTGCATCATCACATATGGACTCCAAATACTTCATCAGAAGCTCCTCCAATTGCCTCTTAGTGTCACAGTTCACTATCCCAGTTCCCTAGATGATTACACAGTTTATCATGCGGTACGCAGATTCCAACCCTCATGAAAGTAGGTCTTCCGGCCTCTGAAATTGGACTTCATTTTTTAATGCTGCAGTCTGATCTTGGTGACGTGAGGCTTGTGTGTTATAATTAGACTTAGCAGAGTTGGAGGCGCAACGAGAATCTTGAATAGGATCGCAGATACTCATTGGAATTTTGCATTGCTCTGAATTTTTGTCTGCCTTATCAGAGCTACTGATGTTGCTAATCTGCAACAATGAAGGTGTACTCTCGGACGAAAATTTTAGCTTGTTTCGGCTGCTCTTCTCACTATCAGCGCCTGTGCCTTCACAGCTCCCCCCACCTATAGAGGTAGTTAGAAACACAGGGAAAGGGAACCAGGAAATTTTATTAGCCAAGAAGAAGTCGAAATACGCAAAAGACTTCAAATTTTCTTAGCTTAACATATCTAAGGAGGAGCCTGCGAAAGGAACTCAGAAGTCGTTTGAAAACTACCCCGCCCAAAAAGGGACAAAATTTGCATAAAGAAAGAAAGAAAGTTTTTCAAATCTTATATGAAAATAAAGACAAATTCATGATGAATGTTATAGAGCCATAAATCCCCAATAGTAATAAAACTAATATATTTCAAAAAAAATGGTGGACAAATATTTGCCTTTGATTTGATGAGGGATGAAAACCAACGTTCGGATAGTTTTCATTAAATAATCTCATTAATTATCTTCATGGTTTTATCCTCAAATAACAAGTATTATCCCAATGTAGTACTTATCTTCTTCGTTCGCATTTTTTCTCCAGAATTTTTACACAGTATCAGGTCTTGTGTCAGCACACTTCCAACACACTAGCATAGTGTATGCACAAGGGTACAATGTTAGGCTTGCACCTCAGAAGTGAGCACAAGGCTCCAAACATGTTAAATTGGGTATTCCTGATGACATCTTTTTTGGTCCTTGAAGATAGATAATCCTACTGTTTAAAAGCCATGACCTGGCATAGTTCCTGCATCTAGCTAGCAATATCAAAGATTATTCAACCTGCAAGAGGATTAGTGACATGCCCAACAAATATGATAACTCCTGTCAACCCTTCTCTGATCAAAAACAAAAATGGATGATCTGCAACAAAATCTTCTGAAGTGAACGTAACTAAACAGTACAATGTAATAGCAGCAGCAGTAGCAGCTGCTGCTTCGGTCCCTTCCTCATTCACTTCAATAAATCCCTTATGAAAGACATTGGAGACATGTAGCATTGTTCCTGGAGGTGAATCCACTAGTGCTGAGAAATCTGCTTCAGTAGAGAAAGGTTTCACCAATCCTAAGTTTTTCAGTGTGTCAGTTGCTTCCAGTCCAAAGTGGATCTTGAAACATGGAAGTTGGAAGCTACCAACTGGCACTTCTTGTATCCTTGATAGCTCCTGCCAGATTGTATCTACATCAAGTCCCTTCTGAAGTTCTGACAGGCCATTACGTTTATCAGGCAGAAAGATGTACATTGAAAATTCACGATTATCTTGTCCCTGCAAATAAGGAAGCTTAAGAACCTTAAAAGACCCACATTTTTTTATAAAATGCTTCTTCTGACTTCGCATCATTGGAACTTTCACACTATCTCCATTCAACAGATAAAATTCTCCATCAGATGTATCTCCAGATTCAAATTTTTTTTGCCATATGCCTTTGAAATATAAAGCATTTGCTAACACAAGCCGTGTGTTACTGTCCAAGGAATCTGGAGGTAAAATATCTTGAATTCTCTCTTTTGTCTGTTTTTTTACCCAAGCATTGATGATTTTTCTTTCATCCTCTGCCTGCATAACAATGACAAACCATTTTAATCAGCCCAATTTAAGAAGTCTTACTTGAATGCCACCACAATCTGTAGATGCAACCAAAATATCTCAGCATGCATGAAAAACGATACATGAGTAGTCAGAATATGAATTATACGTGTTAGTGGAGAAGATCAAGGAGCAAAGTGATTCAATCACACTTCAATTCATATTCTCGAGCTAAAGTCAGTTATAGGAATTCACAAGCAGCCACCTGGGCCTCATGCCAGATTTCATTATTTCAAGAATTAGTACTGCTTGGGCCTTCATGTCAGTATTTAGGCCCCGTCATGTTAACTTCAATCAACTCATGATACACATGATGCTTTGGGCCCCAAGGAACATAATTGAAAATCGGAATACTAATTGGGCCTTAATTATGAACTTGCAAACCTAGACTCTTCATGTAGTACAAATTGACCAATGGGGCCCATTTTGTTTGATGATTGATAGGACAGTAAAGTCAACTGTCAGTTCCAACAAATGGTGAGTATCTTGACATTGTCATATTATTATTCACTTGCTAAGCTCAGTTAAATTGTCTTTCAATGCTTTCGTAGTTCTTTCAGTACTTTCAGTGTTCTTGTGTTGTTTTGGTCATGACTTGGTACCAACACATGTTTCTGGCCAACTGAGATGGGCACTATTGCTCAAATTGTTATGAATCAAATTATTGCTTGTCATAGAATGCTCACATTTTCATTTTTGCTTTCGTTTTCTTTTGAGAGGTTGAATCGTCATTCCAACTGTAGCTTTGGCTTCCTTCGTGAAATATCTGAAGACCGTCTCAAGATTTATTCAAATGGGTTGCATAAAGTAGGTGCTACTTCTTAATTGCCTCGAACTATGTACTCAGAGAACTGTCACTCACAACTTGAGTAATCACCAAATGTCAGTTCTTCCTTTGCATCTTGTGCGATGGAATGATTCTCAATTAGCCTCGTTCTTGTTACAGCCAATCTATCTGGTCTGACAATTTTGATATACATACATAACCAGGGAATATACATAAAGATAAGATAGTCTGATCAATTTCACTTCACTTTCTAACATCTGATGCAGTTTAGAGAATGTGAATGTGATCACTAGAAGTCAAGATAAGAATCGGCCTCTTAGGTCATTTTTGGCAACTTTGTTCTGTAAAAGTGTTTCAATCTTTGTTTGATCTTTTGACAGTTGTGGCCTTCAAGCAGCAGGTCAATACGCACACCCCCCCTTTCACAGACTATATTTTTTATTTTTGTTCGCAACCACTGCACAGTGCAAAGTATAAATGGGTTCACTAATTATTTTCACTTGCTAGGTGTAGCTTCTGCAACACTCTCAACATCACAACTGTTTTTTTTTCCCTGATAAAATATTCTGACATCCTTGATAATTGCATTTAGATTGAGTCCTTGTGCAGCCTGTTCCTTTGTTGCCAATGAAATATTAAATCTCCTTTGCATTTACTTTTGATGAATAGAGTTATCTGCCAATATGTTCTCTACTTGTGTCAGTGTATGATTAGTTTCACTTCTATGAATTCATGCCCATTCAAGAAATCCAACTCTTGTTGTCTGCCATACATATTTTGGATATGTATGGCAGACCTCAATAGTCTATCACATTATTTTTCTCTTGTAGTAGCTCTCTCCATTTTTTTAACAGCTTGTCATTTTAATATCTTCATGTCAAGTTATGTTCGTCCATCATGTATGTGGGCTGTTTCTTGCACACTTCTTATTTGTGCGTTAGGCATCTAATATTTCCTCTACTATTTATCTTCTCTACATTTGAGTGTGTTGCACCTCCCATCCTCCAACATGGCTACTACAGGTACACTTAAAGTGGGCATTGTGCATGTCCTCGCATGGTTGTGCATGTCCTCTCTCTTGCAAGGACATGTCTTGCTGTAAAATCATGTGGCTAGGTCACATTTCTAGAAAGTAAGGTATCCTACCTCTGGATACCGTCAGCGTTTTTAGACATATGAGTATGTCATCTATAGAGTAAGTGAGACTAACATATGTACGTCTCTGGAAGTTGTCTACACGTACATTTATTTTTTACAGAGACATCAATGTCAAAATTGTAGATACTTGGCCCTCAGCAACAACAGTAAGCCATTCAGTAGGTGACATAGCGAATATAGGAACTGCTTTTGTAGGGAAGATTATGACGAAGACATAAACAAAAGATGAACTGATGGTGGAAATAGGAGGTTGACAATATGTATTGTATGTGACATGGAAGATTGTTTTTGCAATTCGCGTGGAACAAAAATAGGACATATGAATCCGTGGAAGAATGGAAGTACATGTAGGGAAAGATACATGTTAAAAACTCAAATGCTACAAATAATACTAAATAGAGATACACAATCCATAATACATATTCAAATCTCATCAATCATGATTCACCAATGATCAATCAGAACGTTCAAGAGTCGACTTCTGATTTCCATAGTATGCAAATGAAATGAAGTTGACAATCAGCAATCAATACTGAACATTCAAGTTTTCTGCATTGTTGCAATTTTGAAATTAGTGGTTAAAACTGGCTTTCATACTTTATGTTCTAATCACCTTTGAGAAGATCTTAATGACTTTTCCAACCTATAATCACATGATTTTTGAGTAATCCCTTTCATTGTGCCACATAATGACATTTGGGAACCAAAAGTTTCCACCAAAAGGTGAACCTTTTAAAATAAGATTCCAATCTAGCATTTAATCTGATCTATTTGGACGAGTTTGGATCGCCATTCATTGTGACCATTCGAAATACCTCCTCTAACACATGACGTCGGTGTTTGCATTGATGACATTGAGATCTTGTCAGAGGACAATACCACCGATAATTTTTTTAGATTCTAGAGTTTTTGGTAATTGTGTTGTGTTCATGGTGTTGATACCACTGCTATGTGGGGCTTACGACTCTGACATCAGCAACATACTCTTCTGTTGTTATAATGGCAAATTTCAAGCAGCGATAGATCGCATGGAAGAATGATGCCAAGTAGCCGATTAGTTGCGTACCTTGCCAACAAAGTCAGCGTAGTTTGATACTGCCTCGTACTGCTCTTCCACGACTTGCTTGAAGGACGGTTTCAAAGCCAACGTTTGCTCCACCCAAATTCCATTCACAAATGAAAGTTGCGGCCCTCCTGCTTTGCTTCCATTTTTCAGCACTACGTTCCTCAGCTGATGCGCAAAATCGTGAGCATGGGGTCCAATGGGAAGCCTCAAGCAGGAAACCATTTGATCCAGAGTGGCTCCCTGAGCCCCAGCTGCTGCCATAGCCAACAACAACGAAATGCTAAGCGGGGAAAGCACCACATTCTGGTCAGGTTTGTTTTGTGCCACAATTTTGTAGAAATCCAAGACAAAACTGGTCTGATCGCTAGTTGCTGCTTTCAGATCCATCGCACAAAGTTATTACAGGACGCTATAGAGAGAGAGAGTGTGTGTGTGTGAAGACTGAGGAAATATATAGTCGACAAGAACAGGAAGGAAGAGAGCTTTCAGAAGCCTTTTTTATTATTTATTATATTGATGAGATATGCACCATTTGTGGTGCATTTATTCATATAAAAAAGTAGTAGGTACATTGATGAAAAATATATATACATCTCAAAGGAAAAGTTTAAACAAAAGTAGACTTAAACAAGAGCGAAGCTTGCAGTAAAATTAAGATTAATTCAAATCCTGGCATTAAAAATAAAAGTGCATAAATTATGATGATGTCCGTGGGAGTCTGCCAACTGACTGCAACAGATCAGAAAGGTGAAGAGGTGGTGAGTCGGCTAATGAAGGGAGATGAGATGTAGCAGACCCAGCCATCGTCGCCCGTTGCAGAATAGATAGGGCCTGAGCATGCTGCAAGGCAATGGAAACACGTTGTTTGAAAGAAGCCACGAGAATAGAACCAAGAATACTTTGACGCTCTGCCGCCTGATGAGAACACATGCGAAGAAAATCCTCAAAGCGTCGATGCAAGGTGCCATAAGTCTCAATAGCCAAGGGAAGGAAAGCATCAGTGGGGTGTCTGTCGGAGTAGTTTTTTTCCTTCTCTTGAGCTGCCACGTCTGCCGCTTCTCCTGGTGTGAAGGCAGAGCGAGGCAATAGGTCACCACGCGTGGGATCAGCAACAACATCTGCCAAAGTCCGAAGCCCATCCCGAGAGAGGACAATGTCAACACGTCTGCGGGAAGAGTGGGACGCGGAAGAAGGAAGTACATGAGACTGCTCTCTAAGGACATGAAATCCTTCATCTCTGGCTATAGCGGCCGCTGCATCTCTGACAACATCATGCGTAGCTATGCGCTCACTCCCAGAAGGACAGCGGAGGAGGTGGATAGCAAGAGCATCAATAGGGTGACCACAAACACACCTTGAGAGACCCAAGACCGAAGGATGAGGAAGCCCGAAGCGAAGATGAAGAGCAATGGTGAAGATGGCTGAAGACAACCGGAAAGAAGGAATAACAGGCCGAGCTGACAGCCAAGCCCCAGCACCAGGACCCGCACAAGAAAGAAGCCGAGCTCGATGCAACGCGGAAGGAGCCTTAGAGAGCATGCTGGAAAGGGTATGCTTGTTCACGCGCTCCAAGAGGGTCTCTTGCAGGTGATCTGAGCTAAAAGTGAGGAGTTGCTCAAAAGGAGGAAGACAAGCTTGGGCAGAGAGGGGGAGGAGCTCTTGCGTAGCGATGAGGAGGTGCTGGAAAGGCAAAGAATCGCTATCCACATGAGCAATGCAATCCGCCAAGAGAGGGCGAAAGCCAGAAAGGAACCGAGAAGACAAAGCGGGGGCGACAAGAGCCCAGCTCCCAAGAAAAGCTGCAAGTGCAAAAGAAATCGTAGAGAGAAGACCCACACCTCCACAAGAAATGGGTAACCGAGCTTGGTTTCAAGTTGAAATGGTCTCCATACCATCCAAAGAACCAGGGCCCAAAAGGCGGCCAAAAACATCTATAAGACAGTTGTCAAAGGAAGAGAGGAGATGCAAAAAGTCCGGAGTAGGGGGGAAAGTCCGTAGCAGGTAAGAAGGACGCTGGATAAAGCAAGACGTCAAGATGCCAAACGCGACCTGAGTGTCGCCCAACCGAGGAATCAGATCTGAATGAGCAACATCCTCCTGGAGAGCCTCACCAAGAAAAGCAGAGCTGAAGGAAGCAGACCCAAAAGGAACACCCAGAATGCGAATGCCATCCAAAGGAGCAAGGAAACCTTGAGGAGGAACAAAGTCCGGGGGAAGACCTGCTGGAGACCACACTGAACACTTGCGAGGTTGAATAGACAAACCAAGAGAAGCCAGCTGCTTAGAGAAATGATGAAATGCGAGGAGCACCGTAGGAGCAGGACCAACAATATGAGTGTCATCAGCAACCAAAGGAAATAAGCAGGAGGGAAAGGCCTTTGCAGAAGTTCGAAGTGCACGGAAATGAGCCAGAGCAAAAAGAGGACCAGCCAAAGGATCACCTTGACGAGTACTTGCTGCAGACTGGATAGTAGAAAGATCCCCAAAGCGCACATGGTGACTATAAAAGAGAGGAGTCTAAGTAGCATAGAACAACCGCACAAATGGAATAAGCTAAGCCAACTCACCACCAGCCGCGCACAGCTCCTGAAAGATCGCAGCTCTAGAAACAGAGTTAAAAGCATTGGAAACATTCACTTGGAGAACAACCCAATCAAGATGGAGATCAAGGGTGACACACAAATCATGAATGACAACTTCACAGCCGCCAGGAGTAGAGATGCCAAACTGATGAGGGGAGAGAAAAGAGGCAAAAATCTGTTGAAACTGAAAACAGATAGAGCGACTAACAAGACGGAGGAGGACTTCGCCAATAGCGATGGGACGGACGCCACTCGAGGCTTTAGACATGGCGATCAAATGAGACATAGACAAAAGACGTGCGACAGAAGAATGAATGTGACCAGAGGCGATAAAAGAGTAGACCTAAAAGAGTTGAACAAAGCCACTAGCAGAGTCCTCAGGTGAAAAGCAGTCACGAAGGTGTTCATAGACCAAACCGGAGGGACCACCAACAGCAGACGAGGACTACGATGGAAAGCATGAGAGAAAGAATCACGATCAAGCACCAAGTCAACATCAGACACAAAGTCCTCCACAAACAAGGGAAGAATGCCTTCAGAAGCAGGATGCAGAGCTTGGAGAGTAGCAACAGTATCAGTAGAAGAGGGAGCGGGTGTGAGAGGAGCTAAAGCTCGAGCAGCACGATAATACTCACCAACTTGCCCAAGATGTAGGGTGCGACGAAGGCGACGATGGAGAGGTGGGGCGCCTTGAGGTTGAGAGTCCTGTGAGTTGCGAGCAGCAAGTGCTTGACAACGTGCAAAGTGTTCATCATGAAGTATTTTCCAGTCTCCCGATAGAAAGCGACGAAGGCGAGCACGAGTTTCTCTATGACCAGCATCCCCACCCCTCGGAGGAAGGACTAGACACCAAAGGGGAAAAAGAAGAAACAGATGCCAAGCCGCAATGTCAAAGGGGAGCCAAGCGATCAAGAGGAAGGCGCATAGCAACTTGAGTTTCATGACGGAGAGTGAGGGGAATATGAAAGTAGAGCCTTGGACGAGGGAAGCCCAAGTGAAAAGCTCCGAGGACATCAAGGGAAGAAATCCAAGACCAAGCTGAAGCAGAGGGCGAATGGGATGCAGAAAGAGGAGGAGGACGATCTTGAGACGACTGAAGCAGCGCAGGACAAGAACGCTGGTGATGGGCAAGACCTCCTCTAGGAGAGAAGAAACGACCACAAGCATGGCCAGGAACCCGTTCAGGGGGTTGAGAAGGCAATGCAACAAGGGTCGAAGGAGGTTCACTAGCAAGCGAGGGGGCAACAATTCCATGGGAAGAGGTGGGCGAAGGAAGAACAGAGAGTGTTATGGCAAGCGAGGAACCCAGCACAGCCTAATGCGAACGAGGAGGGGAGTCAGGAGGGGGAGAAACAGTTGAAGTAGGTCGTTTGAGACTGAGAGGACGAAGCAAGGAGATGTCCAAAGCCATGAGAACAACTGTACAAAGGAAATCCTGTGATGGACCTCCTCACCAACTGAACCGAGATCTTATATATATATATATATATATATATATATATATTTTGATTTTTCCTCACACGGAATGATGTTAACCTCGATGGAGCCGTCGGCCGTAGTAAACCTTTTGCAATAGATTCTAGAAAAATGTTATGAAAGCTCTACCGATCCTCCTTTGCTCCCAAGTGAAAGAACTTCTTCAGGTAGTTGCAAGCTTGATTCTACGGCGCGTATCATGCCTACAATGCATTCCTAAGCAGATTCAGAATGCAAACTTGCTACCTACAACTAGCTAGAGCCTCCTCAAGGATCATTGAAGCCTACTTGTAACTTGTTAAGCCCTCGCAGCCCTGCTTTCCTACCTGTGGTGAATCAGCAACCCTTGTTGTCCTGCCCTCTACCTACGGCGTACCCGGCGACCTGTGGCAAGGCCCTAATTGCGAACTACTCTGTTTTCGCAGCCTATAGTTTTCTGGGGCTATGCTGCCTGCGCACTACTTGTGAAATTGTCTGTGGCTACTACTAGCCGCTTTCAATCTTCTGTAGAAAGATCTGATCAAAAAGCCATGCCCACCGTTTGCAGCAACTTAGGAACCCCTTTTCATCCGCGCTACTCATAGTTGTTCATCTGGTCGAGCGTCTGTTCACCAATATAATGTATTCTGCTCATCTCTTTGCCCAAGCTCCTCCTTCTTGCTAGATAGTAACGCCCTCGCTTATGCTCGCTACTGCTTACTACTACTACTCTCCCTTCCTGGTGCACTGGCTCTGCTTCTGGCTGTAGCCCGTCTCTCCGCTATATCCTATCTCCGCTATTGTGAAATTTGACTTGATTATCAATTGATTTGTCTGACATATCATTTTGATGCTTATACAGAGCTGTACTAGCAGCACGCTTGGGGAGGTGAGGCTGCAACCTGTAACCTCACAAAGCAGTTGACAATCCCGAAGATCCTTACAGGGCTGGCTATGGTGGAAGAAAGCTTGTGGGCCGCCCTGCTCGTCCTACTCATGCGCTCAACCGGATCCACGGCCCATCACGGCCCTCATGCACTAACTTCTATGCACCAGAGTGCCCTCTGTCAAGATAGCCTTCGTGTAGGCTATCTAGTTAGCTGGTTATTCTCGGCCTGCCACGGACCTCCGAAATCAAAGTTATAAGTATTATTAGATGCCACATTGAAGATTTTGAGGAGGCTTGGTGGGATGCCACATTGAAGATAGTGAAAAGGCTTTGGTGGGTTGCCACTATTTTGCACTACCAATGCAATGACAATGGTGGTGGCCCATGGTTACATGGGATGGGAGATGGCAACACCATCTCCCCTCCCCAAAATGGTTGTATGATCTCCCACCCTTAGATTTGTGGGACACCTCCTAATGGCGGACCGTGGTGAAAAATATGTTGCTTCATTTTGGTAGATGTGCCATTACTCATGAGTGCTCAAGTGTCTAGATAAAGGGTGTAATCTTGGAAGTTGGCCCTACCCTTAGTACTTACCCAAAGTGTATAATTATCCATTTATAATAATATGATGGATGATGACAAATTTTAGGACTCATGAATAGTCGGATAAAGTGGGCTGTGGGCCCTACCTGCAACCTCAGTCCAGTGATCGGGAAAGTGGACATCTCTCAATAATGGAACCGGCAACTTTGATGAAAAACCGGTATAAGAAAATTATTACAAGATCAAAAAGTCTTCAAAACCAAGTGCTTAAGAAATATGCAGGATTTTAGACGGTTCATTTTTTTTTACAAGAGAATGTGCCTCTAACATGTCTACATGGCAGGATAAAATACTACACTCTTTGAAAAATACAAGAAATTTTAGGATTCAATTATCAAAAATTCGGTTTTTTAAGGACACTATTCAAGTAATGTCAGCTATAATTTGAAGCTTAAGGCATATGCCAGCCTGTATTAGCTAGGCCAGGGCCCAGGCCCCAAGCCTCAAGGCCGTTGAAAGTTGAGAGTATTGACTCATTGCCACTTGGACAATGGCACATTTAAGATTCACCTTAAAATTAAATGCATGTTGCCATGTGTCATGGCCTGATATGAGGACTTTGCCAGGAAGCCACGCGATATGTCACCGTGCTGCCCAATTAAAGTGCTTTCAATTCTGCGGCTCGCCAGCGGCCAGACTCTCCCAGAGAGCCAAACTTCCATTTCATTTCTGAATGTTCATTTCCAAATTCCACTGCATGAGGCTTGCCGCTTGAGCTACGTTGGTTGTTGCATGACTCCATGAGCTACGTTGGTTGCTATAGTAGCCAGCTTGCGAGGGTGAGCACTGAGCACTGGTGAGGCAGTGAGGATCAAGATTTGCAAGGGTGAGGCACTGAGGCAGTGAGGCACGATCAAAATCCAGATCGTCACTGCTTCCTTGAGCAGCTGAGGCGCTTCCTTGGACAGTTGGGGCGCGACAGAGGCTGGGAGGGCTGGAGCGACTGTGAGTGATGGTGTGGCAGCTGGCTGTTAGCAGTGAGCCAATGAGGCAGCGAGGGTGAGCAGTGAGCACTGGTGAGGCAGCGAGGATCAAAATTTTCAAGGGTGGGCACTGAGGCAGTGAGACGCGATTAGAATCTAGATCATCGCTGCTTCCTTGAGCACCTGGGACGCTTCCTTGAGCCGTTGGGGCGCGACAGAGGCTGGGAGGGCTGGAGCGACTGTGAGCGATGGTGTGGCAGCTGGCTGTTGTCAGCATTGTGGCCGTTTGAGACTTGAGGCTTTGAGCACTATTTAGAATGAGGCATCGTCCTCGGATAATAATATTTTGCAACTTTTTGTGATTAGAGAGTCAGAGACTCTAATACTCTAATGGCAGGTAAGTTGGTAACTATGAGTGCCTTGTGATTCAGAAGCAATGTTAATGATTATGACAGAGAAATCGAATTTTGGATAGTTTTCAATAAACACATCATCTTCAGGAAATATAGAGACTTCCAGGCTCTAGCCATCAACATGAGGTTCATTAGCTTCATGTTCATTAGCTGGGGAACTGGTTTTAGTTGATAGAAACCTAGTTGCCTAACAAAAGTGTGATGCTTACAAACATTAAAACAGTCCATACTAGACTAAGCTTGTGATTATATCATATATGTAATCAAGATATTCGACATCCAGCAGTGATGTAGATTCAGAATTGTTGCTCGCCAAATAAAGTAAGGCTTTCTCACCAAGAGTGGGTAAAACATCCTTTACGCAATATTGGAAACCAACGCTTAGCACGACCCTTCCGGCTTCCTCGATACTGTTTCCAAATAGCACAGACAATCACATGTACAACAACATACATAATCGTGAAAGCTTCACGCCAGCTCAGAGATAGGAAGGAACAAAACTAGATAACCTTTGGGGCCAGGCTTATTTGTGATTATGAAAAGTGAGATCTATTCACATATTTACACTGGTTTTGTCAATCTCATTCAGATGGGCTACTGTTAACTAGCATGAGTTTGAGCTTTTAGCTTAAAAGAGACTCTACGAGTTTTTTCAGATCTCCCTTATCTAGAAAGAGACCACTAGATGCTGCAAAGTTTGGGTCGCATATTCACATAGTACGATATCCAGCACACGCTGTGCATCTTGAGCAGTAGGAGTAGGCTGAGGGTTTATTAGAGTATCTATAGCCTTCATATTGACTATGGCTGCAAATTCTATCTGCATTGTAAATTCTTTGCGGAAAGAAGTCTTCCTCTTTCTTTTTTGTGTCATGAGAGAGAATTTTAAAAAAAACCAAGAGTTCGCTGACATGTGGCTTAACATAAAAGCACTGAAATATATGGGACTGCTGCGCTCTTACAAAAAATAGATTTTTTACTATTGTAGGCCTGAAGCTTCTTGTTGCTTCAATATTGACTCTATAGTCAGTTATTGTTGGAGGCGTGAATATTTCACAAATTAGAAAACTCATTGGATTGTACTCACAAGCTTCAATGGAAACTTCCAAAGATGTCGGTGAAACAAGTGAAAAATGTGTAATTGAATACACTAAGAGAAAACAATCTAGCATTCTTGTAATGTTTGGAGCTAACAAGAAAAAGCACACCGAGAAATATGATTGTGATGGGTGCAACGGGGAGGAAAAAGTTGATGCAGAACAAGAAAAGATTCAATCAGCCAACCTCCAAAAGAATCTAGAAGCTCTTAGGATTGCAGAAGCTTGTAGCATGTGGCAAGATCGATGGATCATTGATTACCGGTGGCTAGAGTTCAACAAAGAATTAGCAAGGGTGTACTGTAAAGTATGCAAGCAACATCCAAACCGTTTCAAAAATGTATTTGGAACTTTGGGGAGCACTAACATTCGTGCTAGTGCATGGTTGGATCATGGTAGGTCCAAAGTCCATAGAGATATATATAGAGATCAGATTGAAGCTGAGAAAACATCAATACAAGAAGTGAATTCTACTATTCACGGTAGTAAAAGAAGAGGCGTTGTGGGCCTTGTTTAAGGTGGCATATTTTACTGCAAAAGAGGATCTTCCCTACACCAAGTTCCAATCTAAACTATGTTTGTTACGATCTCTTGGAAAAAAAAACTGACAAAAAGTCTTTATCAACATGATAAGGCATGTGCTGTATTTTTACAATACATTGTTGAATCATTACGAGAAAGTATTTTGGAAAAAGTAAAGCAAAGTCCTCTCTTTGGATTAATGGTGGATGAGTCCACGAACATATCCGACAAGAAGTCCTTGATTATGGTTTTGTCTTACATTGAAAATGAGAATGCCGAATCAATTTACGATGCAATCATGGCTACAAGCTTTATTAACTTGAATGAGACTGTTTTAGACTTTGTATTATGTCCATGTTGGTGGCTTCATATCCATCGTTAGTAGCTTGACAACATGTATTCTCATGTCAACGCATAATTTTGTATGTTTCCATGATGATTTCAAGCACTATCTCTTGTAGACATTTGTTGACTCCCTTGTATTGAGCAGATAGATGTTTTAGAGTTTATTATACATTGTTTGTTGACTCATGTACCTTTTATGTGACAAAAAAGTATTAAGTCGATGTGACAAAAGTTTGTCCAATATAGATAGAATTTTGCATGTTCATACGATAATTCAAAGCACCATTTTAGTCGACAATGTACTTTTTTGGTAAGTTTTCAGGCTTTTGTGAGATTTTTCTGTATGGCGTTATTGACATGTTTTGGTGCCACACATCACCATCCTAGGTGGTCACGTGTTTGTCACGTGTCATCGGCAGGACCGTGCTTGATGGGACCCACTATGTTATGGGTTTCCCTTTTCCATTCACTCAGTCTACTCGGGAGTTGGTGGATGGAGAGCACGTGCATTAGCCAGGATGTATCTCCAGGCCAAGAAATGTGTGCTAGGGAGAGCCAAGGGCAATGGCTGGTGGTATGGGACGCTAGTTATCGCAGGAGGCTTGATTAGGCATGTAATGTCGATAACTCCAGTGCATGGGGGTGGGTCAGTAGTGACCCTATGGATTAACAGATACAGTGATTTGTTACTGGTATGGGTGTGCATCAACCTGCAAGGCAATCGGAGATCTGGAGTTGTAACATTTGGTATCAGAGCATCCAATTTTCTTTTATAGGTGAACACGTTCCTTTTTATGCCTTTGCGGTTTGGTATTCTCTTTTAGGGAATGTGATTGTTTGGTTTTCATAACCTTAGCTTCAAGTTCATTCTTGAAGAAGGTTGAGTATTATTGTTGAAAAGAAAATGAGTTTGGTTTTTGAGCTAATCAATCTTTTTAACAATAACCTTTTTTTTTCTCTTTTGAACTTGTAAACTTAGAAATTCTAAGTTTATTTGGGTTTTAACAAAAGTAGATGTTTTCTTTCTTCTTTGTAACTTGTCAATGTTATGAAGAACCGTCTTTCGGTAACTTAGTCTTTCCACAAAAACTTTATTTATCTTAACCCTCTGTGATTCTCTCTGTATGGTTTGAGAAAAATTTTTACTTTGACTCCTGTTAACTGTACGTACGCCCTCAGACTGCGTACTATCCATAGGCAGATTTTATTTCGAGCGGGGAGCGAAGGAAGATTAAAAAAAAAACAAAAGATAAGAGGGGTGTGACTTCCGCCTGCGAGTTCGTGCACGGCTGCAGCCGCGCCTCCTGCTCTCTTCTGTATCCTTCTTTGACAATGGTCGGGAAACCTCTTTGGAGCTATACTATATTTTCCTATACATATGTTCATGTATCGGTTTTTTTAAAATTAATACTGGTGGAATCCTAGAATTTTTGAAACATAGCCTCATGAATTGTACAATAATTAAAAAATTGTCTAAAAAATCCTATTAAACCAAATTGTTTAAGGTTCAAAACTGTGAAAAATTTTAGCTTGCCGTCTAATTTGCTGCACTAATTTGTAGTTGTCCTCCACCCAAAAATAAGACAAACAATATAACCTTAGCATTGAATTGACAACTTACACTAACATGATCGATTCAACTACAAATATGTTATTGTAACCATGGCAACAGAATTTTGATGCGAAAGAAAAAGTTAAACAATGCCTTGAAAGGCTCAAAATGAGATATAACAACATCAAATTGCACAGTAGCAAGTACATTAGAGGTCTCCAACAAAGACATCCAAACTTTAATCGTCCATCATTTTCATTATCTCAAGAGATGGTGCCATGCCAATGATGAAATATATTCAAAAAAAGCCACATCTGTACATTCATAACAAAGTGAGGCTTGCAGTCATGCTAGAATCCTTGAATAGCTCATAAGAAAAGTGTATCATAAACTAAAGCCCTACTTAATGGAGTTCTCGAAGACAGTATAATCAATTGAAGCTGGTGTTAAAAAACACCATTTTAACTTATAAGCTAGACTCCAAAACCAGAAAGGATTTTTCCTTGTCTCTTTAAACCATAGGCAACATCCATAGCAGTTAAGAGTCTTCCAGCCAGCATGCTCCGTGCACAACATTGCATCATTGATAACATTCTAGAAGAGGATGTTCAACACGCCTCTTGTTTCCTTATAAATGAGGTCATTGATATGCTTCACAAATGTACCCATACTATATGGTGCAACTACAACCTTAAGAGGTAGAAGACTTCATAGCTGATTTTGTCACATGCCTCAAAAACCTATCAAAATTATGAATGGACAATAGGTCAAAACATCTCCAAAATTTTCTCTAGACATATTTGCTATCATAACACATGTAATAAAAGCTATAAAACTAGAAACGTCAACCACTACAATCATGCAAACATTTCTTTAAGAATATCAACAAAGCTTTGCAAAAGACTTATGCGCACACAAAAAATTACAATCAAAAGCTAATTGTATTCAAGATTCAAAGTGATTTCAACAAATATTTCATGCAGGACGCATTTAATTTGATTCATTTTTGTTCATTTATTGATGAATTATATTTTCATGTGAGGGATAGGCATAGTCAACAAACTGGGTATTTGAAATACTTATAAAAACACATCGCACTACCTCAATTGCAGTATACTTCACAAACATCTGAAATTCTTTTTTAAATTCATTAGGAAAATTTTGATACAACGTTTAGGAAAGCATATAAGATAATCAATTAGCACAATAGATCATGATACATATGTTAACCAATGAAAACAGAAATAAAAAGGATAAGATTGAAAAAGTATATAAATTCTAACTTACCAAAATATAGAGAACAGACTTTACATCAGCTTATCATTTGAGTTCGAAAAAATGTGCCTATACTCAGTCGATCTGGTCCAAGAGTTGATTGCATTTGAAAAGTCCAATGAATCTAGGTCATTGCTTCCCTCAATGGGAATACACATTAAGGCATCCGCAGAATTAATCTTATTTATTTTTTTTGTCTTTGATTAGATTGAGTCTGCTGAAGCGTCTTTCACAAGCAGCCAAATTGGTACACTACACAAGTGCGATGCACATCAATGTGTACAATCCTTTATATTTCTCATGCAACTGCTGATTGGAGCCAATGATGGCTGATGTATCACAAAAAGATCAGCCGCTCCATTCAGTTGTGGCTTGAATTTTGAATGTTTTATATTCTTGCCTCACCTTTTCAATATTGATGAGTGGAGGAATCACATTTCCAGCCGCATCAACTTTTGAAATCCCATAAAAATCACCAAGGGAATTGAACTCTTGATAACCATAATCTTTCATTTCTCTCATGCATCTTGGTATGTTGGTAGGAGATAGTGCCTTGAAAGAACTCAAATGGCCTTTATCTTTTAACTGATTTGACAAACTCTCAACTATAGCATGAGAAAAGGGCTTTTGGAACTCAATCGCCTCTTCTAAGTCATCACCCACAGCAGACTTATTGATTTCTATATCATAATACATATTCCCTCACATGGAATTTTGTAACCTTCAGATATAACCATTTTCAGGTCCATAGTCTGGTAAGATTGCATATCCTTTACTATCATATGTTCCAGCGTTCAGATTTGTAGGAGGGTCTTCAATAAACTCGTCAAAGCAATTTCATTAGAAACAATTCCTAAGATTGCTCCAACTTCTACATAGTCGCGTTGAAATATCAATCTCAAAATTGATAGCTTTTTAAGTATGTCCGCTGGAAAATGTAGAACGTATATACATTTGAAGTCGCATAACCTTTTTAAAGGCTTTTTGGTTGCAGCAACCTGAACTGCCTTCTTCGACTTACTTGTAGATGCCAAGGCTGCTTCCAATCGTCTTCAACAACATCTTGGGCATCCTCATCGACGAAAATAGTATTTTTTTGCGAACTTGATTTTTTCCTTGAAATTTTGTTAAATTCACTTTTTATAGCATGAATCACAGGTTGCAGAACATCACATATGCATTTTATCGCATTGTACTCATTATCACTCATGTTGTGCCTTGATTGAGGATAAGATCAGTAAGTTATGACTACATGAGATAGTATTAGAGAGCAGTCGTACCTGCTACAAGCTTACAATTCAAAAACCTAGCCTGTCCTTCAAGATTTACTATTGATGATTGCAGCATTCAGATTGCAAAAGCAAAAAACTCTTTCAAAATTAAAATGTGAAAATGAATTTAATCAAATTTAATCAACTGTGAAAATTTAACAAACATGATATATGGAAGAAGAATCACATGATTGGTTTAGCATGAAAGATGGATTATTTGCATAAACGGAAAAAGAGAGTAAAGAACTTGAAGAGTGGAAATAAGATTTCAGAAATCAGGTGTAAGTGGGTTTTATTTGTTCAGAATCGACAAGTCCTTATGGCCAGGCTCTACTATCTAGTCAAGAAGGCACTAGTAACATTGTTACCAGTCAGTTTTATTTAAATAATTCATTGCAGATCTGAAGGGGTTAAAGCACATGATCATGCTATTGAGGAAGTTGGCAGTGAGGAGCCTCCCACTTCAGAAGACGACGACAAAAAGAAAAAGAGGATGACTTCTTTCTGCAGAGAATTTACAATGAAGATAGAATTTGCTGACATAGTCAATATGAAGGCTATAGATACTCTAATAGACCCTCAACCTACTCCTACTACTCAAGATGCACTGCGTGTGCTGGATATCGTACTACGTGAATATGCGGCCCAAACTTTGCAGCATCTAGTGGTCTCTTTCTAGGTAAGGGAGATCTGAAAAAACTCGTAGAGTCTCTTTTAAGCTAAAAGCTCAAATTCATGCTAGTTCACAGTAGCCCATCTGAATGAGATTGACAAAACCAGTGTAAATATGTGAATAAATCTCACTTTTCATAATCACAGATAAGCCTGGCCCCAAAGGTTATCTAGTTTTGTTCCTTCCTCTGAGCTGGTGTGAAGCTTTCACGATTATGTATGTTGTTGTACATGTGATTGTCTGTGCTATTTCCAAGGTTCACATTATTCTATAGTATTGTAGTATTGCACTAACAAGGTGTTGCTTCTTGTCAGGGATTATCTGTTGATAAGGGAGAGCTACTTTCACCCGAGTTTTGGTGCTGAAGGTGACCTTGGAGAAGGTGTCTCGGCATGGAAGCGTCTTCAGCTGCCTTTTAGAGTGATTACTGATTTGTTGAGATTGACCGATTTACTTATTGATTATGAAGAAATGTGGTCTGATTTTATTCCGAAGATACAACTTTGACTTTGATAACGATGTTCCGTTGGAAGGCCGTTTTGAATGGTGTAATTTGTGCCGCATATGAAGTTTGTGACGGTGTGACCTCTTTTGTGCAGCTAGAAGGGTTCTCTATGAAGTTGGGTCAAACTTTGGTCTTCATTTCTACATGTGCATTGTTAAGCTCGATGTAAAGGTACATATTTTATATTCTGGGGCCATCTGTATAGTACCAATGCTCATTCGGTTACGCGGGGCATGAAATGAGAAATTTAATTCAATCATCTTTTTTAAGGAAGTTTAACATTTGCATTCCAAAGTCTATAAGGAAAAAGTACAATGTCGTAGTTACTTTTGCTACTATTTTGCTTGGCTTAGTGTGAATTGAATTTTCTTTCAAGGTTTGTGACATGATTAACCTTTCTATATTTTCTTTACAATCTTTTATATATAGTTTCTAGTTCCTTTGCAATCATTAAGTACAATCTAATCTATTCTTGCATCAGCTATCCCATCCATCTCTTTCTTAAATTCACAAGAATTAAAAAAAAATCGGCATGTGAAACCCGGTTATTAGAAAAAAAATTGGCACAAAATGTTTTGTGTCCCATAGGATTTATGAGTAATTTTCTATGAATGATTGTGTTCCTATAAATTTATCAATGTTTTGTGCTCTTTTATGATTTATCAGCAGTTTGTTTCATGTCTGGTGCAGTTTGAGTTAGAGTAGTAAGTTACCATAAGATCCAACCAAGCTTCTGCACCTATGAGGGGCAACGATTAGAGCAGTAAAGAATCATGCTCCAACACAACATTGGGAGCTCCAAAGCAAAATCAAAAGTTAGTTACTCTCTGTTATTGCTAACTGTTTCAGCTGAGCGTGAAGTGTAAGACACCATGCCCGTTGAGCTGCCCGTTGACAGCGCGAAAGATTTTTCTTCGTTTTCTTTTCGTTTCGTTTTGTGTCGTGTCTTTTGGTCCTGGAGGTATGTTTGACTTTCACAAATTGTTCACCGTTCGACCTTCTCTTCGCTTCGCTTCGCTTCGCTTCGCTTCGCTTCGCAGCAAAGTTGCAGGAGTTCACAATTTCTGACACTCCCTCTTGAACCTTGCAATTTTGTATGTTTAATCCAATTGCTTTTCTTTGCTTTGCGAAGAGCGGCTTGTTGCGGCTTCGTGAGCAGATCTGCAATCATGTCTTCAGACTTTATGTACTGGACTTGGAGCTCTCCTTTTGAGATCAAATATTGAATGTGATGGTGCTTTAGAGATATGTGTTTTGTCTTTGAATGGAAGACAGGATCCTGGGATAGATATATGGCACTTTGAGAATCCATCATCATCGTGCTTGGTTCTCCTTGTTGTATGCCAATTGCCTTCAGCATCATCTGCAACCATACTACCTCGTTCGCCACCTTTGAAGCTGCGACATATTCAGCTTCGCATGAGGATTGAGATACCAGGGTTTGCTTCTTGTAGGTCCAGCTGATTGTTGCTCCGCACGCAATCGAACATCCACCTGTCACGGACTTGCTGTCATCTTTGCAGCTTGCCCAGCTTGCATTGTTAAAGTGGTGCAACTCAAATCCTTTTCTTTCGTTGTCTGCTCTGTAGGTCAATCCAATATTTTGGGTACCCTTCAGATATTGCAGGATTCATTTTGCCATTTGCCAATGTGCCATGCCAGGATTGGAAGAGAATTGACTTAAAGCATAAACAGAGAAAGCCAAATCGGGTCTGGTACAAATTGTAAGGTATATCAGACTACCGATCAGGTTTTGATAGGATATACCTTCCATCTTCTATTTTTCTTCCTCTGTTTTTGGGCAATCCTGCTTCGTCAATTTTGCTCCTGCTATCATTGGTGTGGCTTTTTCTTTGTAGTCCATCATTCTGTACTGCTTCAGTACTTTTCTGGCGTATTCTGACTGACTCAAATGCATTTCGCCTTTTGTTCAATCTCTTCTGATCTCCAGCCCAAGGCATTTTGTTGCTTCTCCCAGATCTGTGATTTCATAATTTTCAAAAATCTGACTCTTCGTGTACTTGATTAGCATCAAGGAGTTTCCTATCATAAGAGAATCATCTACGAAAATAGTCAGAATCACAAAATTTCTTCCTACTCTCTTTATGTAGACATTGTAGTCTGGTTGTGTAGGATTGAAGTCTAGAGACTTCAGAAGACTGTCGAGCTTCTTGTACCAAGCCCGTGATGCCTGCTTCAGACCATAAATACACATCGACAAACATATTGCCGATTGTCGGGGTCTTCAAGTCCTTCAGGCTGCTTCATGAAGATTTCTTCCTCTAGATCTCCGTGGAGAAAGGCTGTCTTTACATCAATCTGGTGAATCTCCAGATTGTGTTGTGTAGCATATGCAAGGAGTAGTCCAATGCTTGTCATCTTGACCCTTGGTGAATATGTGTCGAAATAGTCGACTCCGTACCTTTGTGTGTAGCCCTTTGCGACAAGCCTTGCTTTGTAACGTCCAACAGTGCCATCTGATTTCATCTTTCTTTTGTACACCCACTTGCTGTTATGTCCATGGCCATGTAAGTAGGATTCAGTATACTCCTAGTCTTGGATATACGGAACTCCAGTAAATCAAGTTGTTCGTTATGCCACATCATACTGGATGTGACCCAAAAGTAACTAATATCCTTGTGAGACCCAGAACACACTTAATGGAGTTTAGACAAGGTTTGGAATAGTCAAGGCATGTGTAGAGTTATCAATAGCAATTCTATGAATAGTTGGTCCATGCTTAGGACTCTATTCTAGGTGAATCTATGTATAGGGAACTTAGGGCTATGCATGGCTATGTGCCCAGGTTGCTTTTGGCTCTGTATATTGAGGGCAAACTCGCCCTACTCTTCATTGTGTTCATTGATTCATTGCTAGGGTTTCATTCTACCTTCATGCTTCATATTCCTTGGCTTGGGGGTGAAGCTTCTAGAGTTGATTGGTTGCTTCTAATTGGTTGGGTGGTTGTTTCATAGTGTGTTTTCCATTGTGTTTTGTCTTGTAAGCAGGATCTTAGGGAGCTTCCCTTACATTGGTATCAGAGGATTGGAGAACATGGAGAAGGGCTACCTTTCGTTGAAATTTTGGATTGGATCATTGGAATTCTCTTCCAAGGGGGATAGCAAGGGTACAAGTGGGTGTACTATCCCGGTTTCAATTTGCATGTTGCTAAGATCCATGACTCTTGGGATTCTTTGTGGTTTTATGGAGAATTGTCCTTGAAGGCCAATTTGTGATGCTTTTTTGGAGCTTTTTCTTCTGTAGATCAAATCTTTGGTAGATCTGAATTTTCCAGCAAGTGTACTTTCGTTTTAGGGTTCCTTAATGATGAAATAATGATGCATGCCGGTTCTTTCCAAGGATTTATGATTCTAGGCTATGTTTTGGTCAAAATTGCTTGGTTTTTCATGTTTTTTGGCACAAAATAGATAGTAAGAACCAAAATTCAGCAGGATCAGATCAATTAGATGGTTCTAATTCTGTAAATTGGTTTGCATGTGTTAGAGAAAGAGTTGTATGTCATAATGTGATGAAAAAACCAGAAAATAGCCAAAAATCATCATTTTTGTTTGGTTTTTTCATAAAATTGGATAGTAGTTGGCTGTAAAACGCCATGTAGAGCTTGTAAAGAGGTGAACCAAAGTCTTTTGAAGCTTTCCCTGAAGTTAGAGCCAAGAATTCTAGCAATTGAGCTTGTAGGAAGTCAAAAAAGTTCAAAAAATGACCATTTTTTGGTGATTTTTGGGGGATGGATCTCTCCAAATCCATAAGGAGATCATTTTGGAATTATTTACAACATGATTAGCATTTTATGACTACATCATGGTCTTGTTCAATGTAGCTTGTTGAAGCTTCTTCGAGTATCGTGAAAGCTTCATCACCTTTGTCTGCATCTTTCAATGACTCCGCAACATTCGCTTTCTTAACTTTGTTCTTTCGTTTTGGGTTGAATCTGCAATCGTATGCAGAGTGCCCTTTCTTCTTATAGTGCATGCAAGGTATTGATGGATTGAACCAGCATCTATTGGCTGTGTGTCCTGGTTTGTGACAGTGATCACAGGAAGAAAATTCTTGGTTGTCATTGCCTCTGCTCGAAGATTTTTTTTCCGTCTTGTCGAATCTGGGCTTGTTTTTGTTCTTCTTCCTTCCCTTCGTGAAAAGGGCTTTCTCCTGATCACTGCTTCCTTCTCCTTCATCCCTCATCAGTCTCTCATCAGCGACAAGACTGATTGCTTTGGCGAATGTCGTATCTGGTAGACTCAGTATGAGCATTCTCAATGGCTGATAGGACGCAGGTAGGGACTTCATGAAGTACATCAGCTGTTGTGGTGCTGGGACCTGGTGTTCCTGTCCAGATGCAGCGAGTTGAGCGAAGATTGTTCTGATCTTCTCAACATGCTGATCCAACTGGTTGCCATCCCATTGTATAGATTGCAGCTGATTGTGAGGATGCATAACCGAAGCTGCTGTCCTCACCTCGCACTTCTGCTTTAATCTTTCCCATGCTTCATGGCTGCTCTCACAGCCTTCAATCTGCATGAGAAGTTCTTTGTTGATGGACGAAACGATGATCGCCATTGTATGTTCATCATTTCTGATCCACTCAGCTCTCCTCGGGTCTCCCTCTGGAGGCTGCACCTCTGTGAGCTGGGTCACAACCAGAGGCCTTCACCCTTCAGAAGTGTTTTGATTTTGAATTTCCACACTCTATAATTTTCGCCATCAAGACCGATTGCTATTCTTGTCTAGATCGTTGTAGCCATATTGTGTTTCTTAGATAATCACAGCTTAGATATCAATAGTGATAACCTGAGTGCTCTGATACCATGTTGCAAACGAATTTTGTTTCGCAAACAGATTGTTTTTGTTGGGTTTTCTTACACGGAAGCTTGCAGGATCCTAAACACTCGACTACAGATCACAGACCACAAATCATTTTAGCAATTAAGAAGACAAAAGTCAAAGAGATGGACAAAATAGGGCTACTGTATTATCAGTTTTTGATTTTTAGAGCGAGATGATCAGTGTCTCGCTCGTTGGCGGCCTGACACTCAGCTCTATCACTGTGTTCTGCTCGTTGGTAAACTTTTATGCAGGGCAGTTTTGTTTTTTTTTTCTCTCTATTTTTTGTTGATCCAAAATTGCGTTTATTGAGAATTACAAGAGTAGTTAACGCTAATCAACTAGTTAGTACTCTCTTTTATTGCTAATTGTTTCAGCTGAGCGTGAAGTTTAAGACACCACGCCCGTTGAGCTGCCAGCTGGCAGCGCGAAAGATTTTCCTTCGTTTTCTTTTTGTTTTGTTTCGTGTCGTGTCTTTTGGTCCTGGAGGTATGTTTGACTTTCGTGAATTTTTTGCCATTCGACCTTCGCTTTGCTTTGTGTTGCTTCACAGCAAAGTTGTAGGAGTTCACAATTTCTGACACAATCAATATCATAAAGCTAGAGCACAAAACAATCTATTGATGTCTAGCTTATCTTGGCTTGAACTCCACTCTATGGCTCCAAAATCATGCAAAAATCTTCACACGTGTGGATGTACAACCTGCTCAGCCCTAAGTACAGTACCATCACCCTCTGATCCTTCTAATCATGACAAAAAGCCAAATGCCAATAGCAATCATCATGCAAATTATAAAGCAAAACTAGTCATGAAGGAGATATCAAATTTACTCATAATTGGATGGCAAATCCATCGCACATTTATAAATGAGAATTTAGGGCTACCTCTGATCCTAACCCTAGTGTCTAACCTAATAGCTCATAATATCCACCCTAATTGGGAGTTGAGATCTTGAGATCCAAAAACAATATAAAAATTGCTATTTTTAGCTCCTAGAAAATCTCTAGCCTATCTATGCTCATTTTGGCCTCATTTCAAAGGTGTCATTACAAAGCTAGGTTAGGAATAAGACTTATGAAAAGTATCCTATGTTTGTTGGCACATGTGATATCCCACATCATGGCCATTTTACATTTTACAAGTGGTAGAACCAAACTAGCTTGTGTAAATTTAACACTCCTCCTCACAACTAGTTTGTAGATAACATAGTTTTGCGTATCAATCCAAGGGCTGATCTTAACTTCACAAATGCAGGTCTTTGAAGTGGTTTAGTGAGGATACCAGTGCGAAAAATTTCAACTAGTTTACCTAAGAATAGTGGATTTACTATTTTTAGCAACTAGAGATGTTGATAAGGTCGAATTTAGACCTACTCTAATTGGTTAGAAGAGATACATTGAATCAATCAAGTTATCTAGCTTTTTGGAGAAGTTTCTAGAAATTTTCATAAGTTGATAAGCTTGAGAAAAATGATTGAAATGGTCAATAGGCTATTATAAGTAGGCATACAAGAGTGGGATGAATTCATCGCATTCTGCTCTCATTTATTCTTCTAGAAAATATCTCTTTTGGTTTCTACAAAGTAGTTCTTAATGGCTTATTGGATGATCATGCTAACTTCGTGCAAAGCTTTGTTATTCAAAAGACATTGCCAAGTATGAAGGAGTTGCAAGAGGTCTTGGTGGCTGAAGAGTTTAGACTCCAAGCAAGAGGAGAACCATCTTCTAAATCTCAAGTTGGAGAGGAGGAAGGCTCAAGAGGCAAGTTCAAGGGCGTCTAAAGGGTAAGATCAAAGTGAGACTTCTTCTTTTGGTAAGAATAAAGATAAATCTAAGCTAAAATGTTCCTATTGTGGAGTCAAAGGCCATTTTGCTAATGAACATTTTAAGAAACAAAGTGATGAAGGTAGTAAGCAAATCAACTGTACTACTAATAATGAGGACCTAGGTATTCTCTTATTGTGTGTTCTTCAAGTCCAATATCAAGTGAAGGTGGCAAGGATTCATGGTGGATTGATAGTGGAGCTAGTTCACACATGACTAGTCACAAGGAGTTCTTTACTTCCTTGGTCACTTGTGAGGGAGCCAAGAAAGTGATTCACATGGTCAATGACGATGAGTGTGTGATTGAAGATATTGGTCAATCCGTATTTGGCTTTCTACTAATAGGAAAGCAATACTTGATGGTGTTCTTTACATCTCTTCAATTTCAAAGAATTTGTTAAGAGTTGTTCAAATGATAGAAAAAGGATATCTGGTAAAGTTTGATGGTGATGCTTGTTTCATTACAAAGTAAGAAATCTTGGTTGCTAGGGGCAATAGACAAGGTAGACTTTTCGAGCTTGATGCTTTTGTTATGGTTAACAAAACGGATGGAATGGAAAAAGACTCAACTTTCCAAAGTTTTCTTTTAGCATAAATAAGATTGGTGGATCTTATGCAAAGTCTAACAAGCTTCCTTATGCAAGATCTAGGTCGAGATCTAAAATGCTTTTTGGAGATGTTCAATTTTGTGCTAGCTTGACTAGCTATGGGGATGATGATGGTTGTTCAATAGTTCTTCATGGCAAGTGCAAGCATGCAAAAGGTAAGGAAAGAGCTAACTTCATAAATGGAGGTGATGAAGGTTCTTCTTTGGAAAGGTTGTTACTAATGATTTCTTTGATCATGTGGAAAAAAATAATGATGCTAGGTGTATGCATGAAGGAAGTGGTTCTTCTACATTTTTTTTGCGATGAGTCCAAGAAAGTCATTTGTGCAACAAGTGGTGTCACATGTCTTCATAAAGAGAGTAGATCAAATGTTTCTATCATGAGACTTGGTGAGGGAGATAGTCCCAAGTCAAGAGGAAGAGAAGTATGTGAAGTGTTCAAAATGGGCTGTACTTTGAATGATGTCATTGTGAATGATAGTGAGGGAGAATCATTATCATATGAGTCACTACCTAAATCATTGAGAAGAAGCGCTTTTTTGGAAAAAGGAGTACTTCAAGCATCCTTATGTTGAAGATACTAGTGATTGTTTTCATGGCATCTAATGTTCAAGAGGTTTCTACTTCTTATGATGCAATCACTAAGAGGGAGTCTTGTGGAGGAAAGGGAAATGGAAGAGTGGTTTTTGGGAAGACCCAAGGCATGGACCTCATATTTCGTCATCAACTCAAAGCATTCTATGATTATGGTGAATTGTTGACTCATGGTTGAGATAGCAAAAGGTTGGTTGAAGAAGACTACATGGAACAACTCGATAGGCAATTTCTTCAAGAAAAGAGAGATCTCATCACATGCTCCAAAGATTCCTCTTTAGATTGCACCTTTTCTCTCACAAAATGATGAGAGTTCTCAATATGCTTTGACCTTGCAGGAAAGATTGAGTTTGTTGCAAGGTGTTGGGCTGAAATGTTGTCATTATAAATAATTGGGAGAACATATAAACTCATGACCTTCAGCTCATTAGTAGCCTTTAGATTGTTGGCTGACTCTGACGAATCCCCGAGATACTTGGACAGAGCAACTCAAGAGCACCTCTCACCTTAGACCGAGGAGGTCTTTGAGAAGACGAGACCAACAAAGACCGAGAGCCGAGTATGAGAGCCGAGAAATGCTAGTTAGGAGTGGCAAGCAAGAACTGTGTAAGCCTCGTGGTGAATCCCGGAAGATGGAATGACCATGTAGGAACTAGTATTTCTAAGAAAATGTAATAAATGCAAGTAGACCCCTCTTAAAGAAAGTAGAGTGAGCCACCTTTTGATGGTGACCTCTAGTGGAGAGCATTATTCCACTTGTAATTTGTGAAATGTGAAAATTCCACTAGGATGTCACCTAAGGAGCTCTCTTGCTTATTTAAGGGACTTCCTCTTTGTGAAGAGGAGCTTTTTGTGAATTGTATCAACTCCATGCTGAAATGAGAAGAGCCTTCACGAGTTTGGTGCATCCATTGAGCTCCTTGATCATGCTTGTTTCTTGAGTGATGCATTTATGATCTTGCCCTTCCCTCCTTTTGTGTGTGGTTGTGGACTGTAGAGTGGATTAGATTTGCTGCTTTCCTAGAGTGAATTAGTTTCTTTTCTTGTTTGTGGATTAATGTAGGAACCAGCATTCAGGTAAACTAAATAGGCTGGATCTGTGGTGTAGTTCTTGCATATCTCTTTACAATCCAGTTCTCGATGTTATTGGGATGTCCAAGAATCAAAAGACTGGTTGGTTTCTTGATTCTTGGACTTCTAACATGTTGTAGATTAGTTCTTGGTTCTTGTTTTGTCAATTTGTGCAAGTGTAGCTCAGTCTTTAGTAATGTTTAGGCTCTGATTCAGTTCGTTTTTAGGAGTAGATAGCTGTAGAATATTTTGAATGTTCATTTGGGCTGCACTCTGATTTGTGAATGAGCGTTCTTGGCTTGCATCTATGTATGAATGTAAGTGCATTCAAAAGAGTTTGACCTTGAGTAGTCCTCTGACAGACAAGACAAAAGTATACTACAACGAGAATCTGTTCCCTTCTACCTAGTTTTGGCATTGTAATATCAAGAACACATATAACATATGCCATGAAGCCTGGTAACAGGCAAAAACGGTTCTGAGTAAATAAAGAAATGCCTTAATAAAAAACCAACAGTTCCTCTGGAGCAGGAGATCTGTCAACATTTGGCATCGTTGCCCATTGAACTCCAACACCTTCTACATCAGAAACCCGCAACCTTGTCCACGCTCCACCCGTCCCCTCATGATCACATCTCAACCGAAGCCCCCCCTGTGTTGAAATATCAACTGGAGAGCTCGTGTCCAATCTCAACCGACGCATTCTATTGAATCTCAACCAACACACACTCTCTCAGATCTCAACCGACAATCATCCATTACATCTCGACTGATGGTAATCTATTGAAGTGTCAACCGACGGTTTTCACTCAGATCTCAACCGACGGTATTCCATCAGATCTCAACCGATGGCCTCATTCCAATCTCAACCGACGGCCTCATTCGATCTCAACCGATGCCATCAGTCATATCTCAACCGACCCCCATCAGTCAGATCTCAACCGACGGCCCTGCGTTTGATCTCAACCGATGCCATCACTCAGATCTCAACCGACGCCCATCAGTCAGATCTCAATCGATGGCCTTGCGTTCGATCTCAACCAACGCCCTCAGTAAAATCTCAACCGACGGCCTCATTCCAATCTCGACCGACGGCCCTGCGTTCGATCTCAACCAATGCCATCAGTCAAATCTCAACCGACGCCCATCAGTCAGATCTCGATCGACGACCTTGCGTTCGATCTCAATCGACGCCATCAGTCAGATCTCAACCGATGCCCATCAGTCAGATCTCAACCGACGGCCATGCGTTAAATCTCAACCGACGAGATTCCATTCGTTCTGCACAGAAGGACTTCCTCACCTCCGCATTTGACCACATGCCATCGCATTAAACACACCTTCCACTTCAATCGCAACACTCCGCACCCTCCCCACCTTACGGACCACCTCCACCTCCACTCGCAATCACCCGTCATAACCATCGCAACCATCCACATTTCGTTGCGACTGCATTCCATTACATCGAAATCACATCCATCCGTAACCTGTAATCCGATACTTTTTCCAAATAGACCTCTCCCATCACACCCTAAAGCCTCACTCTCCCTTAACTGCAACAAACCACTTTCCACCTCCATCCGCCAGTGAACCATAGCGCCTGCATTTCAACCGCACTCGCCCACACTGAACTATACTCAGATCGCAATCACCCGCACCCACCGCAAACAGACATGCTGTAGCCGCAATTGTCCGCTGCAACCGCACTCGCCTACTACAACCGTAATCGACCGCTGACACCGCCACTGACCGCACCAGGTTTGTTGCATGAAGTACCTGAACTAATCCTATTTTCACATGATGGCATGGGCGGAGGACATTTTTCAGAAGATATCACTGTTCGCAAACTTTTTCAATCAAGGTGTTGGTGGCGTACACTTCATAAAAATACAAAAAATTATATTTAGTCATGTGATGTTTGTCAACAAGCACGTCATCCTACACACAGAATGAAATCCACGGCTAAGTTCCTTTATGAGCATATTATTATTTGGTTTGGATGCCCCATCGAGATCGTAAGTGATCGCGGAACACATTTTGTGAATGAAACGATAAAGTGTGTTGGAAGACTTTTTCGTGATTCATCGGTTTAGTACTCCGTATTATCCGAGGGATAATGGTCAAGCTGAATCTTCCAACAAGATTCTCTGCAACATTATGACAAAAACGATTGAAGCAAGTCGTTCTGATTGGGAACATAAACTGCATGCAGCATTATGGGCATTCAGAACAGCTTATAAAGGTAGTACAAATCAAATACCATTTTAGCTTGTCTATGGTCAAGATGTAGTTATGTCGATTGAATTCTTAGTACCATCCCTACGCATAGCAGCAACGGAATGGTTGGATGATAGGAAATCCTTACAGATGCGTCATGAGGCTTTACAAAAACTTTGTGAAACCAGATTGATGGCAGTTCATGCATTAGCAGCAGAGAAAGCCCATCGCAAAGGCATGGCACGATCGTCGATTACACAAAAAAAAATCTGAAGGAAGGAAAATCTAGCACTAATGTATAAAACAAAACTGATCAAAAAATTGAAGTTTACAAGTGAAGGACCGTATAAGGTGAAAGAAATATGGAACTATGAAGCGATTATTTTAGAACACTTGGATGGAGAAAAAATCATTTTTGCATTTTTTTTCCATCTTCTATAATACACCAGCAAAGTGAGCATTTGTTTTTCGATGTGATATTTAAATGTCATTGATAAGTTACATACTCTGCACTCAATTTGCTAATTTTGTTTCGTATCCCAACCATCATCCAACAACTCGACAATTATTTCATCACTCAAGTCCTTACAAATAAACATTGTTTTTGTTCGTCGAATATTGCATTTGGATAAAAAATCAATAAAAATAGTAAAAGGTAGATACCAACTTAATATATTATTCTTTGAACCAGTGCTACATTTTAATATACTCTGAATATCCATATAACGTTTAGATCGAAAACTTTCTGAAAAAAAAATTGCTGGATCAAGAGAAATTCATTTCTCACTCGAAAAATCCGGTAGAGGATACGACTCTAATCTACTCACTAAACCATTTATTAGAAATATAGGTGTGATCATAAATATAAAAAAAACTCCAGACTCTAAAAGAGATTTTGGATAACGACTTCTATATTGTAAAGTACCGATATCATAATGTATGACATCAATTATTCTTGCAATCGATTGAATTGATTGCTAGTCAACAATATTTGATGGATACAAATCTGCAAAACCAACAAAAATATCGCAAGAAAAATTTAATATAAAAAAAATGCTAATAGTAAAAAAATTTAATCTGAATATGTACATACTAATCGTATATTTACAATTGCATTTTCTTCTATCATTTGGATTCAAATCTTGAATGTTGAGTTCTTTGTGAAGATAAGCATGCTAAACTAAAACTTTCGTGATAGATTGACCGGCAACTGATACTTTGAAATCCATTATCCTGCCTTTCCAAGAGCTTCTATATATGTTATCCAATCTTTTTATTTTTCGGAAAGAGCCTTTTGAGGAAGGATGCATCAAGATCCATTGATATTTATGATATATTTTTGTATCCATTGATCTTCTGCATTTTTTTCATTGCAAATATTGATTGCGTCAATGGTTCCTCTTGGTCTCCGATTATGTGTAGCCATTAGTCCAAAATATCTACGCAAGATGAAAATGGGAGAATGAAGAGAACGAGAGGTATACCTATGAATGTATAGCTATAATGACAATCCAAAAGATGTCTATGGAAGCTAAGAACAGAGGTAATGAGAGGCATACCTAAGAATGACAAGAAGTTCCTAAACCACAAGGATTAGTTAACTACAGTGTAAGACTATTGACGTCAAATCAACCTCACATGTACAAATACAAGCAACAAAAGAGTATTCGGGCAGTAACTGTGGTCAAATCACAATCGTTTGTTTTGCTTGGTGAGATTATTGAAAATCAAGCAAATTTAGCCAGGAAAGGCAAAAACAATTTCCATTCGTCAACCACTGTTACAATTCGTCACAGATGGACACCATTGATTGGAACACATAAGCGTTGACAACGTGCGAAGTAAAAAAAAGTATCTTGACAAAGGGCCCATTTTGAGTTCTGATATCCTGTAATGAACTATTCCAAGGAGAGCCACAAGAGCAAAGATGGAACTAGCAATGCTAACATTTGCAAGTTGGAGAAGGGGGTACATTTTGTACTTCATTTGCTAAGTTTTGTAATGACATCACTTTGAATTCTAAAGTATGGAATGAAAGGTGGTTGTCATAGCTACTTACTCTTGAATGTGCTAGAAGAAAATATGATATTTTCATTCGTAAGTTGAAAGACTTTGACTTCATTTTTTAAGAGGCATATTGTGAACCTTGTATGGGAGTAAGTGAATCATTCTTGAAGGACACTTAGGAGGAACAGAGATGGAAATGTTTCGTTGAGAGTAGAGGCATGAGAGCATAAAAATTATCTCACGGGCTACTAGACACAAAACATAAATACATGGGAGGAACAGAGATGGAAATGTTTTCATGAGTTGAGAGTAGAGGCATGAGAGCATAAAAACTATCTCATGACTTATTTTTACTAGTGTGTAGAAGACTGTAAATAAGAAGAAGTATCATATAACTTGAATAGATCTCCAACAACAACATCAATTACCTTACACCTTTATAACAAAAAATATCAACTAATGCATCCGGGTTGCCAAGGGGAACTTGAATCTAGGACCAAAGAAACTTTGGATGCCAAGTTGACCACCTAAGCCAACCCTTGGATATGGACAATATCAAGTAATGAGAGAAACGAAACTTATATCAATTTTCTACTTGTTACCCTAATTGTACCTTTGTCTATTGTTTATCAAAATTATTATTGTTACAATTTCCAATACTTAAAGACGTATGAATTTTTTTGGATGTTTACTTTATGATTGTAAAACATGCAATTGTGAGCTTAACGCATTTTAACATTTTAACAATTGCTCACAAGAAAAATAAAATCCCGACTAAATCAGGTTGTTTAGGACTTTGGTTTCATTTCCAAAATCAACTCCTTTGGAATACATTCTTGTCATTTCTTTTTTAGGGTGAATCAGTTTCACTACTTATACAAAGAGTATGAGCAATGAAGTTTTTACTGATAATGTTACAACTTGATCCTTCACATTGAAATAATCCCTTTGCAACCAAACATGTTCTATATTTTTGTAGCGATCCATAATTTATCCTTAATATTCAAGTAAATCCTATTTCTATTTTATTGGTCAGTAATTCAAGATAACATGTTCTATATGTTTTTGGTGAGCAATTGAGCAAAATTGTTTAATATTCAACTACATCTTTCTATTCTATTGGTCGGTAATTCAACGCAAGATGATATGTTCTATTTTTTTTTAATGAACCATTGAGCCATCATTTATCTTTAATATTCAACTACATCTTATTTCTATTCTACTAGTCAGTAATTCAACTAAATCTTCCGCAAAATATCTTGATTGAATTTATTTCTTCCACCATCACTTCATACCAATAGGCTCATTCTGGACTTTCATGCAATTCCTAGAATCTACTTGGCTCTTTTGGTTGCTCTTCAACTATGATCATCATGTCACTAGAAGAAAATTCTTTCTTCTAACTAACCTCCTAATTTTCTCAACGAGCTTTTCTTTCTTAATAAAGTATGTGCTCCTTGCATGGTTCCATGTGTTCCTCTATGAATCTATGTTCAATCGGTTCATGTGTATTGATTGTGCCCCAATGACAATGATTGGCATTCCCACCATTGTTTCTTTTTCAATAATGTCATTCTAGTTCATTGTTCTCGTCAAAGATCACAAATCTAGACAAAGAATTATTGTTGTTTTTGGGTTGTAAAATTTGTAACCTCTTGCATCATTTCTATGGCCTAGAAAGGCAAAATTCTTCTCTTGGATCTAGCTTTTTTTGTAGTTTTCTTGAAGAATATTCTAAAATGCCACAGAGTCCAATACTATTAGATATTCCATTGATGGTTTCCTTCCATTTCATGCTTCTTTCGATGTCATTTCATCAATTGTTGATTGGCTAAGTATGTAAACCAGACTTCTTGTCTTTGACAAGAGGAATTCCTACATACCTCTCATGACAAAATGCAATGCACATTTTCCATGATTGACCTACTCTTGCTTTCAAAGGTTCCAATTTGATGTGGCTTAAAAGGAAATGTGTTAATTTTCATGTGGACTAAACTAGTTGACGTCTCAAAACTCGAGGACATCCATATAGGAACTCAATGGCCAGAAGAAGTTTTAGGGACTTTCTCACACAAGTAAAAGTTAGATACATGCAACTAGAAATGGAGGCAAAGCATGGGGTGATTAGTCAAATAGTCAAGTGATTGGGTAACCAATTTGACATATCAAATCCAAATGCATCATCCAAGACAAAATTTGAAAAAGAAAACACCTTTAGACTACAATTTGGCATGCTTGAAGAAAAGTGCCAAATTGTCCTTGAAATATCATGACTTCAAATACAAAATTTCGGCATGAACTACAATTTCATTTTTTCAAGTGCGAGATGTGTTTTCAAGGATTTCTAAAGTGAAGGCCCAATGATAAAAGCTTCTATTTTTGTGCAAACTTTATAACACTTTTAATTGAAACTTGATTAATTTTTAACCAAATCAAAGACAAATTGGATCAAAATGTCTACACTTTCAAAGTTATACCAATCTACAACCTCGAATCACCTTCCATGTCAATGCATAAAAATGTAACATGAAGGCTAGAAAGCTGCTTTCCTTTCCTTGAAAACAACGATGGTTGTCTCCCAGCATAGCCAAGTTGGGAGTGTTTCCTGCACCCTCAGTGATTGGAGGATCAAGTGATAGAAACATATCCCGAGTTTACTCTAACCTGTCTATGCAGCCTTGTAAAAGTTGTGCATAAAAAGCGCTTGCTTATGCACACAATGATGGAAAGAACCCCTGCCTGGTGATTGGTTAGGGTTAGGTGGAAGATTACTGCTGTTTGAAAATGCACTCAACTCTGCGAAGGTCCCATGTAGTCATAAATTATAATCAAAGCTGGATGTTTAAAATGCACATCTTCAAAAAAGCAAATTTCTCATGAATGCTCATCCAGGATATGGTATGCATCTTAGAAGCCCGTTCCGACCAAAATGGGTCGGAACGTTCCGTTCCGTACGTTCCAGAACGTACTGGGTCGGAACGATTTTTTGTAAGTTTAAAAAAAAATGTAAAACGACCGCCCACGCATTCTGCATTTGCAGTCCACAAATAGCGAGTTGTCATACTTCTAACGAGGACACGAAGGTGCCATGGAAGCCATAAGGCACTCTGGAAGGAAGCTGCACGGAGGCGATGAGCTCCAGCGATTCTTCCTTGAAATTGAGCAGACTTTTCTGTACATCGATGACTGACATATTTTATGCTCATCTTTAAGTATAAAATATTTTATGCTCATCGATGACTGACATATTTTCTAATTTTACCTGTTGCTTCAAAAAGCAATTGCTTTCATGAAGAGATTGACATTCTTGCTTTGAGAATCTCCCTCTCCTGAATTCATCAAGAAAAAGATGTAGTGAATACTGAAGAACGGTCAATAATAATCTACAATGCAGCTCAGTCAAACTGACTAAAAGGAAAAAGAACAGTAAATCACTCACCAAATAAAATGACAAACATCGATTGGACATAAAAAGCACAATTACCAAAAAAAATACGTAAAGAGCATATCATGGACGTGGTCCAGGAGTTTCCAGCGATGGTGAGCTTGCGGAAAGAAAGTAGGAAGCACCTTTGATTGAACACACACCTTAAATGCTCCTCAAGCTTTCTTAGATATTATGGTTTTTTTTTTCCTTTGTAAAAAAACGTTTTTTTTTTTTGAGAGTCTCGTTCCGGAACGGAACGCATTCCGTTCTGGAACGGGCAACTAAGGTATGCATAGATATATGGCATTCCCAAAAGCTCCATCTATGAAGACAAGTTTTATCAGGCAGTGAAGCTAGTCTGTAGACATTAGAATGAGTCTTCATCTTTTATTTGAAGCTCTGGTCACATGAGAGACAGACTTCCATATTGGCTGATAATAAAACTGAAAGCTGGTGTTCTTGAAATACACTGCAGTTCCAGAAAGGGAAAAAAAAGTGGCCATTGGCATTCGATGTTAGGTAGATGTTCTCTCTGCAGTCTGCATGACTGTCCTTGTCAGCTTCATGAGGTTGAATGTATTTTCATGTCTGAAAATTTTACAGTTTCAAAACAGAGGTTGTAGTTTAGCCAATCTTATCCATAGATGCCCAGCAAAACGCGTTTCTGAAATTTTTAAAAAAATTCCAGAAACGGCTTCTTTTAATTTTTTTTTTTTTTGGGCAATATGGGTATCAAATGAAAGCTCTAATTAAGAGCATAATTACTGTGTAATTTGCCGACTATTTCGGGTGCAGGATGGTCCAGTTCAGGTGCATTAATCCATGTTGGGTTCTGTCAAGGATAAAAATTCAAAACTAACCTCTAGCCTGTCTGTTACAATCACAGATGGTCTCAGTAAGTGTGTTTTCGCTCAGGGGGTTTAGGGTTTAGGGTTTAGAGTCCCCTAAAAAAGTTTCAGTCAAGTTATTTTTCCCAAAAAAAAAAAAAAAAAAAATTTAACGATTCTGGGTATAGAAACGCGTTTCTCAGAAACGCGGTTTTAGAAACACGTCCTCCCAGAAACGCATTTCTGGGCATCTATGATCTTATCATACGATACATCTCATCCTCTTAACTCATTTCTCTTGTTTATAGAGATGGACGTTAAAAAAGTAGCTTGTGCATTCAGCTCAGAGACCAAAAGGTGTCTACTTATGTTCCAAACAGTTAATGGATTAGTGGCAGAATGCACCAGGATCTATAGGAGCCTTTTAACTAGCCAAATGAAGAGCAATTGGTTTCATACAGAGTCAACACATACTTATAAGGAAATTATTAACCAAAGATTTCCAGAAAAATACATTTTTACTTACTCACATAAAATTATTTGATTAAAACCAATGTCTTGTTTACCTGTGTGTGCAAGGACTTGTATTTAGACTAGCAAAACCTCTTCACAAAAAGGATCCCAACATTTCACTTGCTAGGAGAAACAATGACAATGTCAGCTCTTTCCTACACCTATTTTCTGCGTCAAAAATAACGACAAACAGCTTAACACCTCCTAACAATGAATCTCAACTGACGCACACATTGATTCAACTCATTTTTGAGCTGAAACAAAAGCAATAGGCCTGTGACTCGTAAACTCTTGGATTCAATTTCATATAACTTGTAGCTCATCTGAATGTTAACTCACTAATACATCGCATCTACAGCAATTTCTTCTGAATGTTCTTTCACCTCTCGTGTAGCATCTCCATTTGCTTTACCTTCATGTACTGGTCGAATTTACTGGAAGTATAGCATACCGGTAATTAGAAGCTAAAAAACTTGAAGGATGTATGTAACCTATCAAGAACAGTGCTGAAAAAAATCATATACTATTCTCTGATGGTTCTTCCTACTCACCTTTGCATCAACCGCTTCAAGTTTGCTCAACCGTGAAAACATATTTCCATAAAGTTTTGCTTCCTTCTTGTTATATTCAATCTGCCTTCGCTTTAATGTCTTGTATTCTAGCCGCACTTCCCTGAAAATGCACAATTCTTGATTAGTTGCAGGATGGCAGTGACAGGTAATATTGAAGCACTTTTGTAAATCGTCATGACAACACAGCAAGCTGTAACATCAACCTGTTCTGTGGATCAATTTCCAGTGCTTTCTTTATGTCAAATTCAGCCAAGTCCAGGTCGGCAGTTTCTATATAAGCTTGGGCCCTTCTATAGAGAGCTTTCACATTTTGAGATTCCAACTCTAGAACCTGCAAGACCATCAAATCGACGTAAAAAATGATGATGAGCCACACAATCTTCCTAGCAGCAGTAAACAAAATATGGTTCTTATAGGCAAAGGTAAAAAAGCTCACCTTTGAGCAAAGTTTGCTGGCTTCTTTATACTGATTCAACTTGAGCTGTGAAGCTGCATTGTTCAGATTGCAGCTTACTTTCAGGATCTTTGCTTGCTTTTTCTGTTCATCAGTGAATGTGCTATCATGTTCCACAAGTTTTGCAGCCTGTCAAGGTCCAAAGACATGTCACATCAAAAATGCTTCTGAAGGGACATCAAACAAACGGTTTGCAGTCTACAATTGGATTACCTTTTCATATTTTTTAGCTGCACGTTCATATTTTCCAAGCTTGAAAAGTGCATTGCCATCCTCCTTTTTCTTGTTAGCAGACTGCAACTTTTCGTCTGTATCCATGTCCCACGATTCTTTTTCCTGTTGAATGGCAGCAATGAGCCAAGATGAAATCAAACATGGTGAACATGACCTTCAGTGTTACAGCACTCACCTTCACAAAGGAAACAAGTTCCACTGTATAATGTAAAGTTGAATTAGGAGGGACTATTGCCAAATCCCTCTGAGTTGCAGCTTCACCAAATCCATACTCAGGTGCAATGGTAACTAGTGCAATCTCACCCTTCTTCATTGTTCCCACCGCCTTGTCCAAGCCTTCTATCACTTGCTCTGAAAAAAAAAAACCTATTGCATTAAGAGGTTGCAAATAAGCATTATAATATGAGATGATACACATAAAACTTTCTGCACAGCACAAACAATGAAAAAGTGCGAAAGGTACCTTCATCTGTTGTGAACTCAAAAGGCGCCTCACTATCGTGCCCCTTTCGCTCAAAGAGGGTACCATCTCCAGTTTTTGCTTCATATTTGACTGCCAGTAATTAAGTAGTACAATGAGCAACCACATGATAGGCAAGTTTCTAAATACATATTTATTGCTTTTCCTAACACTAACTTATAAGCTATTATTCTTCATAATGTCATTTCTTGCAGAAGGAAGCATAAAGAGCGATGAAAATGCTTCACCTACTTTTAGCAACGGATCCATCATTGGGCTTCTCATAGCCTTCTCCTTGATTCAAAATTTTCTTCATAACTTTCTTATCAGTGGTAATCTCCTCCACAGTTTTCCATGAAATCAGCTCCAAATCAATAACTAGAGATGCATTAGGTGGGACAGCTCCCTCTTCTCCATAGCCTTCCCGCCCTAGCTCCCCAAAACCATCTGCCAGGAACAATAAAAATGAAGTTCGGGCAAGCAATACAGACAGGTAGAATGTGTAAGACAATATAAGATCATCATCTTGAATGGGATAGTGATCATCCTTACATTTAGGCTTCACATCCAAAATCGCTTTCTCCCCCTTCTTCATAGTTTTCAAAGCTTTACTGATGGCAGGACAGAGGAGCCCTGCATTGGATGATTCTCAGCAGTATTAGAATACAAGAAGAGCATCGAAGCTGAAACTACACAAGATTGTAAATCTATGTAATGAGGAATATTTGATCAGAGATGATAGGACTGAAGGCTGTGAAACATTACCATCCTTCAAGTAAAATTCCACACCATCAACATGTGATTCAGAAATAACAGTTCCGTCTTCCAGCTTGGCCACATATCTCACTGCAACACAAGCAACTTAGACTCTGACATACTTGAATCAAAACAAGTGTAGCATACCAGGTTAAATCGAGAGCAAAGAGCAAAAATAAGTTCTTTCCATGGAACTTTGCTCCTGCATTTGGCGGACAGAAAAATACATCGAATTTGGACAGTATAATGTTTGGCCCACTTTTGATTGTGCAGGTCTCACTTTTTCTACTTTCTCGCTTCTTTGATTCAAATGGAAGTTCATTGGCAGAAGACACAAAATGAACCATGGAATCAGAGGCATATTTCTGCTTTTACTTACGAAGTTCAATATAATAGTGCCCCCAGGTTTCATTTAGTCCTAATGATTTGATGACATAAAAAATTGTGTTACATTTCAATTAACCCTTCTTACTTCGCACATCCAAAGTGCTTGTAGAGTGTTATAGTTGCTTCAAAACATGCTAAAAAAGATTTGCATCTTGAAAGAGAATCATCAAACATGATTCCACTCTTTTGGCGTAGGTAGCTAGATTGCTTAGTGATTTCTAAAAGGAAAGTCAATGAGAAAATGACGGTATATCAATCCTCTGTATCTTGTTTACTCCTATATTGCTTTGACCTTCTGTCACACAGTTGCCCCTTATTGCTTTAGATGCAGAAAAAAGTTCACCTGTAACCTCATCAGCATCCTTCGGTGTTTCCCACTTCTGGCCTGCAGTCACTATCCTTTTGTAGAGTCCACCATCTTTGCTGATATCTTTCACACTATCCCACGATATAAGCTCCACATCAAACTTCAAGGTTGCTTTTGGGGGAATTGTTGGAGGTGCACCAGAATCTCCATAGGCAAGTTCGGGTGGAATGGTGTACACCGCGTTTTCACCCTTTTTCATTGTGGCAATCCCTTCATCCCATCCTTTAATAACCTGACCTGGAATCAGGACCACACAGCATTGCATTAAAAAATCAGGGTTATCACGAGGATAACTCTCCAAGGACTAACATCATCTTTGAGATGTGAGCAAATAAATTCGTAATCTCTACGATGGCAATTTGTAAAAGAAAACGAATTCATAATCTTTATGATTGCAAATTATCAACGGACATTACCTTGACCAAGCTTGAACGTAAAAGGCTCCCCTCGATCCCGGCTAGAGTCAAACTTGGAGCCGTCCATAAGAGTGCCGGTATAATGAACTGCCATACATGATTGAAAGACAAATAAGCGCATCGACCAAGGAAACATTTCCACTAATTTCACATGCTTTGGCTTTCTCGGCCTTCTTACCACAAATATAGTTAAACTCACACAACAAACAAATCTGCATTATCCATAGCTAGTAGCACGGGCAGCAAACAAGAAACACAATTAAGTTACCTTTAACATCATCCCCGGCATTAGGCGTCTCCCAACCTTCACCGGCTTTAACCAATAACTTTTTCAGTCCACCCTTGCCAATCTCTTTCTCTTCCCCCTCCTTCAGAGGCCCTAGGGAGTTTCCTTCAAACTCATTCTCCCCCTCAAGATCGGCGGCATCATCTGCATCAGGAATATCAAAGTCCTTATCCGCCATTGCTGGACTGCCTTCCTTCAACTCCAAGGGAAGATTATGGAATGAAAACGGCACCAATGTCGATCGAGCTCAGAAACTAATGCCAACCTTTCCGTGATCCAACTCCGCAATAGAACAAACAGCAAAGAAAATGGCAGAGCGCTCAAGGATGCAATGCTCGAGAGAAAGATGCAGAGATCTGAAAAAACTGAATGATATAAATGGATCGCAAACTGCAAGACAAGCGATCGCAGAAACAAGGCAAGGAAAGAGAGAAAGAAAAGGACAAGGTTTCTAGAGAGTTCTTATGATGCAAGGGTGGAAAAGACGAAGCCCCCCTCTCAAAGTCTTCAAAATATTCTTCCAAATTTTAGACCTGCACCTAATTTTCAAGACATGTCTACCATGTTGTCTTCTAATGCATCACTTTAAGGTCATCTCACATGAGAGTAAAAAGCATGGATGTGAAGGGCCTTCACATCCTTCACGATGGTGGTTAGAGAAAGGCCCGGTGAGTGGCAAGTGTTTGCACTCATGCTCAACTTTTCTAGACGCCTTGGCTCTTTTTGTGGTATTTCGAAGAAGTGAATATCTTCAACCATGAGGTACATTAAGTTGTATGTGTTACCTTCAATATTCATGGGTTGCCACATGTTTGGCAACAAGGATTGCTACCTTAGACATCTCTGATGTCCCAAAATAGGATCTTGTATTTGAATTGATCATTCTCATTGGTATTCATTCATTCCTTCAATGCATTCAACGTTGAAGTCATTGAAGACTTGGCCATCTTCAAGGACTTCCACAAAACTTGCATTTAGAACAAGTCTGCAGAAATACATTACTTTTTCAACAGTTTGCAGAAATACACTATGTTTTCAACAGCTTCGGCTTTTTCGCATTTCCCCGAAATGCGACACTTGCATAGTTCAAAAGTTTAACTGTTTTTAACACACCTTCGGCTCTTTGCGAAAAATGCAAAGAGAGAGAAAATCCCGAAGGTCATCTATTTTCATGCTTTAAACTATTTTAAAGACGTCACCGTCTTTTTGAGGGCACCTTCGTCTTCTTGCAAAAAATGCGAAGAGAGAGAAAAATCCTGAAGGTCGTCTAAAATAAACGAGGAACGTTCCAGCGACGTCCTTGTCCGCGTCAACTATGCTGAATTATTGACCGTAAATATTGTGTACATTTGTCACAGAAGCCATATACTTCCAAGTACAACGACTTTCCTAATTAGGTGACAAGCATTCAATATAAATAACACACGGATGAAGTCTATAAATAGATCATCCAAGCACAGATTACGAGTTGCTTCGTCCATGAGACACATTATGCGTTATCATACTGCTCTTCCATTTATTTAAGAACTATACTTTACGTTGATTCTAATTTCAGTAGTACCACATACAAACCATCTCTAATCTCTTCGGTGGACTGTACTCTTGTTTCAGAGTATGAATTAATTTTTAAGATCATGTTGGGCAATTAGAATACTTAAAGTTGTGATTACATTTAGCATAAGCTATCTAAGTGTTTTCTCTGTGGAAAGAAAGGACATTATGCATCAAACTGTTTCAAGAAGAAGAACCAATCTAAGCAAGTTAACCTTACTAATGAGGATGAGTGTGAGGGTGTAGAGAGTGAAAGAGAGGATTCATTGATGATGTCTACTTTTTCATCTTTCCCTTTTAAGAATGAAGACATCTGGTGGATAGATAGTGGAGCTAGTTCCCACATGTCTAGTTCTAGAAACTCTTTCACTAATCTCATGCCATATTTATGTGCAAAAAGGTCAATCTATACTGCTAATGGTGTAGAGTGTAGAATTGAAGGAATAGGTAGTATTCCATTACATGCATCATCATCAAAATCTTTTTGCTTACATGATGTACTGTATGTACCTAAATTGACTAAGAATCTCATTAGTGTAGGACAGTTGTTTGATAGTGGATTGGATGTCAAGTTTCAAGTTGACAAGTGTATAATCTCAAGAGAAAATGAAGTTATTGCTAGAGGATCTAGAATTGGTAAGTTGTACAAACTAGATTCTAGGGAGAGTGCTAACATTTCAGATATTGCTTATGAGACCAAGGTTCTACAGGAGGATCTATGGCATAAGAGATTGGGTCATCCCAATTTCAAAGCCATGCAATTTGTGGTCAAAGAAGGAAAAGTTGTTGGTCTACCAAAGACACTGTCAAAGGAGCTTCTACCTTGTGAAGCTTGTGTGCTGGCAAAGTCACACAGAAGGCCTTTTCCTAGATCAAGTATCAAGACAAAGCAACCATTTGAACTTGTACACTTAGATATTCATTTCTCATCAACTAAGAGCAAAGGAGGAGCCAACTGCTTTGTCTCTTTTGTAGATGATTATACAAGACATTCTTGGATCTATATGTTGTCTTCAAAAGCCATGGTTTATGATGTTTTTCTTACTTTTAAAGCTTATGTAGAGAAGCAGTTTCCTTTCAAGATAGAAGCTTTAAGAAGTGATAGTGGAGGGGAATACACTTCCGATAAGTTTAAAGACTTTTGTGAGAGAGAGGGTATTCAAAGAGAGTTTTCTTGTTCATATACTCCTCAGCAAAATGGAGTTGTTGAGAGAAAAAATAGAACTTTGTGTGAATGTGCAAAAGCCATTAGGCTGGAAGCTTCTCTGCCTAAAGAATTTTGGGGAGAGGCAGTTGCATGTGCAAACTATCTTTGTAATAGGCTTCCAAATCTTGCAATAGGAGGAAAGATACCATTTGAGATGTTGTATAAGAAAAAGCCTAAGGTAGATCGTCTTAGGATTTTTGGCTGTATATGCTTTGTGCATGTACCTATAGAAACTAGGAAGAAGGAAGATCCTAGTGCAGTGAAAGAAATTTTTGTAGGTTATGCATCTACTAAAAAAGCATACAAGATTTGTTTGCCCTCTATTGACAAAAATGTTGTTAGTAGAGATGTGGTCTTCCATGAAGATCAGAAATTTAACTTGGATGATGTTCAAATCAAAGAGACTCATGCAAGATCAATCATCAACCTTGATGCTGTTCAAGAAGAGGTGAGGCCGAGGCTTGAGGAGGAGCAGATTCAAGCTATCACACCAAGAAGATCTACACGAGCAAGATCTGAGCCAAGGAGGCTCACATATGATGAAGAAGGAAGGCAAGTGGAAGGTGAAACTTCCTATCATGCACTTTTTATATCAGATGAAGAGCCTAAGGATGTCCAGGAAGCTTTTCAATCCAAGAAGTGGGTTGAAGCAATGACCCAAGAATTTGAAGCCTTGATGTCAAACAACACATGGGAGCTTGTGGAGCCTCTCAGATTAAAGGTCTTGATTATGAAGATACCTTTGCACCAGTTGCAAATATGGTAACAATTCGAATACTCATCTCTCTTGCATGTTTTCACAATGGAGTATGTTCTAGTTTGATGTTTCTAATGCATTTCTCAATGGTTACCTTGAGGAGGAGATTTATATGGAGCAACCTCCAGGTTTTGTGAAGGAAGGTGATGAATCAAAAGTTTGTCTTTTGTTCAAAAGTCTGTATGGACTGAAACAGGCCACCAAGTCCTTGGTATGCAAGGCTCAATTCTTATCTCATATCACTCGGATTTTGTCTAAGTGAATATGGCTTCTCTGTATTATAAGTTTGTAGATAGCTTTGTAATTATTCTTCTCATCTATGTAGATGATATTATTCTTTGTGGAAATAGTGAGAAGTTAGTTGAAGAAACTAAGCATGCACTTGGTACTGAGTTTAAAATGTAGGACTTAGGAGTTCTTCACTATATTCTAGGCCTTGAAATAGATTTTTGGAAAGGTCATGCATTTATAAGCCAAATTAGATATGCACTTTCATGCTCAAGAAATTTCATATGGAGAACTGTAAAGGCATAGATACACCTATGGAGCACACTGTAAAAGTTCCTATTAAAGATGATGAAAAATCCTTTGAGGACATCACTTTTTATAGGAGTCTTATTGGCTCACTTATTTGGCTAACAGTAACTAGGCCTGATCTAAGCTTTTGTGTTCATAAGCTGAGTCAATACATGCAGGATCCAAAGTTATATCATTGGAAGTTGGCTAAAAGAGTCTTGAGGTATACCTTGGATTATGGACTATACTATGAAGGAGAAGATCTGACTTTGATTGCTTTTTCAGATTTAGATTTTGCAGGAGACAGGTTGGATAGGCAATCCACAAGTGCTTACACTATATTTCTTGGAGGAAATTTGGTTTCTTGGTTGGCAAAGAAGCAGGCAACTATTTCCTTATCATCCTGTGAAGCTGAATACAAATCTCTTACAACCACAACAAAGGAGGTTTTATGGATCAAAAGGCTACTTTTGGAGCTTAAGTGTTATGCAGATGAAGATTTACCAATTATCAAGAATGATAACATTTCTGCTCAGGCTCTTGCAAATAATCCAGTCTTTCATGCAAGGAGCAAACATATTGAAGTGGCTCATAATTTTGTAAGAGAAAAAGTCATTGGAGGAGAGATCTCATTGGACCATGTTTCATCTTCAGATTATGTTGCAGATCTTCTCACCAAGCCTCTACTCAAGAATGTCTTTATGAAGATGAGATCAAACCTTGGCCTAATTTCAAAATCTATGTTGATAGGAACATAAATTTTAAGGAGTGTGAAGATTATTAGAATATTATCTTCCTATCTCGAGTTTGGGGTCATGTCCATGATAATTTCCACTAGATTTCATGTTGTACATATAAGGAGTGTGAATTGAGCACATATCCTTCTAGTGTAGCTCGAATTTGAGTTAGATAGGTTCAATTGTAATGACATGCAGATGTTTTGATAGCATGCAAAGTCTTATTGTATGCATGCAAGCCACATGCAATCAGTGCATGCAACATGCAAAGTAGTTTCTGTGATCTACACATGTCTAGGCAATTTTATGAGTTGACATGCAGTACATGCACCATACATGCATGCAGTTACACACGTGGATCACTGGTAGGTGAATTAGTTCGGTTAAGTGGACTTTCCATGCAACTCCACTGTAGGAATTTGAGTCTCTCTCATGTAGGGAAAGCTAGGCATGTTTTGCCATATTGTGAATATTGAGATTTTGGTGTTTTGGACTCATTCTCTCTCTACCCGAGTTTTCTATGTATGATTTTCTCTCTCTACCCGAGAGCAGCCTCTTTTTCCCATACTGAACACTTAGAATTTTTTCTGACATTCATTTCTCATATTGAAGAGTTAGATTTTTTCATCAAATGTATGCCATTGTGCTCTTGCCTTAGATTTTTCAAGCATACTATTCTTTGATCAATCTTGTGCAATCACAACACCTCAGTAAGCTCCTGTAGGGTGTGTGGTGAAGTTCACACGTGCTAAAAACTTCACATGGTATCAGCATCAAGTGAATGGTATTGGCTCACTACGGCTCAATACAAACGACAAAGACAGATGACTTGAAGACGTTCTGTTCGTGCCTACACTGCAGTAGGACTTGCTATCAGTGGCAAGAATAGCTGATGCAGGGATGCGTGTAACATTCTCAGACGAAGCATGCAATGTTATTGATGCAAGCACCAGTACACTGATTACACAAGGTAGAAGAAAAGATGACCGATGCCATATGAATTCAATGGCACTATATCAAGCAAGCCATCATGGAGCAATCTCAGAGGTGAACATCTCAAATGCAACCAGTTCGATGACATGTGATGCATGTATGAAAGGTAAGATGTCACATACTCCTTTTGTCAAGGACTCCTACAGAACAACAAAGATTCTGGAGCTAGTACATTCAGACATCTGTGGACCTTTCAATGTAATCTCAGTAGGAGGCTCGAAATATTATATCACTTTTATTGATGCTTCATTCACAATAAATCAGATGCACTTGACAAATTCATAGAGTATGTGAATTGGGCAGAAACATGCATAGGAAACAAGGTGAAGCAGATCAGAACAGATCGGGTGGAGAATACATCTCAAACCGATTCATTGATTTCTACAATGGTCGAGGAATCATTCACAGAAGGACAACATCTTATACACCGCAGCACAACAGTGTTGTAGAAAGAAAGAACAGGACTCTCATGGAAGCCGCCAAATGCATGATGGCCCTATTTGAAGGCTCCAAGAGTATTGTGGGCTGAAGCAGTAGCTACAACTGCTTACATTCAGAACAAGACAGGAAAATCTGGTGTTCCGCATACAACACCACACGAATTATGGTGGGGTAGAAAATCCAATCTGACTCATATTTGAATATTTGGCTGTGCAGCATATGCACATGTTCCTGACAAGCTTCAAAAGAAGCTTGATGAGAAAGCATAAAAGGATATCTTGTAGGATATGACAATCATTTGTCATACTACAGAGTCTATATGCCAGAGACAAACACAGTGAAGACAATCAGAGACATCAAATTCGATGAGAGCAGAACAATGGCCAACAATGATCCTGTCAATTATGAAGTCCTTGGAAGACAATACTATGATCTACCAACCATGACAGAGAGAGCGGAGGACGAACACTCAGATGAAGATGTTCGAGTCGCACCTCATTCGAGCCACGAATCAGACGAAGAAAGATTCGCAAGCCAGCCTACTGCTAAACACATGTAAACCGAAGTGGTTCCGGACCTGGCAGAACAGATAAAGACAAGAGCATTGCAGTACCAGAAGGATCTTCTAGAAGATCAACAAGAGAACAAAGAGCGCCAGCAAGATTTGTGTCAGGCAGCTCAGCTTCTACATCAGAAGAGTTTTGTGGATTCAATGGAGAACCACAAACTTCGAGGAAGCAATTGAATGTCCAGAGAAGGACAAATGGATCCAAGCCATGAATGAAGAGATGGAATCCATGAGAAAGAATGAGGTATGGACATTGCAGCCATTACCAGATAAGCAAAAGAGTGTACAATGCAAGTGGGTATACAAGCTAAAGTATGGACCGAATGAAAATATTTCAGAGTTTAAAGCCGGACTTGTAGCGAAAGGTTTTTCTCAGAGATATGGTATCGACTATGCTGAGACTTTCTCTTCTGTCATGAAACATTCGTCCCTACCCTACTGTTTGCATATGCAGTCGCTTATGATCTCAGGATTCACATCGTGGATGAAAAGACAATGTTCTTGCATGGTGAGCTACACGAAGAAGTCTATATGGATCAACCTCCAGGCTACATTTCGAACTCACTTCCTACTTATGCATGCAGAATGCACAGGAGTATCTACGGTCTGAAGCAATCAGCGCGACAATGGTATAAGAAGAAAGATCAAGCCCTGAAATCCTTAGGAATCAAGCCATTAATAGCTAATTCCAATGTTTATGTAAGAATTACAGATGGGAAGATCATCATTGTAGCTGTATATGTGGACGACGCTCTATACTCTACAAAAGTGAAGAACTTATTACTAAAGTGAAGTACGACATCTCAAAACATTTCGAGATTGCAGACCTAGGAAAAGCCAGGTGTTACCTTGGCTTACAGATTGACAGAGACTATGAGGAAGGAAAATTGTACCTTCATCAATCCAGATATACCCACAAAATTCTAGAAGACTTCGGGATGGTGAATTCCAAAGGAGCAAATACTCCAATGCTTGTAGGAACAATCCTTACGAATGAAGATTGTTTGAAGACTGAAGAAGAAAGAGAATTGATGGAGCATACACCATACAAGAAGCTAATCGGATCACTAATATATCTTGCAGATAACACACGCCCTGACATTACTTATGTTGTGTTCAGGATGAGCCAATTCTGTACGAATCCAGACTCGACTCATTGGAAGATCGCCAAACGAATCTTGCAATACCTTCAATTAACGAAGGATTTTGGATTGTGTTATTCTCGTGATGCAGGGTTCCAGATGCTTTTTTATAGTGATGCTAGCTGGGCATCTCTCAAGGACAACTGCAAAAGTGTCTCAGAGGATGTACCATCGCATCAGGAGCAGCAATTCTCTGGGTCAGCAAAAAGCAGACCATCGTGGCTCAGTCATCTTGCGAAGCAGAGTACGTAGCAACAGCAAAGATGGCCAATGAAATCACTTGGCTCAAATAGTTCCTTGACGAATTGGGCGAAACGAGGAATGAACCTCTGATTTTGCAGATGGATAATACATCTGCAATACACCTGACAAAGGATCCCGTGTTTCACTCAAGGACGAAACACATTGCAATCAAGTACCACTTGATAAGGGATCTGATCGAGAAGAAGTTGCATACTACTTTCATTGGAATGAAGGAGATGGTTGCAGACATTCTCACAAAGGCCTTAGACAAAGGTCTGTTTGAGAAACAGAGGAGCAGTCTTGGAGTCATCAAGCTACCGCGCTTTGAGAGCGAGCTGAAAAAACAATATGTTTCTGCTACCAAAGCTTCGTTAGCTTTCAACTCCCAACCTAACAAAAAGACACGAACGTGAAATATTCACGAAAGGAAAATGTTCACGACATAATAGGAGAAAGTCAAACGACACGAAAATCTTCACGACACTTTCAACCTTCATGCTCCAAAGGATCAGGAAGATCAAACAAGTACCATGAAATACAAATCCCTGATATGATATGATGACGTCAGCAGGAGAGCGTTAGGACATGCCTAACCCACCACTCTTGTAATCCATAATTAGTTATAGATTGTCTAATCTATCTAATTTGAGATGCTACTCTGAATGTATGCAATTACTAGATGCATAAAATACATATAGAAGCATATAGACAATATACAGAATAGAAGTCCGCCTGTGAGCGAGACAATTTTTTTAAGCATGATCCACAGAGATCCAAGAAGTCCGCTAGTAAGCGAGACACTGTTCGTGAGAGAATACTGTTTCTCTCATGCCAATGCGTTGTGTGGGTCTGTCACACAGTGCTTGAAACAAAGAGGATCAATAGAGGATGATGTAGCTGTTATGCACACATCGTTCTAAATCTTGTTTGAACTCGAATGAATTACTGTTTGCTATTGTTTGTGTATCTCATTCACTTGTTTTATCTATTCCACACATTGGTTCAATCTTGTTGAATGCTGAATTCATTTATAACATAGGTCAGCAGGGTCTGTCTACTTTCTGGAGGATTGTAGGAATGATATAGCAGGCAATGGCCAGCAATCATATCCGAACTCCACCCGAATTAATTTCGTTCACGATTATCAATATTCATATTGTTTTTTGCCTTATCCTCTTCTTTCCTTGCTTCATCTACACATGTGGGTTCATCAAAAGAGGTTAGGAAAGCAACATAATTTCCAGAAACTACTTTCTTATCCTTTTCATCATAAGTGAGCCTTGAACGTATTTGTCTTTCCCTTGATGTTCTCCTTGGCTTTTGACTTGATGATGGTCCTTCATCATCACCATCCACAATAGGGTCCTTTACATCAACATCATGAATGTTAGATCCATCCACATCACCATCAATAATGCTTGAGAATACTTTTGGAATGTTCCACTCATCAAAAATGACATCTCTACCAGCAATGACTTTGTTAGTAGAAGACATGTAAACCTTGTAGGCTTTGCTCACCTCACTATATCCAACAAAAATACCTTTCCTTGAAGATGGATCCTCCTTGGTCCTATCATCAAGAGTAATGTTGACATAACATGTGCATCCAAAAATTCTAAGAAAGTTGACACTCGACCTCCTCTTGAATAGCATCTCAAAAGGTGTCCTTCCATCCAAAATAGCACTCGGCCACCTATTGCACAAGAAATTAGCATACAGCAAAGCTTGATCCCAAAATGGCTTATCAAGTTTAGCACTTACATCATGGCTTTGGCACTTTGACATAAAGTCCTATACTTCCTTTCATCCACTCCATTTTGTTGTGGGGTCCTTGGTGTTGTATACTCCCTCTTGATCCCATGCTCCTCACAAAAAGCCTTGACCTTGGTAGATATGTACTCTCCACTATTGTCACTCCTTAAGCACTTGATCCTTGTGGAAAATTGGTTCTCCCTTGCATTCTTGAACTTAACAAAGACTTCATACACTTCATCTTTGCTCTTTAGTAGACACCATCAATGAAAGCTACATACATCTTAGCTCCACTATTGCTGATTGTAGTAATTCCATGAATATTCCAATGTACAACTTGAAAAGGCTTTGTAGATCTAGATGTAGATCTAGTATAAGGTAGTCTATGTGACTTTGACAAAGCACAAGACTCACAAACATCATTGATACTTTTTAAAGAACTTGGAAGACCAATCACAACTTGCTTCCTACCCATTACCTCCAATGACTTGAAGTTGAGGTGTCCCATCCTTTTATGCCAAACCTCTTGAATAGGTATTTGCTCTCTTGCAACACATCTAACTTGGTTAGCAATAACACAAGCATCTAGTTTATACAACTTCCCTTGCCTTTTATCTTTTGCAATCAAGATATCCTTCCTTTTGATCATACAAGCATCTCCATCAAACTCAACTTTGAGGCCTTTACGTAGCAATGGACTCACACTAAGCAAATTCTTGGTAATAGATGGAATGAACACAACATCCTCCAAATGAACATTCCTATTTGTAGAGAGAGAAATAGGAATTGTGCCAATACCTTTGATTGCACACTCACCATCATTGGCTGTGTAGATCACCCTCTTCTCATCTACATATGCCAACAAAGAGGTGAAGTACGCTTTGTGAAAAGTCATGTGTGAACTTGCTCCACTATCAATCCACCATGGATCTAGATCTCCATCATTAGCAAGCATACATGAAGACGAAAAAGCATCATCATTTGCATCTTCAACATCCAAACCATCCTCATCAAGAGTAAGATTACATTGCTTGTCTCCTTGATTTCTCTTCTTTTTGTAGCACTCACTTGAAAAGTGTCCTTTGATGCCACAATAGAAGCACTTGAGCTTTGATTTCTTTTTCTTTTTGCCATTTGAAGAAGCCTCCCCTTGATCTTGCCCTTTAGACCACTTGCTTTTGCCCTTGATGAACATAGCCTCCTCTCCAACTTGAGATGTTGATGAAGATCCACCTCTTGCTTGAAGCCTATATTCTTCATTGATCAAGATCTCTTGAAGATCAATTAAACTTGGCAAAGTCTTTTGAATAGCAAGACTTTGAACAATGTTAGCATGAGCATCCAAAAATCCATTAAGAATAACTTAAACAAGCTCTCATTCCTTAATGTTACCATCAATGCAAGCTAGCTCATCATTCAATGCTTTCACTCTCAAAATAAAAGTATTTGGACTTTCTTCATTCTTCTGCAAACAAGAGAAGATTTGCCTTCTTAGAGTAAACACTCTAGAAGTAGACTTGGATTCATAAAGCTTCTTCAATGAAACCCAAGCACCCTTTGATGAAGTACTCTTACCAACTTCCTTAAGAAGCTCATTAATAACATTCATCTTTGTCATGTGTAGAGCCCTTTTGGCCCTCTTGTCATACCTCATTTGATTTTTTTGTGTTGTTCCAAACCTACAACAATATCCAAAACATCATTAATCGATACATTGCATCTAGTCAAGTTAAACTAGGTTTTTTGTGAAGTACCTTGAAGTTACCATTTTAGGGCAATTTTAGAGCAAGTGGCCAAGTGACATTATGGCCGTCATAAATAGCTATACATGCGTGGAAAATACATCTTCATGTTGTCATTTTGTATGGAGAACTTCCCTCTTTTGATTCTATGTCCATCTCTTTCATATTTCTCTTGATATCTTGAGTTCTAATGAGTAGAATGTGAATTTTCTTGTTGTACTTGAATCCACGTGTCAAAGATAGTATGATGTTGTTGTTGTACGGACATGGATAGTACTATCTTATATCTTAGTGATTGTGATATGAATTTCTAAGTTATAGCATGGTAGATGAATGATTTTTAGCTTGTGAATGATTCTAGATGTGCATCCAAATTTAGCCAAAGATCTAATGATACACTAAGCATGTTTTGGATCTGATTTTTAAACATGGTATCAGAGCAGGTTACATGCTAAAGTTGGTGGATTTGCCAAATCTAGATGTGTATTTGAGGGCGCCATCAATTCTATGTGGAGTTGGCATGGGTTCTATCTCAAATCAAGCATTTTCAAGTGTAGAAAGTGGATCCTAGCTTCATTTTAGTGCAAATAACTTGGAGTAGGCCAATTTTTTAATCCACTTACTAGAATGTGGAGACAAAAATTTCACATGATTGTGGATGTTGCATTCTATTAGAAGATGTATCAAGATTCTAGCTTTTGCACATAGTTTTTGATTGATTCAATATTTTTGCATTTGTGAAAGCTCAAAATTGGATAGGATCTCTTGTTTTAACGGTTTTCAACTTTTCAAGAGTGTGGTTCAAGTTTATTTGAGCTCAAAAGTTCATTATATTGTAGGTTGATTAAATGTGATCAAGATATCATCAAGTCTATGTGCTAGATTTGCTAGAAGAGAGAAAAAAAGAGACTAGATTGTTTCCAAATCTTTGTGATTTCTTCTTGTCATTGTTTTTTGATTTGCCAAATCTAGATGTGTATTTGAGGGCGCCATCAATTCTATGTGGAGTTGGCATGGGTTCTATCTCAAATCAAGCATTTTCAAGTGTAGAAAGTGGATCCTAGCTTCATTTTAGTGCAAATAACTTGGAGTAGGCCAATTTTTTAATCCACTTACTAGAATGTGGAGACAAAAATTTCACATGATTGTGGATGTTGCATTCTATTAGAAGATGTATCAAGATTCTAGCTTTTGCACATAGTTTTTGATTGATTCAATATTTTTGCATTTGTGAAAGCTCAAAATTGGATAGGATCTCTTGTTTTAACGGTTTTCAACTTTTCAAGAGTGTGGTTCAAGTTTATTTGAGCTCAAAAGTTCATTATATTGTAGGTTGATTAAATGTGATCAAGATATCATCAAGTCTATGTGCTAGATTTGCTAGAAGAGAGAAAAAAAGAGACTAGATTGTTTCCAAATCTTTGTGATTTCTTCTTGTCATTGTTTTTTGATTTTCAAGAGAGTGCTAGGTGCATTTGAACAAGTTCAAAGAAGAGGATCGATCATTGCAACATGGCAACCTCACTTGAATGACAACTCCTACAAAGTCTTGGTGTTATCAATATGGATGTGGAAACAATATCTCAAACAAATAAAATCATCAAGATGCTCATAAATGTGAGTGTGTCATCAAGATGCTCATAAATGTGAGTATGTCATAAATGTGAGTGTGGCATAGGCCTCTCAAAACGAGAACTGACCATTGGATGCACATTGTATGATAAAGAATTAGCCGAACATTTGCATGTGCCCCATCACCTATATTCCAAACGACTTCTAGTTTGTTTTTTTTATAGCATGACTTGGCGATCTACTAATGATGTATTCTACTATGTGTGCAGATTATGCTCAAAATGAGAACTAAACATTGAGAATTTTCAAATGCATCCAAAATTTCCAATGGTTAGTTCTCATTTTGAGCATAGCCTACAAGAACTGTTGATTACATCACCAAGTCATGTTGTAAAGAAAAACATATTAGAAATTGTTTGGAATGGGAAATAGTAGGTGGGGCACATGCAAATGTTCAGATGGACTACATATTTAATTGTCTTTGAGAAATTGAGGAAAAGGCTTGGTGCAAGGGACACCATGCTTGTTTGTAGAGCCTTCGAGCAATGCACGAGGCAATGAATCAGATGACCCAAGAAAGAGAATAATTATATTGTCACAAGACATGATTTTGTGATGAGGATGAAGGATTACAAGAAGAATCAAAAGGTAGACCAAATACCACAACTGCCATTATCATTAAATGAATCAAAGGCCATGTCTGGACAAAAAGAGGGCCACAAGAGGCAATTGAGATTAGGGATACAAAAGAGATGGATCAAGAAGAAGGGCAAGAAGAATCAAAAGATAAATTCCAACCAAAGCAACTAGCCAAAGATCAAAAGGCATCAAAAAAGTTTTATGAGATGATGTTTGCAACATACGCACATGAAAAATAAGCTTGACTTGAAATGCATTTCGAGGCATAACATAGCCCACAATAGGAGGCATGGCATTAAATAATCGTAGAGGAAATGGAGTCTATGATAAAGAATAAGACTTGGGATATTGTAGAATTGTTGGCAAGAAGCAAAGCAAAAGGGCATTTATGGGTATTTGAGATTGACCAAAGAATTGACCAATACAAAGCTCAAATAGTAACAAAAGGCGACTTCCGAAAGTATAAGCTCCCATGTTCCATCTTCCACCTTCCACAATGGATGAATTTTCCACATATAACTTCTAGCCATTTTGCATTATGAGAAGCTTCCATGGCTCATCATCAATGATCATATTTGCCACTAAGGCAAAGGTGACATCAACTTAAAAGTTCTTCTTACCTCTCAAAGTTATTTCCTCGCCTTGTGAGCTTGACTCACCCAAGATATAACCATCTTTTATTGTTTTCAAGTCCATTAGATAGTCTTTTTGTGAATTTAGGTGATGATTCTTGTGGATTATTGAGTTGTGAATGTAAAGGAGGCATTACCTTATCCCCTTCCACTTGATATTCCTCTTGAATATAGATTCTCTATTTGTTGTCTGTAGGTCCTTGCAAAAACACTAGCATTAGATGTTTATCAATTGTCGCTTTGAAAAGGAGACCTAAAAGTGGAGGCAATTTGCGTGTGTGTGTGTGTGTGTGTGTGTGTGTGTGTGTGTGTGAGAGAGAGAGAGAGAGAGAGAGAGAGAGAGAGAGAGAGAGAGAGGGATAGAGAGAGTAATAATTTTTGTCTCTCCTATAAATGCTCTATTGATCAACATTAGTGACTTCTTGATGATGTCTACTTTGTTATTTTACTCCATAACTTTACATTACAAGCTTGAGACTTGAGAGGAACCAATCAATCGATTATTGAGCTTTTAGAGTTAATTATTACTCACTATCATTTCGTTTTAAAGCTAAAATTTTCTCAAAAATTGTTTTTGTCACCTATTTCATCAAATCCAAAAAAAAATCTTAACTTCCCAAAACATTCCACAATGGAACGCTAACATTCTAGAACACAACAATAAATATTTTCTAAAGCATTCTGAAACTAACATTTTGTTCACAATTCGGATTGTTGTGCATCCCTGAAAGTGCAAGACAAGTTATACGTCCAAAGGTGTAGTTTGACTTTTAGTTGATGCGACCAATAAAGGCCAAAAGAGAACAAAAGAAAGAGACTTGTTGGCTTGATGCCTTTTAAGCCTCGGAAAGTATCTCAAGAGACTTGTTTGCTTGATCCTTTCAGGCCTTCCAAAGTATCTCACAGCAATATGATAACTGAAATAAAGAGCCAGGACAACTCTTTTCATCCACTAACATATCATGATCCTTAGTGTGGACAATATGTAGCTATTCATGTTAACAATTTTCTCCCTGAGATGACTTATCTAGACAGCCTAATAATGCATGAAGTATAATCTTCTGTATCCATCGATATCTGAGAGCACAAAGAAGGTGGCTATTGGGCTATTGATGCCATTGGAAGCAGGCCAAAATGTGAAACTATAATGATAAATGCTCTCGAGACATGGATCCATGCTCGAAATTGTACATTGGGAGTTCAATTTTGCAAGTCTTTGAAGTAGAGACAAAAACGAAAAAATTGTTATTCTATAAATTTCCTCGATCAAAATTTTCGTATCTCACCTCTTTCACCCAAACACCCAGGTAAAACTTCTCCCTCAGACATACTTCCAGCAGCTTCTTCTTCATGAAAGAAGCGTGGCCTTAAGAAGCCCTCATCTAGCTTTGAAACAGGAGCAAGCTCTTTATTTTCCATCTCTCCTGGCTCGATGTATAACTGTGGATGAAGTTGGCCAACCTCCTCAACATTATATGCAACTGTTCCTGACTCAAATTCACCTGAAGTTACAAGTTGGCATTACTCGCTACTTCAACTGAATACTTTTGATAAGATAAGCATATCTAGGAGAGTAAAACAGGTATAATACCTTCAGAAAGTAAGAGACCTTCACTTTCCACAGCTGGTTCACATCTGACACAGCCTAATTTGACTATGCATGTTCCTGTGGTTGATGACGAATCCTTGCTGGAGCTGGTGAAACTTTCAGATATTTTATTGCTGCTACTGCTAGTGATGTCCTCGCTGACAAGAGGAAACAGCGTTCTTCCCAATTCTAACCATGACATAGAGGACAAAACGTCCAGTGGTCTCAGCAAAACTCATTTCAATCTCATTGTTATCATTCCAAAGAAGCAGCCGAAGTACAAAAGAAAATGACATATAACGCCAGTTTAAGTGATGTCATTTACCGTAGGAGTTAACTTCTCCCGCTGATAAAAAGCATTCATCACGTTGAAGGGATTGCTCCGACAAGTGCTCGGGAGAAGTATCGCTCAACGAAAAATTCTTAATCGAAGACCATGCAGCTAGCTGTGACTGCTCTTCTTTTGTCCATTTAGTTGATTGGAAGTAACTGACAAAAAATGTGTATAGATAAAGTGTGAGCTGGTAAGCCATTAGCGGAGCGACAAAAGCAGGAAAGAATCAAAATTCTATCATGGAGATTCTCTGAGATATTTGAATGACAAAATAAAACATGAAAGCAGAATGTTCAACCGTTTATTTAAGGCATTAAAGTTCGATTAACGCACACATATTACACCTTAGCAAAAGTATCCAATACCTTTTTTGAAGGGTTAAATTGTGACTGTAATCGCCACCTTCTATAACGTGTTTTTTAGCTGGGAGAGAGCTCATTTCATTTTTTGTTGCAGATTCCCTTCTCAGAAAATCTTCTGTTTGCGTCATGACTCCTACAACTATTTCCTGCTTGCTTTGTCCTAGCTGAACGATTGGATGCTCACACTCTAGCGTTGCATGTTCTTGTTCTTCGTCCATTTTATTCTTGTCCTTCAACCCGGGCATTCCTTCCTCACATGGACTTTCCGGTAATGGCATGTTTCGGCAAGATGTTGCATCAAAAGCTGCTTTTCCCAAAGCAGTTCCCTGTTCTTCGGGATCCGCCTCAGTAGACAACAGCTGTTTTCTTCCAAACTCCAAGGCTCTCTCATTGGGTGCTTGAAAAACTTCTTGGCAGTGCTCATTGGCATCAACAGATCCTCTGTATGTGAAGGATCGCATCTCTTCCAATCGTAATCCTGGCCTTGCGCGCTGTCTAGGTCTATAACGTCTAGCTATGGCATCGGCAGCAATGATGACTCCGTCATCGCGGCATTTTGGTGTGTCTAAGAACCGGGAATCAGCTGGAACAGTTGCAGAATTCGGTGCAAACGATGGAATAAGGCTGGCTTCATGTTGAGGGAAGCATAAAGATGTGTTTAGAGTTCTGGGCGATGAAAAATCTTCTTTGGGTCTTTCCAAATCCTTTTCCTGCCCTGCGGCTATTTCTTGATGCACCTTTGTAGAACCATTGGGAAGACCAGAGTCAGGTATGATGATAGGGTGCTGCGTAACTGCAATGGTTGTGGTTGTGATAGGAACTGCTACTTGCTGATTTAAGGCAACTGAGGCCTCATGCAACGACAAGCAAAGATTGTTAGAAACTTGCAGTAGAGGAAATTGAGGAATTTGGGACGTAGCTGTTATTCGCCCATCTGCCGTGACATACATTGGCACAGGCCAAGGCCAGACGGATAGGCCAATCGAGGAACATGATCCACCGTGTGAAATAACCGCAGTTGCTCGTGAGCTATATGCTGATTGCAAAGGCTGTGAAAGATCGCTATGTGGAGGCTGTGTGACAGGAGACGCTTGTGTGTCAGTCTGACATTCAATAACTGGAGATAAATCTAATGTAGAAGTTTGGCTAGAAGATACAGTTTCCTGCTTTTGCCCCGATTGCATATCCCCATGTTTTTGAGAAGATCCTAAAGACCTGTAACAGAAAAGCATTACCATAGAGTACATGAAATGTTTGACATCATATCGATGATTGCATATTAAACTGGAAAGACCCTAGAACAAAAAAAGTTGGCGAAAGAAGTCACCAGCTTGCAATTTTTGAAACAGCCACCAAATCACTTGGATGGTCCTTGTTCTGCAGATCACCAGTAGCGGGTTGCTGATTATCTTCATTTAACATCGATTGTAGTATGACTTCCAGCAGTGCACGTTTTAATACCTCCTCTTCAAGCTGTGTTCTGTAGCCAATGCTTGGCTGTTTGGAATATTTTGTCTCTACATGAGTGCTACAACTAGCCTTCTGTTCATTGTGACTAAGATGCCTACTATTTTCTGCATCTAGATCAAATGGCTGCTGTTGATGCTGCACAGTTTCACATGCGTGCCCGGGTTCAGGCCCAACCATTTCGCTCTCACTTGAAGTCGAAGACTTCTCTGCCGCGGTCTCTAGAGAAGGGCAAATTACTGTGCTAGTTGAAGCAGCTTCAGGAAGAACAGCTACGGCATTTCCATATACCCGTATTTCTGGATTACAGATGGGTGCTACACTTCCATTTGGCTCACTACCAAAATCTCCAACGGTCATCCACTCTTCAGGCCTTTCTCCATTGCCTTTAATTGTGCAAGTGCTCGCAGAGGAAACTGCCCCAGTACTCTTATCTCTATCCTCGAGCTTGTCTGAATCAATAATCAGATACTTCGGAGCTGTACTGACCTCGGACACCTTCTGAAGATCCAAGCCATTGTCGGGAATCTCTTTACCAACAGCCAAATTTGAGCCCGAGCTTTTGATAAGTGTCTCTTCAAAAATTGCAGACACAGCTGGTTTTTCTTCAACAGAGAGTGATGGCATTATTCCAGAATGTATTTTTTGAAGTGAAGGATAGTATTTATTGTCCACCAACAAAGATGAACTATTATTAAGCATGTTGCTGAATATGTCTTTTTGGATGTAAGTCATGTGCCCCTTCCCTTGAAAGTCTTTCATTCGCTGTTGTATATTTCTTTCAACCAAATGCTTGGTATCCCTTTTATGCGGATTATTTGCTTCAGTATCTTCAATCGGGTAGGAGAGCCTCTCAGGGCGCTCCATGCAACGTGAAGCTGCTTCGTCTTTGATGACCTTCATGGGTTGTTGCATCCAGTTAATAGGCTTACCAACTTTGAAAAAGGCACCAGGAGGTCTGACACTCCTTCTCCTAAGGTTAGAACTTACAGGAAACTTCTCATGAGCATGCTTACAATGAGATTCACAAAGATTTTGCATAGGCTTGCATATTCTCTCAACCCATGCTGGAATCTTGTCTTTTCTTGTAGATATCGCACTTTCTTTCTTTTGACAATGATTTGTTGGGGATTTCTTTTCTGCTAGAACATCCATGTCAATACCTAGAGTTTCACTTTGGTCATTCCACAACATACTATTTGCAACCTTGTCACTGAATGTTTGCAACTGATGCATGGAGTGTCCTTCCAGTTTATATTTCTTTTCAGTTGCAGGGTAGGTTTTAACATCTCTATTAAATAGAGCTGATTTCAGATTTTGGTCATTGTATATGTTTTCTCGTAGCTTTATTTCTACAAAACCTAACCTGGGCAATTTGTTTCCTGTTTCCCGAGCAGGTGATTGAGTGCTCCTACGCCGCTTGGTGCTTGAACCACTTTTAGGATCAGCTAACATAGATCCATGCCTCAATCTTCTATTCTGTCCATCATCTTCAAGCACTTTACCTTTCTTGCCCTTTATTAGGATATGCACAACATAGACTCAGACTAGTACTAGCAAGAAACTAAAAGCCATGATGACATAAAAATGACTTGCTTGCTTTGGTAACAGAATTGCAAAACTAGTGCAGTAAGAGAAAGCAAGCTGCACCATACGTGAGGAGTGTCAGAATTGCTTGCAGCCAACTTTGTAGATGCACCAACCAGAGAGTTGGGAAGGCATAGCAGTTTACGTTGAACCTTTTCATGTTGCTCAATTCGAATTCGCTCATCTCCAAGTTCTCTAAGTTCCTGTTTTCTTTTATGACAGCAACAAGATGACAGGAATTTTAGGATAAATGTTCTGCCTTCACTTATGTGCACAGCAAGTAAAGCTAGTATCTCTTTGAAGAAGCGTTTTATTCAAACTGAACGTACTGCTACACTGATTTAAGATGTTACTATATATTATAGCCCTCATGTGCATCATTGTTCTCGATGTCAAAAACAATCCAAATTTAAATGACAGCAGGCATAGATTTTTATTTTACCATGTCTCCGATTTGGATCATCAGGGTTGAATCTACTTTGCTAGAGCAAACTTAATACACTTTTTTTGGGCCAAGAATGTTATGGACATGAGGTGATGCAGTCTGTTTTTGTGGTTTGGTATTTGTTGGCACAGTTTGGTGAGGACTACCTCCTCCTTAAAGCACTCAGCAAAACGTTAGGTAAATATCATGATGAAGCTTTTTTGAGCAAATCAGTGTATATTGAAGTGGTTAGAGTGATTTGATGGCACAAAAACTTTTTCCCAAGCTTTCTAACCACTGTGATACAACTTCCACCAAGATGGTTCTTTCAAATCTCGGCAATGATATTTAAAAGGCAAATTTGGCAAAGGTACTTCATAATAGGCGTAGCAGCTCCATATAGTTCCGTTGTGTATTGTTGGGCTAAAAAGTTAGAACCACCACAGAGCAAGCACATTCTTTAACTTTTTTCATTGATGTTTCAACTATCTCGCTTCATTGACAAGGGGCACTTTCCATGTGAGCCTTATGTCTGCTTTCTTTCAAGTGACACAAATTGTCTAAATTTGCCTCCTCATGTTACCTCATCTCAAGTTTGGATGTGGTAGAGCCGGAGATGGATCACTAGATGCAATAGAAGAGATGGCCAGTAGAGGCGGTTCACAATCCTGTGATGTATTTAGGTACGATGAATGATCCTTTGTTACGAAAGCATGAGCATGTTCCCTCAGCTTTAAAGAGACAGGCAGACACGTGTGTAGTCATGTACACATGTTACACATTAAGAGACCGTACCTGATACATCTGATCATAATCGAAGTGTCCTCCAATCATATTCATGATAATGTTCGTCGCAGAGGCTAATCTTGCTTCTTGCACTGTCACAAGCTTTCGCCATTTGTCATCTGTTGATTTAGGTGATGTATCCTTTGTTACCTGACTGACAACCTGTGCCGCAGCAGCCACTGAACCGTCCAAGTTTGACGATTTACCGAATTTTGGCGTGAGAGCTGGATAAGTGACTTTGCCTTTTGACATTAACACCTGAATGTCATGAGCGAGATTTTCTGCAGCAACTGCACGACTTGTATCTTGTAACCCCTTCTTAGCTTTGAGATTAGAAGACTGGGGATAACCCTTGGTGCCTGCAAGTTAATCAATTTGCGCCTGCTAATGAGTTCACAGAACAAGTACCTTGTCATAGAACTGTAGCATTCATGTGCCATATTGATCTTTAACCAAACCAAGTATCTAAATTTTTTAATTGTTGGGCTAGCCTACATATATACCATTTAGATACTCAATCCAGTTACTTGTCCCTTTTCTCTGAAATGGAGCAATACTTTTACTGTTTTGTGCTTCTGGACCCAGTTGGACCTATCCTCACAGTCATCCTTCAAGATTCAGCCAAACAATACCTGAGGAGATGGCTAGCTTTGCTTTTTCTACTCTTCGAGGTGATTTTGAAGGTTGGGATCCTCTTTGTACAGCCGCATTCTCCAACACTCGAGATCCCTTGACAAAGTTTTCAACCTTTCTACGACAGTCTTGAAGAAATTTGTCGCTCGGAAAATTATCTCCGCCCAATTTGTCATTAGCACACGGTAAATGCTGTCCTAAACCAAACTCCTCATAATCTCTATTCCTCAAGGGAGAGGTCGTTGGACGTGCCTTTGATGTGGTTCTCCATGAAGTGCACGTCCTAGTACATCTTGCATCCTCCCCTGCCAACGTATGCCTCAGAAGATCCGTATCAGTACTTGCTGCAATAGATTCTGTTGCTACTAAATCTGTTACTGATTGCAAGTTTCTTTCCTTTTCAATCATTGATGTCCGAGCAACTAATAATCTCTTTGTCATGCTCTTCAGACAATGCTCAGTGCCAGAATCTTTTTGCTCTGAATGCAGCATATGGATTGGCAAAATTTCAGTGGGAGTGTAGATGTCATTTTTCAGTGAAGCTGGCCTGACAAACGAGCTTTTATATTCATTTCTCTGCTGGCAAAGAGCATCGGCGCTAATTTCAGATTGCTCACTGGTGTCTGATGGACCATTCGCTTCATCTGCAAGAGGCTGATTCTGTGGTTGGATTTGGATGAATTCACCTGTGTTGTGGTCCACTGAAGGTAATAATGAAGGAAGAACTGCACAAATTTCGGATTTAGCAACTCTAAGCGTGCTACTTGTATTCTGTGTTTTTTCAATAGCTGCAATAGTTTTTGCCCCAATCATTCTGCTAGTTTTTTCACTGCTAAGTGTTTGGACAAGAAGGCTTGTCACCTTGGGAGAACTTTCACCGGGGAGTGAAGGGTTGGTAGAGATGGCATCAAGATCTAAGGTTCCTTTTTCCTGATCTAGGTTTTTAGTTTCTAGTTGGCCAAACAGTTCAGTGCGGGGCTTTGAAGCCAGTGCAGAAACAACTTCTTGCAGGTACATCTCTGCATTGGTTGCTTTTGCAGCTTCAGGCTTACTATCCGTCATCAGTTGGCTCCTTGGTCTAGGCATGGCAATACAAGGGATCCTGCCCAATATAGAAAGACTCTTGCCAGGGTCATTCACTTTTGCTTCCAAAGACTTTGAGCTAAACTTCAAACCATTGTCAAGCACAGAGCAGCCAGATGTGCTTGAAATATGAATTTTGGGTTCACTGTCATCAAGTGTCTGCAATTGGACAGCGTAAACATTGAAATGATAAACTGAGCAGCGTCCGAGTTTGTATCAGACCAAGTATGCTTGAATACATCAGACAAATTTCCATGGAGATTAAACAGGCGATTATAGGAAGAAGCGGTACCTCCAAAATATGCTTAATTTGACCTGCCAGCCTTCTTGACAAGGCGCTTCTTGCTCTGTTGCTACTCTCCAAGTTTTTCAGTCCAACGTCCAGATGCAAAGCTGACTTTATATGCTCAAAGCTTTTCTCACCGTTCCTTTCTTTTGTACCCACGCTCGTAACAGCGACCTCCTTTTCTTCTTCGAGCAAAACACTTTGCTGCTCCATCATACAACTTGAACTAGCAGCAGCCTCGTGCACAGACACAACTTTAGGGGCAAAAGTACGATCATGAATGCATTCAATCGGATCATTTCTGCCTTCTCTGACTTGAACTACTTTATTAACCACGGTGGGTGTTCCCGGCTCCCTTAGTGTGCAATGGCATCTTACAACACCAATGTCCAGGTTGAGGGAAGTAGATGCAAGGAATGGTTCGTGCCTTTGAAATAGTTTTTTGCTGGATGAAGGAAGAAATTCTGCACCTACTGCTTTACACGTTGCTAAAGACGTCACCTGTGATGCATTGGATCCTCGTGCTTGTTGCTTCACATTGCTAGCTTCAAATTCTCCATTTGACCCTTTTATTTCCACCTGCGATTCTTGCCTGTGACGGGTTGGGATCCTGCTAAAAGGCAATGTTGGGCTATTTCTTAGGGAAATTCGTTCCATAGGTGCACTATGCATCCTTTTCTCCGAAAGTAAAACTTCTTGGGTTTGAGCCATTATAATTGAGGATGGCCTGCTCAAGCATGAAGATTCCGATGGAAATCCTGAGCCTTGATCTACATGCTTCTGCATTGTCACTTCTGTATGCGTAGAATTCAAATATTTTACAAATTCTGTGCCGGGGAAATTTGAAGATGCAGTAGAACTTATAAGAATCTGCCCTTTATTAGCTGTAAATAGTGTGGTTGCAGTGAGCCGGATTGTAACTTCGTCACTGACCTCAGAAGCTATCAAGGCATTGGATTCGGCAACAGGAAGATCTTTACTCGACCCTCCGCCAATCCCTGTGCGTCTGGCTGATGAATATCCAGGAGGGAAAGCCCTGATATCAACGTGAGCACCATTGCTATTTGTGCAGAGAACACAAGGATCGTCTTCCCCTGTCACTGTGCTATGATCAAAAATCTCAATTCTCTCAACAGCAGATTCTTGCTCTTTCTGGATGCATGAAGATGGTAAATCCTCAAAACTTTTAATCTTCTCATTCTCGCAACAATGTTTTTTAACACTTTCCTGACTAAGGTTATGGAACAAATGAGTTAGACAGGAAGTCGAGGGTAAAGACGGAGCTTGCGATCCCAAATTATTCTCAGCTACAACGGAATGTGAAGGGACATCACCTCCATGCAGCTGAAATGCATCATTGGAAAAACGGATGCAAGCAATTTCTTGCTGAAACCTCCGATGCTCCGCCCTAAGCTTCTCCAGACAACTCGATCTACCCTTTTTACTGCTGTCACCACGTCCCATTCCTTGTCATTTTCTCAAACCCTAGTTTTGCTAAAGCGCTGCAGGAAGAATGCGGGGATTTTCTGACGCAAGAATACCATGGCAGAATCGTGTTGCCACAATCTGGTGCTTTGTAAGATGAGCTTATGCTCCTTCATCACCCTCACTATCGCCATTTCCAGAGCATCGTGCATTTTCATGTAATTGCTGCAGTTGGAAAATATCGTTACATCGCTCCGTAATAATAAGTCCCTGCCTCCCTCCCTCGTCTTCTGCGGGATCGCGATTCTGGGATTGCCCAATGCGCATCATGCTGCTCTACAATTTGAGCACATCGACGCGCACACCTGCAGGCTGAGCTCCAGCACAATCACTCCCTCTCCCTCTCCCTCTCCCTCTCCATCTCCAGGCTCTCCCTCTCTCGCTCGCTCGCCTTTTTGAAAAGAGAGTGGGCGCGAACACAGCCATTGATTAAGAGCTTGAAATTGGACTCATGGAAGGAATTTTCAATCACACCGCCCAGTGGCCGGGAGAGTGTTGGGGGGGGGTGCTCCTGAACTTTTAAGACGAGGAGACGGAGGAGAGAAGGCAATGTGCCTTTTGGTTTACAATGTACATGCAAAGGGATGGGAGAGGAGGGGGTGCCCATATGGGGAGAAATGGGATGAAAGCAATGGAGAGGGTGCCCATATGAAAGCAACAACTAGATGAATATGAAGCTAAGGGGCCATTTGCAAGTTGATGTGAAACGCTTATTTGTTACACGCGTGAAAGGCTTATTTGCTAGTCTAAGAAGGGCCAAAATTTTAATAACTTGTCACCTAAATTTTGAATCAAAAATATGCTAGTCAAACCTAACAGGAAGCAGATTCTAGTTACATGTCATGCTAATGGCGAAATGAAAAATTGCTACTCACTAGTGAAATGCAAAAATATTTGAAAGGTTATCATTTGAATGGTATATTACAAATCTATATTAATTAAAATTTTAGTGTGAGCGGGCTCCTCACCCTACCCGGGCAGCGCTCACGCTGTGACGGGCAGCGTCAGCTCTGCCCCCTCACACTCCCCCCCTCGCGCTTTCTTGGCACACGGGCAACGTGAGCTCCCCCCTGACATGTCCATGATCAGTACATAGGATTCAGTATACTCCTAGTCTTGGATACACGGTACTCCAGTGAAACAAGTTGTTAGTTATGCCACGTATATCCGTGTAAGGCCTAGAACACACTAAATGGAGTTTAGACAAGGTATGAGACAGTGTGTGCATGTGTAGAGTTATCAATAGCAATTCTATGAATAGAGACAGTGTATGCATGTGTAGAGTTATCAATAGCAATTCTATGAATAGTTGGTCCATGCTTAGGACTCTATTCTAGGTGAATCTATGTATAGGGAACTTAGGGCTATGCATGGCTATGTGCTCAGGTTGCTTTTAGCTCTATATATTGAGGCCAAGCTCGTCCTACTCCTCATCATGGTTTTGGATTCATTGCCAGGCTCTCACTCTATATTCATGTTTCTTGTTCCTTAGCTTGTGGTATCTGTAACCAAAGTTATGATCATCTGAAGTTTTGGAATTTCGTGAGCAAAATTGGTGGAATTTTGAATTGTTCTGATTGCATGCAAGTCAATTTCCTATTTTGAGGTACTGTGCTTGCATGGAAGGTCTGCATGTTGATTCTCAGAGTAATTCTGACATGCATGTGTGGCTTAGATCTGTTTTGAGTGGTTATACGCATGTGCTCTGACTGATAGATACAAAATTGGGTTTTATAGCTGGCAATTTTTGTAGAACTAGATTTTACGTAAAATTTCGTAATAGTGAAAAATCAGTTTAATGTCGCATGTCTTGCATGCCTGATGGACATTAATGCAGTAAGGTTAAGAATCGAACAGTGTATCGAATATTCGACAACTGATAGTGGTTTTTTACGAGTTTCTAAAAACGTAAAATTATAAAATAAAATAAAATAAAAGTGCGAAAACTCTAAAAAAAATTAGTTTTTTTTCAATTTCTTGAATTATCTATGAAATTGACTAAAACTAGTGATTTGACCATGTTGGAGTCAATTTTAGTTGGTTTTGGTCAATTGTTCTTCACTATAAGTTAATTTGATATTAACTAGATTTAGTAATCTCCAGGATAGATAAATCGAGATGGCCGAAGAAACTTCAAATCAAGCTACAAATTCAAGTGCACCATCTTACATGGTGATTTGTCAACAATTGAGTACGACGCTCAATGATATGAATAATCGTAATTAGATGAGAGATCAGCAAATGGAGGTTCTATTGAATCAAGTCAAATTGATGTCTTCACCCAATCTCGATTTTCAACCGGAGGTTTATGCGGGGGAGAAGAAGGAGAAGAAACTTGAAGTCGTCGAGGACTGGCTGGCCAAGTGGAGTAGTTACTTCAATCTGCACGGAGTTCGTGATGAGAAAAAAATTGAAAGCGTCGTGTTGTTTTTACGTGGCAAAGCGTCATCATGGTGGCGAGATTTACCGGTGAAGCCAACTACTAAGGATGCGTTTGCGAAAGTTTTCAAGAAAGCTTTCGTAATTGCCGATGACGTTGACTACTACTTGAAGTTCGTGAACTGCATACCCCAAGCACTAAGGAGTTGGTATGCTAAGCTTAACACTTTTCTTCTTTCTCAAAATTTCAAGATGAGTATTATGGTCATTCACTTTACTATAGATTTGTTGGAAATGATGTTACCATTCTTCTAATCCATGTGGATGATATCATTTTGAGTGGAGGCAACAAACAAGATATTGATGATAGCAAGATGGCACTAGGAAAGGATCATGTTTTTTTTGCATTTATATCTTGGGAATAGAAGTATTTAGAACTTCTAAATTTACTTCTATGTGTCAAGAGAAGTATGCTAATTCTATTTCAAAAAGATTTCATATGGTAGATACAAAGTCTTGTGATACACCAATGGAGTCAAATGTAAAGCTCCCTATAAGAGGTCAGTGAAAGATCCTTCGAGGACATTACTCTCTATAGGAAGCTAGTTGGTTCACTCATATATCTAACCATCACAAGACGTGATCTAAGCTATTGTTTTATTAGGCTAAGCCAATTCATGCATGATCCTAGTGTGGAGCATTGGAAACTAGGCAAGAGAGTATTGAGATATCTCTTGGGAACTAGATATTTTGGCATTGTTTATGGAGGATCATCACCTAAATTGTATGGATTTTCAGATATTGTCTTTGCTGGAGATCAAATGGATAGGAATCCATAAGTGCACATGCTATTTTCATAGGTGATGGAGCTATCTCTTAGATGTCAAAGAAACAAGCTACAATCTCATTGTCATCTAGTGCGGCCGAGTACAAAGCTCTTACAACCTGTACAAAGGAGATGCTATGGATAAAAAAAGATGGTAATGGATTTTCACTTGCTGGATTTTTTAGAGAGTTCAATCATCTTTTGTGATAACCTTTCAGCCCAAAGATTGGCAAGCAATCCTATTTTTCACGCAAGGAGCAAGCATATCGAAGTGGCTTATCATTTTGTGAGAGAACAAGTCATGGCAAAGGAGGTGGAGCTTCAACATGTTTCTTTAAGGGAGTGTGTGGATGATATCTTCACCAAAGCATTGAGAAAATACTTTTTTATGAAGCATAGAACCTCACTTAGAGTTCTATCTAAATCTATGCTAAAACTAGTTGAAGAGGGAGTGTGAAAAATTGTCAACTAGTTTTGTTGGTTTATTGGCATTTTTGGAGGCCAAAATGAAAGCTCAATTTAGAGATAGGTTCATATTTGTCAATAAAGACCTAATTAGTGTTTGTACTATTTTTGGCAAGTAGAAAAGTGGATGAGGGCGGATTTGGACCCATTCTAATTGGCTAAAATTGATACATTGCATCTAGACTAGTATTTCTAGGTTTTTTATGAAGTATCTAGAAGTGTCCAATTTAAGTCAAGTTTGGGGCAAATCGAAAAAATAATCATCAAAGTTTCTTTTGTTGTGGAAATTCCCTCTCTTGTGTTTCTTTGTCCATCCCATGTGTTTGTCTCTTGATATCTTGAGTTTCTTTGTGTAGAATGTTGATTTTCTTGTAGAGCTTGCTTCCACATGTGTGAAATAAAGTAAGGTATTGCTGCTGTACACAGACATGGACAATATCAAGTCATATTCAAGTGTTTATGATCAGATCATTATGCATTTCTAAGTTCTAGCATGCATAAAGTAGTGATTTCTATCTTTTAACTATTTCTCGATGTGCAACCAAATTTGGCTAAGATCTTGTTGATCCACTAAATGTGTTTTGGATTTGTAATTTTCAAAAGATCTTCTCGAGCCCCTTAGTTGCTACTTAGTTTTCCTTGTACTTCCATGTGTAGTGTTGATCTACTGCTCATTTATAAAAGTAAGTTGATTTAATGAAAGTTAAAATCTACATTAGAAGGCCCTTATCACGTCAAAGAAAATATGTTATTGGAAGCAGTAATAATCAGATATTTGGATAGAAGTCCCTTTGCAACTCTAATTAGTAGTAATTGATTACAAATGTATTGGTTGTCTCAAGAACCTTTTTTTATCAATGCCATCTTAGACATTTTTTTTTCTTTAGTCTTTTTTTTGTTTTTCATTACTAGTTTTATTTTTTTATTAAAAAAGGATTAAAAAAAGAAATGCACAATTGTATCAAAAATTAGAAAATGGACCAAAATAGTCAATTCTACAAAAGCATTTCAAAGTTTGAGCAAAAAAGGACTAAAAATCACTAAAATAGACATTGTTTCTGTCAAACAATCAAACTAATTCTTTTAGGAGCTATCATTGATTCATAATAGTATAATTTCTTTAACTTGAGCTCTAAAAAGGGTAGTTTACATAAGAAGGCCAAGAAATACTTATGCGAGGACTCAAAACCATCAAAATGTCATTATCAACCTTCACAAACTTGACCAGATGGATGCACAACATCAAAATTGATTTGGACGAGGGTTGAAACCATGTAAAAGTTGGATATTTGTAGTACATGTGTGAAGGTTGCATTTGGTGAAGTTTAAACACTTGCAGAACCTAGAGAAACTTAGTTGAGCCTCCAGTTGGCTACTGAACGTCTACAAAAGAGTTTGAGAGCTTGTTTTAAAATACTCTACACGTCTTTGTAGTTTTTTTTTAAAAAAAAACTGAACCACTAAAATGGCACTTTGTCTAATTTGCTATTCAAAATCCCTCTATATAAGCTAGAAAAGATTCATTTTTGCACAAATGCTAGTGCAACTCCTGCAAAAAAATATTACTCGAAACTAAAAACTAGAATTCTTGCACATTTCGAATACTTCAATAACCTTGTACGGTCCCATCCACCTCATATGAAACTGTTCAAGAAATTTTTGATGGCAACTATCATAGATCAAAGCATAATCATCGGCTTTAAGATCACCAATCTTAAGACCTGTATCATACTTTTCTTTGCTGCTCCTAAATTTTCTCTATTAAATTCTTTGAAATCGTTCGAGCTTCTGATAGTTCTTCAATAGTTAGCAATCTTTCATCATTCTGCTTCTGTTCGTTGTGCTTGTATTCGAACAGTTGGCACCTCGAATTCAATCGGCAAAATAGGTTGTATACCATATGTAAGAAAGTAAGGCGTCTGCTTTGTCGTTATCTTCTCCATGTTTCGATAAGCCCCGATAATTGAGGGTAGCTTTTGATCCCAATCTGTAGCATGTGCAATAGTAATCTTATTAAGGATCTTGCATAGTATTTCATTCGCTCTCTCAGTTAAGCCATTGGCTTTCGGATTATAGGGGGTTGTCTTGCTATGTTTGATCATAAATTAGATTGTCAACAGTCGAATTGTATCGTTTAGAAAATGAGTATCACGATCACTGACTAACTCGAGAGGACAACCATAATGTGTGATTATAAGTTTGAATAAAAAAGCTGCGACAGTTTTTGCATCGTTTCGTTTCGTTGCATAATTCATCGCGACCAAAATATATCGACACTTAGTATGTCGGGTCACTGGCTTGATTGGAAAACAAGGTCAATCCACCACTTTTCAAATGGTGCAAGAGGTATGATTGGCGTCAATGGCCAATTCATAGCTTTCGTTGGTTAACCAATTCTCTAGCATGGATCACACGATCATATATAATTCGAGACATCCTTAAACATTGTAGGCCACCAATAGTTGGCGGTCAATATCTTATTAACAATGTTCTTCATGGCGAAATGTTCTTAGGCATCTTCCGAATGTAAGGCATGAATAACCTTTGGAATATCTTCAACTTCAAGACACCTCCTTAATTGATTATTGTTGAATTTCACACGTGTGGATTGTCCACTACATGTACTTGTGATCTCCTAAGGTGTGTAGATGCACCAAGATCAAGACTAGATTGAGATTCAAGATCTATCTTTGATTCTATGGCAAAAAACACACTACTACATGCATTCAATCACTTCCAACTCTCACTCACACGTGTGGGAAGTATTCAAAAAATAATCTAAGTAAAAACAAGCTGCTCTCCTCGGGTAGAGAGAGAAAAAGCATCATGAGCTCTCGGGTAGAGAGAGAAAGCTAGAAATCCAATAACTCACAAAATCCATGAAATCACCAAATCAATTAGATCCAAAATGAGGAGTACAATGATACTAGTAGATCCATGAGCTACCACTATGCTTAACTATGATTGGACCATACTTTGTCACCTCTTGATCCTATTGGACCATTGATCCATGCACCTCTTAATTCTATTGGACTATATTCAAGCACACCTCAATTTCCTATTGGACCTCACAAGGTTCCACCTCTAAATCCTATTGGACCTCTTGGAATTCATCAAACAAAAGCTTTACACTTGTCTACACTCTAATTGGCACGTGTTTAGCCTCTTACTCTATTTTGGCTCAATAGTGGCATTACAAGTGGAAATGCATAATTTGCCATCTATGCCAAATTTATTACTATCAACATCCTACACCTAGATGCTTGATGTAAAAAACATAAGACCCCTATATCTAACATAGATAATCTTTTTCAATTCTTCACACTCCTCCTAAAAAGTTATCTATGAAGATTTGAACATTGATCTTGATATAACTCCAAGATTAGATCTATGCTTGATGAAAGCACTTTTGCTCAAAGGCTTGGTGAGTAGATCGGCAATACAAGAGGACGAGTTGACATGCTCCAAATAGATTTCTCCTCCAATAAGCTTTTCTCTCACAAAATGGTGTGTCACTTCTATGTGCTTGCTTCTTGCATAAAATATGGGATTATTGGCAAGATCTTGGGACGAGATGTTATCACACTTGATCATTGGTAGATCATCCTCCTTGATGCACTTTAGCTCCATTAGTAACCTCTTGATCCAAAGCACTTCTTTGGTAGTTGTAGTGAGTGCTTTGTAGTCGGCCTCACATGAAGAGAGAGATATAGTATCTTGCTTTTTGGAAAGCCAAGGTATTAGATTGCCTCCAAGAAAGATAGTGTATGCACTAATAGACTTTCGATCCATCTTGTCACTTGCAAAGTCCGAATCCGAGTAGCCAATAATGGATAGATCTTCACTTTTATAGAGTAGACCATAATCACAAGATGAAGATACATATCTTAGAATCCTCTTGGCCATCTTCCAATGATGGATCTTAGGATCTTGCATAAATTGACTCAATTTGTGCACACAAAAACTTAGATCGGGCCTAGTAATGGTAAGCCAAATCAAGGAGCCTACAAGACTCCTAAAAAGTGTGATGTCCTCAAAGGATCTTTCATCACCTTTATTAGGATCTTTTACAATTTGCTCCATTGGAGTATCTATGCTCTTAGAATTTTCCATATGGAATTTTTTCAACATAGAGTGAGCATATCTAGATTGGCATATAAAGACATGATTTTCATAGGCCTAGGATGTAATGCATCTCTCCTAGATCTTGCATTTTAAACTCACATCCAAGTGCTAGCTTGGTTTCATCAACTAGCTTGATACAACTTCCACAAAGAATAATGTCATCAACATAAATTAGAAGAATGACAATATTGCTATCAACAAACTTTAGATACATGGAAGGATCATAGTCACTAAGAGTAAATCCTAGTGAGATAAGAAAAGAATTAAGTCTTGAATACCATGATCTTGGTGCTTGCGTGAGTCCATAAAGACTTTTGAAGAGCAAGCACACTTTGGACTCATCCTTGATGAATCCTTGAGGTTGTTCCATATAGATCTCCTCCTCAAGATAACCATTTAGAAAAGCATTGGATAAACACCTTCCACTTGAAAAAACAAGCAAGAGAAATAAGAATTCTTATTGTCACCATCTTTGCAATGGGTGCAAAGGTCTCCTCATAATCAAGACCATGGATTTGAGCAAATCCTTTGGCACATAATCTTGCTTTATGCTTGTTGATGGTGCCATCATGATTGAACTTGATCCGAAATACCCACTTGCAACCAATCACATGCTTGTTGGATGGAGGATCCACAAGCTCCCAAGTATTGTTGGTGATCAATGCATCATACTCTTGCTTCATGGCATCATACCACTCCTTGGTATTGAGTGCCTCTTGTACATTCTTTGGCTCTTCATGAGAGACATAAAAAACATAATTAGTGGAATCAAGATCCACTTGTTTGCCTTTGTCAACATATGAGAGCCTCTTAGGCTCGGATCTATCTCTCATGGATCTTCTTGGTGAGAAAATCCGAGGAGAGTCTTCTTCAAATCTCGACCCCATCACATCATGATTGTCTTCAAAATCAATAATTGATGATGCATCCATAGATTTTTTGATCTCGGCTTCTTCAAAAGATGAGTGTTGATCTTCATGAAAGACAACATCTCTACTTATTTACTTGAGAAGTAGAGAGTATAAAGACTCTATAGGTCTTCTTGGTGGATGAGTATCCAACCATGATCCCTTTGCATGCACTAGGATCTTCCTTCTTCCTTGTTTCCAAGGGAATATGTACAAAGCATAAGCATCCAAAAACTCTAAGGTGAACAACCTTAGGCTTCTTCAAAAATAAGATTTCATATGGTGACTTTCCTCCAAGAGCTATATGTGGGAGCCTATTGCAAAGATAATTTGCACAATTAATGGCTTCTCCCCAAAAATCTTTGGGCAAAGATGCCTCAATTCTCATAGCTTTTGCACATTCACATAGAGATCTATTCTTTCTCTCGGCCACTCCATTTTGAGATGGAGAGTAGGCACAAGAAAACTCTCTTTTAATGCCTTCAAGCTCACAAAAATCTTGAAATTTATTGGAGATATATTCACCACCTCCATCACTTCTAAGAGCTTTAATTTTGAATGAGAATTGCTTCTCTACATAAGCTTTGAAAATAATGAAATGATCAAACACCATAGATTTAGAAGCAAGAAGATATATCCAAGTGAATCTTGTGTAATCACCAATGAAAGTAACAAAACAAGTGGCTCCTCCCTTGCTTGTAGTTGATGAGAAATGCACATCCGAGTGGATTAACTCCAAAGGATACTTGCTTTTGATAGAAGATCTTGTAAAAGGCTTTTTGTGAGATTTAGCAATAGCACAAGCCTCACAAGGCTTGATCTTCTTGGAGAGTGACTTTGGCAAGCCAATAGCTTTGGCTTCTTTGATCATAGAGAGCATGGATTTGTAGTTGGGATGTCCCAACCTCCTATGCCATAATTCCTCCATAGAGAGCTTGTTCACAAGAGCAACATTACAAGCATTCACATACTCATTTGGATCTAGTTTATAGATGCCACCAAATCTAGATCCTAATGCAAGTATCTCATCATTCTTCTTGATAGTGCAAGTATCAACATTGAATTTTACATCAAGGCCATTATCAAGCAATTGGCCAACACTAATAAGATTCTTGGTAAGCTTAGGTACATAAAGAACTTTAGAGAGAGAAAGAACTTTAGAGGATGCAAGCTTCAAGGGAATGTTCCCTATGCCTTCAATAGGACATTCAAAATCATTTGCAGTGTATATTGATTTCTTGACTCCATCATAAGGTGCAATAGAAGAGAAAGAGTCCTTGGAGCTACACATATGTGAAGAGGCTCCACTATCGATATACCATAGGCCGTGGTTCTTGAAAGAAGTAGATGAGAAACTAGAGACCATAAGAGATCCCTCTCCATCACTTGCAATAGTGTCTTCCTTCTCATTGGTAATGTTGGCTTGCTTGAGTTGATTCTTCTTCTTGAAGCAATTGGTGGCATAATGACCTTTCTTGCCACAATAAAAGCACTTGATCTTCTTCTTCTTGAGCTTGGATGATGAAGCATTAGAGGAATCATCTTCCTCCTCATCTTTGTCTTTGGATTTGACTTTGTCCTTGCTTGAGGATTGTTGATGTTGGTTCTTGCTCCTCCCTTTGTGCTTATCCTTGGCAAAGAGAGCTTTGCCATCATTGTCCATCCTCAAGAGCTTGTACTCTTGTCTTGATTCTTACGAAATTATCACACTTTGGAGAGCCTCCAAACTTGGTAGCTCCTCCTTAATGTCATAGGATTGGACAAGGTTATCAAATTCACTTCTCAAGCCATTGAGAATGACTTGAACTAGCTCATTTTGATTGATGGAATCACCAATACAAGCAAGTTCTCTATGAATATCTTGTACTCTCAAAACATAACTAGATGCACTCTCATCACTCTTTTGGCTACTTTGAAAGATTTGATTCCTAAGAGTGAGAATCCTAGAGGTATTCTTAGCCTCATAGATAGTCTTGAGACAATCCCAAGCTTTTTTGGCTGTTGTACAAGTACCTATCTCCCTCAATATCTCATTAGAGACATTCATCTTAATGTAGTGGAGAGGCATCCTAGCTCTCTTTTTGTATTTTTGAACCTCTTGAAGAACTTGTGGTTCTTTTTCAAGGCCAAGAACTATGTCCATCACGTCTTGAAGGATCAAGATGGACTCCATCCTCATTTTCCAAATTGAATAGCTTGAAGTGGTCAATCTTTCACTTGATTCCAACAAGGATGAACCCATTGAAGACATTTGAAGTGAAGAAAACTCAAATGATGAACAATAAATGTTGCTACACACTCTCAATAGGATCCAATAAGAGAGTACTATCTCCTCCTATGAAAGATCTTGCAACTATTTGTGAATTGATTCTCACTAGCTACACAAATCTCTCTAAAACAAGATCTATTTCACATCAAATGATGGAGTATAGGCAAAGTTAGGATCAAACACTCTTAGCACGTGTGAAGTACTCTAAGAAACCAAATTTGACTCAAATACAATGATATTGCATGAAACAAAATGGCTAAGATCTCAAAACAGTGCCTAAATCACATATAGATGAGATTGGCAAGCATACAATTGTGATTTTGGATCAACCAAGCAATCTCTTGACCAAACCAAATGTGTCCACCCAGGTCTAAGTGACCTACCTAACCCTCTTCAAAAGCTTATAGCTTTTGATTAGCTCAACCAAATGGAATGAAACTGATTGCATCAGAAACTAGACAAAAATAGCTTCAAAACAAGCTATCAAGCAAGATAAATGGATCAACCATGAGAGAGAACTTCCAAACTGAAATTGGATGCTCCTCACATGTGTCTGAGCACCTGATTCCATACAGTACCAGGTCAGATCCAATCAATGTCCTTTTGATCTCTTTTGATCCAAGATTGAACAAGATAGCTAGGAAAATGGGCCTTGACAACTTCTAGCTCAAGATTGATGAAATTTTTTTCACTTAGATGGATCAAAATGCATGGTAACCTTAGTAGGCTCTGATACCATGTTGAATTTCACACGTGTGGATTGTCCACTACATGTACTTGTGATCTCCTAAGGTGTGTAGATGCACCAAGATCAAGACTAGATTGAGATTCAAGATCTCTCTTTGATTCTATGGCAAAAACACACTACTACATGCATTCAATCACTTCCAACTCTCACTCACACGTGTGGGAAGTATTCAAAAAATAATCTAAGTAAAAACAAGCTGCTCTCCTCGGGTAGAGAGAGAAAAAACATCATGAGCTCTCGGGTAGAGAGAGAAAGCTAGAAATCCAATAACTCACAAAATCCATGAAATCACCAAATCAATTAGATCCAAAATGAGGAGTACAATGATACTAGTAGATCCACGAGCTACCACTATGCTTAACTATGGTTGGACCATACTTTGTCACCTCTTGATCCTATTGGACCATTGATCCATGCACCTCTTAATTCTATTGGACTATATTCAAGCACACCTCAATTTCCTATTGGACCTTACAAGGTTCCACCTCTAAATCCTATTGGACCTCTTGGAATTCATCAAACAAAAGCTTTACACTTGTCTACACTCTAATTGGCACGTGTTTAGCCTCTTACTCTATTTTGGCTCAATAGTGGCATAACAAGTGAAAATGCATAATTTGCCATCTATGCCAAATCTATTCCTATCAACATCCTACACCTAGATGCTTGATGTAAAAAACATAAGACCCCTATATCTAACATAGATAATCTTTTTCAATTCTTCACAATTATTTGCACCAAGCTTGTACTGAACATTGTTAATAATGGTATAAGGTGCGATTTTGTATTAAAATATTGCCTTCTTCTCCAAGTCTTATCCTTCAGGATATATCTGATCCTTCAGATAAATAATAATATCAGAATATAGAGAATTCGTAGATGATATCTGAAATAAATTTTCATCGAGAAAATTATCATTAATTGGTTCTTCAATCTTTCCTGTGCTGAGTCGTGAAAGATAATCAACATTAGTATGATATTTTTCTTGACCAAGTTCAACTTGATATGTAAACCTTGCGAGCAATTCGACAAGATAAATCAGGTTTGTTCACAAGATTCTTCAAAGCATAATGATCAACATGGAATATTAAAACCTAACAAATAATGCCGAAATTTCTCTATAGTACATATCATTCCAAGTGCTTTTCTTTCTGTTGCCGAATAATTTTTCTCCGAGGAATTAAGCTGACAACTAACATAGTATATTGGATGGTCTTTCTTATGCTCGTCCTTCTGACTCAAACAGACACCAATAGCAAATGCTGACACGTTAACATAACTATGAAATAGTATCATCTAGTTAGGTGATCTTAAAATTGGAGCATTAATCAGCGTCTGCTTGAGTTCTTCAAATGCTTTCTATTGTTCTGCCATCTACAAATACACGACTTGCTTCTTAAGTAACTATGTAAGGGCTGCAGCAATCAAGGCATGATTCTGGATAAATCTTCGGTAATAATCAACATGTCTTAAGAAACCTCTTAGTTTACGTAGATTCGTTGGTATCAGGAGATTCTTTTTAACCTCGACTTTATTTTTGTCGACTTCTATTCCTTTGCTCGATATTCTGTGCCCCAAACGTATACCTTCTCTCATACAAAAAAAACATTTTTCAGGGTGAAGTGACAATCAAGTGTCTCGACATCTCTATAATGTAAGTCTTGGTACTCTTTTAGCACTTCAGTAAAATTTGCTAAATCTGTCTCTCCAAGGGACTTTGAAACGCACGAATTTACCAGGCACAAGTTCAATTAGCTCTGTTGAATCTAGTAAAATAAATTTTTCCGTCATACTAGCCTTCGTATGGCCATGAATTTCACGCATGGATGTCTCCACAGGTTTATTCTTGTCGTCAGCTTGTGGTTTATTACCAAATTCTTGTTCGGATTCGTCAGATTCATCGTCAGCATCTTGATTAGAATCTTCAGAATTCTTGTCTACAGCTTTTGGTTCTTTAACAGAAATATCTGTTTCAATATTGTAGACGTCAAAAAATTCTTCTTCGTCATCCGATAAATCATTATTCTCATTGCTTTCGAAATATTTAACTTCGATATCTGAATAAGTAGAGAATATATTGAGTGCATAAGAAGAATCTTCAGAGGTAAAACTTGTGTCGGACATTGGAGTTTCTCCTTCATATTTGTCTCAATTTCCTGGACTTCCAATGTACACTTGCATTAGATTGATAAAGCCAAGGTCGTCCCATCAGCACAGAATAAGAGGGCAAACCGAGTGGTTTGATAACAATAAAGTTCATCGTAAAAGGCTTGGCTTGTATACATACAATGACGTCCTTTAATTTGCCAACAGGCTTTCTTCGTGTTGAATCGGCCAACTTAATATTTCATTGAGTTGGTTGAATATCAATCAAACCCAAGGCATGAGCAGTGACTTCTGTTATAATATTGACACTCGAATCTAAATCAATCAGCACATTTTTGATTAAACATCCAGACGTCGATTTCAGGTGCACCGAGATCTCCCAAATCATTAGATAGTACGCCAACATCTGGTAGAAAAATTATTCTTTGTCTTCTTAGGGACATAAAGACCTTTTAACTGTTTACGATAATAAGTGTTGTCTGCCAACAATTGTTCGAAAGCTATATTGGGGTGAAGAGAGCCAATATCACTTACAATATCATAGTCTTTCATCTTCACTTTCGTGATAGGCTTGTCAGTTGTGGCATCAGAAAGTTGGTCTTCTTGATTTCAACATCCCCTTCCTCAAATGTGACTTTCTTCTTTGTAGCGATTGTCTGTAATTCAAAATTGATAATTTCTTTAGCTTCTGCAGAAATATCCTTCGAAAATAGCTTGGCTGCATCACGATCATAATTATGATTATCTTTAAGATCTTCCTTCATGATGGATTTTTTCGATGATTTCTTCTTCGAGGAATTTCTTCTCTTCTTTGAAGAAACTTTCGAGTCAGGTTTCGAGGAGCTTTTGCTTCTCGTAGTGACTTTGAACAGCTTCTCGACATTGCTCGACCAAGATTGGTCAACTGTCTTCGTTGACTTGTCTTCAATGACATCAATCCTCTGTACAACAACATCTGCCGAAGCTTTTCTTTTCGAATCTACAACAACAGCAGGTGTAGCAACATACTGGTACTTTGGATGCAACTTCTACAGTTGTGGACAGTCCGAAAATTTGTGGCCAGGTTCTTTATAGTTCAAGCAGAGAGGTACATATCCGATCGGCTTCCATATTTGCGAACAGTCAGGCGAAAAATGTCTTGGTTCTCCACAGTTATAACAATTGCCCAAAACTGGTTTTGTCGAATTGGTGACCTTCGTTGTTGGTGCCACAAACTCCGGAGAGTTGTGTCTTTTGGGTGCAAATTTTGGTTTGGATTGTTGGGTTGGTGCTGTGATACCCTGAACATTGTAGTCGCGTCATCTTGAAATATAAGGAGCACTTCCTGTGGTAGGATCTTCAATATACTTTGCATTCACAAATTTGCAGTCTTTTTTCGAATGTCCAGATGTACTGCACTTCGTACACCATACTCCTGAGTTCAAAAAAGAAGCTTTCGATCTTTTGTTTGCAACTTCTGAAATTTGCACTTTCAAATCGTTGAACTTCTTATTAAGATCAGCCATATTACTTTTTCAAAAATTTCAACTTTAGATGTTGCAAATTTGTCCTCAGTGCTTTTGCTATCTTCTTTTTGTTTGGACCTTTGTTTCTTTCTTCGATCTCCCTCATCAGCTTCTGAGTCTAACGAATTACTAGAATCAGATTCGGAACTGAAAGAACTTGAAGTGGATTCAGATTTAGATTCGTCTTCACTGCCACTGGAATCATGTTTAGACTTTCGAGTTCGTCTGGTAGATCGTCTTTTGCTGTCTGCAGCAGCGATCAATTTTTTGTGGTAAACCTGCCAAAAATCACTCGACCTGCATCGCGACAAGATACACTCCGGTTAGTTTTCCAGTTAGATTCTTTACTTTTTGTGTATACCTTCGCAAAGATTCTTTACTTTTTTTTGCACATTGTTGAGTCGTCTGAGAACTCTGGATGAATAACCAATTTCTTTGAACTGGTTCAAAAACACATTTTTCAGCAGCAACCAAGTAGCCACACGTCCTGGTTCAACTTGGCTGTACCATATGCGCACTTGCCTTCTCAGAAGACCAAGAAAGATCCACAGCTTGTCAGCATCAACACTTTCGTTGTTTGAGTTAGTAATTGACTCAAACTACGAAACATAAGTGTCAGTATCATCTGAAGATGTTCCTTTAAAATAATCATATTTGATCTTTGAGATTGAAGTGAAACGTGGAGTCGAGCCTTCCATAATTGGTTCTGGATCTGGATCTAGATAAGGCTCAGGATCTGGATCAGGCTCAAGATCTGGATTAGATTCAAGTTCAAATTCAGGTTCTGGATCAGGAACCGGATCAGGAACAGAATTTATAGCAACATAACTTGGTTCAACTACAACAGAAGCTTCAATTATCAAGACTAACAAGAAGATTATCAAAGTAGGTTCTAGCTTCGTTATAAGTACAAAAAAGTGAATTTCCTCTTTGAAAAGATTCCTAAAGGCTTTTGAAAAAATCTTCTCGAAGTTTCCGATATCTTTCGAGTCGGACAGCTTTATCTGACATACAATAAAAATGGTAGTGGATTTGTCAGTTTTGTATCAATTTTATTTGGCTATCCCTGGCAACGGCACCAAAATTGGCATATGTTGTGATATACCAACAAAGAAATGATAGAATTGTGTAGTATTTAATGTTGAACCCCAAGAGGATAGCAACTAAAAGTTGATTAATTGATACAGTTCTGACTTATTTGAATGTAGTGGTGTCGGGTGTTATTCTGGTTGTCAAACAGACATTTTACAAGTAACACGTATTACTTTATAGTGTGTGTGTAGTGATAATTATTCCTAGAACAACAACCTTCCTCTATTGAATTGAATGAAAAGCGTTATACAAATGAGATGTTATCAGAGTAGCACAAATGTGCTATACTCTGGCTAATTACGTTGTCAACAAGGATTCGAGAGATGTTCGATGCATTCGTGTACGAACAGACAAATAATTAATCTTATTTTTGAATTGTTAGGTTCTAGACAATAGTCCTCAACAACTAAAATCCATTCAAGGTTAAAGGACTCAAATAGCCCACGAATATGTTAGAAACTTATATCTTCGTTTCCAACAGGAATATAGATCTATGACTCAAATCCTCAAGCAGGGACTACCATCTCAAATGTACACATACTATTTTGTCAATGACTGTGGAAGACTGTACCAAAGAGTTACGTTATTCGAGTGCCGAAAATAAAGTATTCGAGCATACGAATAAGATAGTTTAAAGACAGTTCTTTAAAATAACTTTACGGAAACACAACAAGCATTTGTAATGAACTATTGCAACTGTCTGACTAGAGAGTCATTTAAGAAATGTTGAAGAGATTGCTAGTAGAGTCAAGATCACTCTCTTCGTTACTCTATTCACTTCTTCAATCTCTCTCTCTCTCTCTCTCTCTCTCTCTCTCTCTCTCTCTCTCTCTCTCTCTCTCTCTCTCTCTCTCTCTCTCTCTCTCTCTCTCTCTCTCTCTCTCTCTCGGTGGTGTGAGAATGAATCGTGTCTTCCATATATCTCCTACGGAGTGGACAAACACACCTTTGGAGATTACAGGTGCGTCACTCCATTTGAATAGCTTTAACCAATATATGAGCTACACGTATGTACTTTATGCCTTACTAAGGTAAATTTAACTATGAGTTTAAATTACTCTATTTTAAGATGGCGATTCGAATCTAGTCGATTTGTGTAAGTGACTTGAGCATGATAACGCTTGGCTACAGTAGTGCCTTGAAAGAAGAACAATTCGTTATTAGTCAACTATTGATCAGTCTGTTATAACTGATTATAAAATATCTACTTGTAAAATATTTGTTTGCTAAATATCTATTTAGCATTTATTACAACCGCCTTAGAGCAATATTTGTATGTACAATAGTAGGTGAACTGCCATAAAGACTTCTGGCAGTTTATTTGGATCGATTTTTCCCTAATGGAAAGAATCGACAAAGGTCGGTTGATGGCAATTTCGATTAAGTCGACAAATTCGGTTGATGGGTATACACATGAGAAGTAGAAGTTGATGGAAGTCGGTTGAATATATATATATATATATATATAAGAGAAGTTGAAGTAGTCAATGACTTCGATGTTGGGTAAGTCGATGTTGTATATCAGATGAGTATACACAGGAGGAAGTTGATGACTTCGATGTCGAACACTTCGAAGGTTAACATTTGATTATACACGTGGTGAAGTCGATGAAGTCGGGCTTCAGACACTTCGATGTCTTCGAAGTCAACTTCGGCTGAGTCTTTCAGGATGCTCATTACTCCATGGATTTGGTCCTGAGTATTAAAATGGAACACCTTTTTGGGTAGAAATGCATTTATGTTTTTTATTGGAGGAGAGAGAGTAGGCCCACCACTTACCCCCCAATACTCCAAGAGGGTAGGCCCATCATTACTATGGATGCCTTCATTGCATTAACTCGTGGGTAGCATCTATCAAGGTCCCTCCCAAATCTCCCAAAAGTGAAATGTACTACCAAAAGGTACAATGAAAAATGGGTTCTTTTTTTGTACCACCAAGCCATGCTTTTAGCTTGGTGGTGAAGATGGTTCTTTGAATGGTCATGATGGAGATGCCTCTTCAAGTCATGTTCTAAGAAGATCCTCAAGGCAAAGGCAAAAGCCATCTAGGATTACATATGATGAGAAGGGTGATAGTTTTGAAATTTTGAAATCAATAATCCGACCTTTCCAATAAAATCTATATGTATATTTTATTTTTTTCTTTTGATGAAAAGCCCCTCTCGTCGATGGATGCATCAATACCCAAGAAAACTTACGATATTCACAGGCAATTGCATGTTCAATCATCTTTATTCTCATTATAAAAAAATTGCAAAGTAAATCAAGGAACTTGGTCTTCTTCTCATCGCCATAGCTTGCAAGAGGAGTCACGTTTGAATCTCTCAATATGAGACTTGAGGGCTAAATAGGTGCCAAAGCATTATGGTTTCGCGCTTTGTTGGAGTAATTGCTATTTTCAAGTCCCATAATAACCTTAACCTGAGGTTAACTTGAGCAGTTTAGTGAATCATGGGCCGCACATGCTAACCAATAATATGCTTTGCAATCTACCAGGCCAGAAGCTCAAATTGTCCCAAATATGAGTTGTGTTTTTTAGGTCTAGTGAGTTACATTTCGTAGAAGCCACTATGTCAAGAAACGAACATAGAAAGCGAAAAAAAAGTCTTGACAAAAGGCCCTTCTAACGTTGGGACCTTCTCTAATGAAGGAACCACAACGGGCATATCAAGACCTAAAACCACTTAAAATTTGTAGGGAGAGATAAAAGGTCCAAAAATGACTTCTTGATGGTATCCTTAAATAATAGAAACTTGGGTGGGCAAAGCAAGATACACCAACTCGCCTAGAGGAAGACTATGGCACGTCTGTAGCATCAATCTTTTTTTGTTAAAGTTGAGCATAGTCACAAAAATATGCCCACAAGTCTAGAACTTAATGAAATACAGTATTGTTCATTTTTTTTTCTAATGCAGCAAAGTCCCATTGTCACATCCATCCTCGATCCATAAGCTGCTATTGACATAATTGATCATAAATTGTGATTCTAGATACGTAATGGATTCTTTGTGTTGATTATGCCCACTTTTTGGGCTTTCTAGAAAGCATAAAACGTCACTGAATTTTTTTTAAAAAATTTCAAAATTCTGAAGCCCATTCGAGACGCACGTCAGTCCGCGTCAGACTGCCACGTGGCAATTTCTCAAAACAAACCCAAACTGATGATCATGCTTTGTAAATGGCATGTGAAAAAGTCAAAGACTCCATTACGCAATGGAAGAAGCTGGGCATAGGCCATTTTGCCCGGTTCGGCTTTCCAAAAAATTTAGGCCCGACCCCTCCGGGTCTCACCCAATTTTTTTTGAAAATCTTTACCGGGCAGAATGGCGTGTGCGCCAGCTCTTTCCATTCCATAATACATCAATACTACAATAGGATGGGTGCGGCCCCCTCCTTGCACACTAGGAATGAACCTTCTTATCTTGATGAGCAACATCAAGCCACGTAGTAGACTTGGTAAAGGAGACAATGTAGCTTAGAGTTTGGGGGCAGATCTGCTGACTCTTTGTACAAGACCGTTGATCAGCGCTCAGTGGCATGAGCTGGGCTGATTGTTTGCCAGAGAGACGTCCGACAAGCGCTGTCGCCGCGTAGCCATGAATTCTAGATTTTCGCTTTGAATGCGACGCTACCAGGCTTCCGCATACTATATTATTAGCCTACTAGACTGTTCAACTGATTTTTCCATTCGAAGTTGAAGGCTTCGAAGGACGCCACATGTCTCTGACGCGGGGGATCGACACGAAGGACCCGGGCCTTATCTCCCGTTCTGCGTCTGTCATTCGCGCTCTTGCTCTTCCCCTCGGTCGTGAGACGCATTCGCAGATCGCTTTTGATCTCATAAGCGGTTGCTCCGCCTCCCACGACCGCGACCCTTGCGTTCCATGCTCGGCCGAGGTGGAAGGGGTGGAGTATGCAGATCATGATAGTCTACCTTCCAGCTCCTTGCTTCTGCTGGTCTCAAGAAGCCTTCATCCAGGCTGCATCAATAGCTCGGGGGGCTCGTGTTCTGATTGTACAGATGATGATGATGATGATGCAGAGAGAGGTTTTGGACCTCCTGAATGCGTCCACGAATCTAAGAATATCCAAGAAAAGCAGAACAATTCGGACCAGAATAACAATAGAGAGCAGAATTGGCAAGATCTTAGTAAAAGTAGTTCAAATACAGGAGCAGGAAAGTGGCAGAGAGAGGATACGAATACTACCTCTGGACGAAATGAGGACAGGAAAGAAATCGGAGCACCCTCCATACAAGTAACGGAAGCGGTGAAGGACAAAGCAGAACCTGTATATAGAGGAGTTCGGCGTCGTGCATGGGGAAAATGGGTGTCGGAAATTCGAGAGCCTAAGAAAAAATCTCGGATATGGTTAGGCTCATTTACGTCGCCAGAGATGGCTGCACGTGCGTACGATGTCGCTGCATTGGCCCTGAAAGGGCCAAACACGAAGTTCAATTTTCCGGATTCCGTTCATACACTTCCAAAGCCTGCTACAGACTCACCCAAGGCCATACAAGAAGCAGCCGCAGCCGCAGCTTCTACCTTCGCCAGATCATGTTCGGCCAATGGATTATTAGGAGTAGCTGCACAACAAACAGATTACTCCGAAAGCCCAATAAGTCCTTCCAGCTCTTTTAAACAGTCACGAAGCTCTCAACGGAAGAGGGGACGCTATGCAGACATAGATGTTAGCGATTTAAGTCAGAATATTACATCTGCTGATCAACTAGATTCTTCTGCCTCACTTCAGCCAACAAGCTTGCTATCTACATCTGAAGCACAGGGTGGATACATAGATGAGGATCTTGTCTTCCACATGCCTAATGTACTAGCCAGCATGGCCGAAGCCATGATGCTTGCTCCCCCGCACTTGGAAAGACCTCTGATAATCTGCAGTGACGAGGAAAACACGTATTGGGAGCCAGCCCTCTGGGAACAGTAAATCTACACTGAATGATGTTCTGAATTCTCAGTACGTCCTGGGCAACCGTGTGTGCAGTGGTCATGTAATGCCTTTGGAGAACTCGTAAAGAGCTTTCAATATAGACTCTGTGTCGATGATAACATAATCATCAATGATCGAATGACGTTATCTAAATGCTGCTTGCAGGTCCCAGGATAATGTTCAAGAATGAGGCTTGATTTGCAGACTTCGTGCCCTAAATCTGCGGAAGTGCAATTGTCTTCCCATGGTCATCTAACAGATCGACATATTCCATATTGCTTTTGTAATTGTATAACTATAATGACTATTATAACAGCTCCTTTTAATTTTGCTGGATCATGTGCACAGAGTGCAGTCTCTCGACATTTTGTTTGCTAGTAAGTGTTACTGTTTAATTGTCAGTGTTCTCTCTTTAGTTTCCTACAAAAATCTATAACCAGAAACTTTCTTAAATGGCTCTCAAAGGGTCATATGTGCAGTGAAGCAGGGTGTTTGGTCGGGATGCATTTTTCCACTCTGAAAAATATACTAGTGGCATGTTGTGGTTGAATAAGAGCACTGCATGTCATAGCACGGCCTTACAAAAGCGCTTAATCTTAACCATCCAACTGCTATGTTAGTGTACTCCATCCAAGGGCTAGCTAATGTCTTGTAATAGGTTTGGTCAGTAGCCAGCCTCCTCAAGGGGAGCCTCAAAAGAAAACATCTTTGTAACATGTTTGAATTTTAGTGCTTATTATATTGGAAAAAATAAATTCAAAGTGAATATTGTTGCTCCAAATACTAAACCACATTCATCTATCACAAAATAAAAAAATCACTTACCCAAAGCTAACCATAAGATATTACATAATAATCAAGTCATTTAAAGACATCAAACAACAAGACAAAATCATTTCATCAATCCAAAGACATAACATAGCAATGAACCGAACATTCATGCATTCATTCATAAGGTAATCAACAATAAAGGCAGTCTATTTGATCCAAAGGCATAGCACAACTTAGTAACAAAAAGAACATTCAATGGCCTGACCGTCAAGCACTAGCCATGTAAAAATAAAAGGTCATTTCCAAGTAGGCATGAAACTGAAACAATAAAAACTTTATCATCCCCAATGCTCATCTTCATTATTGGTGAGATGTACATACATTATGAATAAGAACAATTTCTAGTTGAAAAATTGATGATCTTTGCACTGTGTAACTGCTGGAAAATTGATGATTTTGTGCTAGACATGAGGGGTGGTGATGAGGTTGTGGGCTAGCAAAATAGCTTGGAAGATAAAAATGACATGTGTATTTAGAGCCCTTGTTAATGGGTATGAAAACAATTTTTATGAATCCCTAAATCCTAAAATATGTTGCATCTGTGTATTTGTGTGAAATAACATTTATCCAAATCGCGTCCTTTAATGTGGGAGTATATTTATGCTCACAAACCTGAAAGTAACAAAAAAAGCTAATTAATGTAGCATTTGTTGAGGTTTATTGTACTTAATTTTAGGTTATACATGTTGACAACGAGATTAAATTTGCATGAGGACAATTTTAGTGAAATGCTCGTGAGTAGTTGTTACTTTGAGGTTGAAATAGGCCAAATAAAATTCAAATGAGAGGCACTTATTATTGTTAGGTGAGGGCTAGGAATCACATCCAAATTGGAGACAATCATAAACTGACCTGAAAATTGATAATCAGCATTCAGCAGTGCTGTTAAAATCGTAATTTTTTGAATTCACAGTACCCGTCACACGGAGGCCTTTTTGCAAGGAATGTTGAATCTTGCTCATTAATTGGGCAATGGTTTATATATATATATATATATATATATATATTGTTGTTGTTAAACTAAGTAAAGGCGAAAACATTGAGAATCATCTAACAGTTGAAGCAAGCCGTCATAGACATCTGGATATTTGGGATGAGTTTTCAATCTGGATTCTGTAGGCTTTTCTTGCTACACGAAGTCTGGAATACTGATTATAAATGGCATGCATAAATAAATTATAATGCTTGCAATCAGAATTTATACCTTAACCAGCCACCAGTTACATTTTGAAAACGAATACACCTCACCGCAGTTTGCAACATGCCGGAGTACCAGATACAGGAGAAACAATATCATTTTCAGTTTCGGTGGAACTTGGAAGTTGGAAGCCTGATAGTTCGTTCAAACTTCGTTGGCTATGAGTATCGTAAGCACATGTTGTCTGTAGTCTGTACTAAGATATGGTTAACCGTTATACTCGTCTGGTTGTCCATCGTAAGATCGTAACTTATAGATTTGGTCGAAATGCCGAGAAATTAATCAAAAAAAAGCGTGTAATCTACATTTAAGACTCTTAAGAGGTTAAGAAGCGAGAAAACTCAGAAAAGGATCCGTCAACGAATAATCCACACTCGTGGACCGATGAAACTTTATTGCAAACGGTATGTACTATGTCAATTTTGCAAGTACAATTGTCTTTAGCAAGTTGCGTCTAGTGAATACGGCTAGAGCCTAGCCTTTTCAGGTTTAAGTTTCAAGACTATCATGGCTCAAATATCAATAAGATGGACGCTGTGTTCGACAGTGGACAGTGGACACTGTCTGTGACTCTGTTTTCTTCTGGTCAACCGTCAGACATATTGTATCAAAAGAACAATCAATAAAGTAATTTTAACCTGAATGAGCTTGTGCGAGAAAGAATCACAAAAATCGCATGAACATTTCGAGAGGACAAAACTGTCAAAAACATCTCCATTACCTCTGGGAACTGGGTTATTGAGTATCACCTATCCTATAAAAAGTTTCAAATCAATCCTCTAAAAAACCCGCAAGATATTATGAAATCTTAAAACCTGAAATTCATAACTAAAAATAGCTTATTTTGAATGGGTTTACTCGGATACTCCCGTGTCACTGATTAGAGCTAGATCGAAAGTTTCGAAACCTTTAGTTTTACAATATCTTGTATATTGCGATTAGTACGTTTCAACTTTCTTCAGTCTTCAATGCGCTGCATATGTATTGTGACTTGATCATAAATACAATAATTCGTGCAAAATTGATGTCCACTGAACAAAGTATACATTGTACACTGTACACTAAAGTTATGCACTCTAGAATGTTTGCCAAAAACCTATAATCTATTGAAAAAAGATTACCAAGATTTTTAAATCACCTACTAATTTTTTTTTATAGGTTCTCATAACCTACATCTTTGAGCACTTACACTTTCTAAGCCTATCAAAAATTAATTTATAGGTTTTTATTTTCATATAATTTTTTTTTATTTAAAGTTTTAGAAATGATTAGTATGGCTCTAAGCTTTAATACATTATTTGAGTTTCCCATAATAAAGTGGTCACAAATGCATTTCATTTTAATTCTTTTAAAATACAAAAATCATACAAGTATTTATTCATCAATATTAATGTAAAAATTTAACATTTATTGCATCACTCTAATTTCTTGTGGTCTTTTAGAAGCTGTTGATTTTTCAAAAATCTTTTCTTTTGAATCTTGCATCTCAATTTTGCTTCCGGCAAAATATTACAAATTTACATTAATAACTAATTTTATCGGCTTAATAAAGCTATGTAACATAAGGTTTATATGAATCCACCTATTTTATTACACAAAAATTTCTTGCATTTGCAAACATTAAACAGAATTTTGCTTGCATCTAAAAAATGTTGTTGATTTTTTAAAAGTTAATTTCTTATAATTTTTTTACATAGTCGATTTTTGAAAAAAGATGTCGATTTCATTCTTATACTTGCTGACTTTACCGAACAATGAGCCAAACTTTTATCAAAGCCTTCTTGAAAGTTTTTTTTTTTGTTTAAGCCTTTTCCATATAAAATCGTAGACTTTTGGCCCATGAGTTGTCAAAAAGCCTACAAAAAAAAAATTAATAGGTTTTGGTTAGGTTCAAAAAAAAGCTTTTAGCAAGCACTGAAGTCTCTAGTCTCTTGGAGCCCAGTCCGAACGCCGAAGCAACTTAGCTCCTGGTCACTTTACAATAGATTTTAACCTTTATGCATATATGATCAGAAAGAGGACTAGAATTTCACTCTACACCTAGAATTATGATGGGAAACTGTTGTTAACCCTTGCACGACTAAGAATCTAAGATATTGGTTCTAATTTATCTGATGTTATTCTAGTGACTAGTCTCTCATGTACGGTGTGGTAAAGGTGCACCGTACTGTTCGTGTTGAATACCTTGTGGTAAAATAAACAAAATGTATAATATACACAAATTTCGTGGGGGGAATCCCTGCCTGAGGGCATTCCTTGCTGGGAGGGCCCTTGCCCGAGGGCAGGTCCCGACCAACAAGGAAGGCCCGAGGGCTTAGGGCCTTCCCCTACGTAACGCCATTGTGCGAAGGTTTCTTTTTTTTTTTTTTCCGTTTTTTGGCCGTACCGTACGACCGTACACGTGGACCAGTTTTTTATTTATTTTTTTCGGTTTTTTGCCGTTTTTATTTGCAAATTTTTTTACGTTTGTGGTAGAATGTGGATGTGGACAGTCAATGACGGTTGTCACATAGCACATGCACATTCCACCGGAGAGAGGAGAGATAACGTGCATTTCACCGGAGAGAGGAGAGAGAATGACAGAATCCTAAGAGAGAAAAAATTGGATGAACATTATGCTCCTGAAGGTGATCCCAAAATACAAAGGACACGTGAGCACAATGCATTGCATATTCATAAGTTCATCGATTGAGTTCCGTGTAATGAAAATTTCAGTGATCTTGAATATGATACGAATGAGAGTCAAAATTGTGTGAGCGTTATTACGTCTGTAAATTCACAGAATGGAATTATCAATTTATGCGCAATGCGTACGATAAAGATAGGATGGTACGTTTTCCTAATAATACAACGTACAAGATGCAGACGAAGTAAAGTTCCTACTGGTGGGGTCACAAGAGATAAAGTTGAAGATTTAATATTGGAAATTAGCGATGGCTGCTGACAACTATTTGATTCATAGTTGTTTTGAACGAAAGGTTTTGAATGTAATTTGTAACATTCATCAGCAGATTTGTGTCGATCTCGTTGAAATAATCAAAGCTTGTTTAGAGACTTCGGCAATTCAATCATAGGCAAGGCCGCAAGAAGGTAGTCAGTGCCTACACGCTACCAAGCTCTGGATCAATCACAAACTCACGAATCACAATCCATTGTCCAAAGTTATAAGTACACTAGAGGCCAGAAAGAAAGTATGATGCTTTCACTGACTGGACGTTGATAGTACATTCAGCTTTGCATTTATAATGTACGTGAGATGCTACTTGTTCTTGCTGAATCCCGATAGGCCTAGAGATATTTGCTCGTAGTTTCTCTGAAAATGATGTAGACCTGATCTTTTCATGGCCATGACTAAATACCGGTTCCTGAAGTTGCGAAAACATTGACAAGCAATGTCAAATTTCACTTCACTGTGCCTTATTACCAGTAAAGTTTCCTACAAACACTCAAAGTTCTAAAGCACCGCGCCTACTTACCAAAGGCCAATCGCAGGACTGCAATCTATAAGGATTTTGATGCTTGAACGCAATTCAACCTGATGGAAATTACGGCCCTTAGCACTTACGCAAATGCTAAATTTTTGCCCATTGGAAAAGAAATCGTAATTCCGAAACTGAAGCAGTTAAATTAAAAACTTTCAGAGGAAAACAGATGAAAGAAACAATGTATGTCGTCTTTAGACGTTATATATCATTCAACCAGTACTGTAAGAATCCCAGAAGGAGTAAGAGAAAGCTCGAGTAATTCTTCAGCTAAGCAATTCAATCCAAATTCCTCGGCCTGAATTCAGTAGAGATTTAGTTAGCTTTCTCTGTAATATAAACGCAATTATTTTTTAAAACAAAAGAGAATTTTTTATTCCCAAAAATCATCGAGATCATTTACATCTTTTTCTTTTGCTTTTTCTTGAGTAGCCACTGTACTTTCAAGTGACACCTCTTCCACAATTTCCTCGACAATTGTTACTACATTGTAATCTTGAACCAAGACATCAGCAAATTCTCCTGTGTCGCCTACTTTTCCACTAGCAGGAGGCTGAGGTTCCTTGAACAAGGGAATTATTGTATCCTCGCTGTCTAAACTCTTTCCCACCTCAGATAGTTCATCTGGCAAAACTGAAAGAGATTTCATTTTGCACGTCATTTTCAACCCATTTTCACTGCACTTCAAATGCCCTTCAAATACATTTTAGGGCAAACGTGGACCAATGAGAATAGACAAAACTTTTTTTGTCTATCATTGACCACATTCTCTCTCTCTCTCTCTCTCTCTCTCTCTCTCTCTCTCTCTCTCTCTCTCGGAAGCTAGTGAGATTTACATTGTAAATGAAACAACATGTCTATAGGTAGTTTTTAGGTTGCATTGATCTTGTTAAAGAAAATTTGACCTTTTTGAATGCTCATTTTTTAGATTGAAATTGGATTGATCAAGCAATTACCAATGACAAGGTTTGTATGATTGGAGCATTGGGAAATTTGACAAAAATAGTTTCTTTGATTGTGTGCCTAAAGAATTACAATAGATCTCAAGTGCCGAACTAACATGCATTTTCTAATCTAATGTGGTATTTATGATGATTCGTGTGCTTTTTGATGAATCTCAATGTTAATTGATGGATATTGTGATTGGAATATTTATCTCATCTCAGCAATATGAATGTTTATATGTAATCAATAGCGTAATTCTTGTCATAATGATGAGTTAGGCACATGAACACATTTTTGTCAAAAACCTTTTAAGCAAGTAAATGGCTGGATAGTTACCCACCCACCCATACAATTTCTTAGTTGAGTGTTTTTCTAATGGGATAAAGGAAGATGGGAAGCAAAAGCCTTGAGGTGTGTATGTGTGCGTGTGTGTGGAGAGAGAGAGAGAGAGAGAGAGAGAGAGAGAGAGAGAGAGAGAGAGTACAATCAAAAGTGGCTTTATCTATCTTGAAAATGATCCACTCATAATTTGAAAGACTCAAAAAAAAATTCTATGCATAAGAGAACAAATGATAATTTTTACTAAGATGCATAGGCTTCAACTATCCAAGGGTGACACTAGGTAGTAAACACTTTAATTAAGTTGTGATCCATTTTTTTTTCTCTCTTAATGTCCTCATTTGTGTTGTGGATTGAGCATCGTGAATTAAAATGAAAGCCTTAACCTCAGTTTAGAGGAGAGGAAGTCCTCCTAACCAACTCAAACAAATCATCCATTGAGACTCGAGACTTGAATTGTTGTCGAATAGATTCCAAAGGGGCATCCAAGCATCATATTCAAGCAAAATAGAACCTCTTCACTTGCTACCCAATAATATGAAGATGCCATCAAAGTTTGAAAAGGCAACAAAGGAATTGAGGCAAGTTCATTCAGATCAATACAACTTTTACTACATAATGTTCAATAATTTTATGTACATGTTTTCAAAAATTACATATTTGTGACCTAGAAAAAGAAAAACAAACAATGCATTTTAGAACAATTAACAATTAGAGAATCAGAAGAACTCGTTTCAACGCTCAACCTCACCTAGAAGTGACACCTCAAATTTTAGCAGATAGCCACAATAGCTTACCCCTACGTCGACAAAGCTAAAAACTACTATCACCAATTATTGATTATCACTTAGCTCGGCCACATAATGTCACATTTACTATGAAAAGCGAAAATTAAAATTAACCAGGGTAACTCTTATGGACAACAATTGGTAGGCAGGTAGCTCAATGACTCAATAGCTATTTCTCTAAACCGTCCTTGGAGGAAACGCCACCTTCAAGATCTATACATATGCTTTGATTGAATTTGAAAAACGTTTGTTCCAATTAATAGACTGAATGTAAATAAATGGCATTGCTTTTACATAACTGAATAAGAATGTCCCCCAGACTACTTGTCTACTCAGATTCTTCTATTGCTGCTTCAACTCTCAGTAACACAAACCCTAATGCCACTCCAATCAGAACCAGACCACTCATTATGGGAACCACTGTGAATATTTCCGATGCTATGTCACACTTCAAGGCTGCAGCACCCCCTTTTCCTTTAGCAGACTTGGCAAAACATTTTACTCTCACCTGTGCAAATTGCTGTTCTGTGCTTTCAGAGCTGCCTAAAGTAATCAGCTTGTTTTGAGCTTTCAACCCACCAAAAAGATTAAGAGAGCGCATGCTGGTTTTTCTGGCCTTCACAGAAGTCGAAGTATTCTTGCCACTGGCACAACCCACAGTAGAGATACTGAGAGAGCTATGAATTGCAGCGGTCGCTGCCATCCTTCCCTCTGAAGCTGTCAAGAATAATATAACCATAATACAAGTGAGCAATAACCACAATAATTGCAATAACTTATATGCGAGGTCTAAGCTATGGCTTCTCCTAACTCAAGTTATCTGATATCCATAACTGACCAGAAGCACAGGGGCAGTTCATGCCTTATCGTGCTATTTCATGATTGTTACTTTGTTGGTATAGCAAATATCAGATCAGATCATTTTGGAACAGACATGCGAAAATTCCAAGCTGCCTTACTCTCAAAGAGATTGCAATTAAAATTGGTCAAATGACAGACAACAGAAAAAGCTAATGCATGAGATGAATGGAATTCCTCAAACAACCTTAATCTGTTGCATTACTGGGATAGTTTGCGATTGTTTGTGCTGAATTACCTGACCTTCGTGCAGATGGGCGATGGCAAGGAGGGACGGAGAGGGAGCGGGCAGGATCGTGCGTGCGCACCAAGCAGGCAGAGGAGGAGATAAAAGGCTGAGAGGATAAGGCAGATAGATATATGGATGGATGCCTCCAGTTGGCTCGAGTTTAAAAGAGGAAGAAGGGAAAAGGAAAAAATGATGCGATTCGAAGATAAGGGGCGCTGTTAGGCTGGTTTCAGTAAAGCCCCATACATCCTTATGTATAGGTGCTTTCTCGTGTTACAAAAGGGGACTTCACCTCTAGTGTGAAGTCCATTGCCCAAAGTGAGGGCCTTAGCATTAAAACTGAAGCGAGAGTACAATGAGCACTTTTGAAATCTTTGTATGCTTACAGTGAAATATGAGGCGGAACGATTTTTTAGCACGACATAAACATTACAAAAGTAAGGTACGCTAGAAATTGCAATATTCAAATTAACGATTGCTTCATTATGCGCAACATGCTAGTGCTGAAAAAAATGCACTCAAGCATGCTAAATCAGAGTTGAATGCTACAATCACAACTCTTTGGGGCCCAAACAAAGAAATGTTAGAATCCTTGCAGAAGTTGCGATCTGACAATTTAAAATTTGTTATTAAAAAAATGCAATGATGAAAAGGAAAAGAAAGAGAGTACTAATGAAGAATATTGATGACTTATCTTCACATAGTGGCAATCACAAAAAAAAAGAAGGATTCGAGCATTTACGTATGTTTTCTTATAAACTGTTTATTTGATTTGTATTTGTCATTTAAGTTGGATTTGCATTATCAATTTATTAAACATAATTTAAGTTTATATATGTTTGTTGCAGATCATGTTTGGTGGCAAAGAACTATAAATTTAATAGATCGTTCATGCATTGGAGAATCTCTAAGTCATGTTTTACCGAGAAAGTCAGCAAAGACAATGATAAAAAATGCTCGGTTTGAAAAAATGAAAAAAGAAATTGCAGAGACTGTTTTGAATAAGGTTCAAACTTAATTGGATGCAAATCTGATACAAGGTGCGTGTGATGATTCTGGAATTAGCAAAAATGTTTATTTTACTTTTTTTAGAATAGTTAAAGAAGCCTTTTCTCAAGTGACGGTGAAACAAACTTATATTCCTCGTCCATATCAGGTAAGATTAGCAAGAAATTATTATAATGACGAAATGTTCAAAGTAGTTGGCCAACCACCTTATATAATTGATTTATACAAATTAGAATGTCGTGAGCTCAATTACAACGATTGCAATAATATTTTCCTTGATATTGAAAATGTTCTAAAATATATTACTCGATTCTATAAACTAGATGAACATCAAGTAAATGAAAAGATTATTATTATAATGAAATTAGATGAATCTGAAATTATCAAAGGTCAAAATTTGGAACGAGTGAGTGTCACTTTGATGAACAAAATTTTAGATACCGATGACCAAAGGTTTAGTGTTCAATCTGAAAATCACATATGGTGGTTGGCGGCATTCCAGACATACTTTTCAATTTTCAATTTTCTTTTCAAGTATCATTATAGACATTGAATACATCGGTTTTTTTTATTAACATGTGATGAATTACTTGCTTCTCTACATGTCATGAAAGAGGACCATAAAATACTTTCATGGATATTTTCACATACAAATTATGGCGAGATTATAAAAAGACACTTGGAGGGTGAGAAATTTACAGTCGAAAACCATGGAAATTTTCAAATTTAGTGGCACCTTGTAGGCGATTTGAAAACATTGAAATGTATGTATAATGTCTCTCATGGGACAACATCAAAGCATTCATGTCTTTGTTGCATGAAGGATTGCTATAATATGAATTTGGGATGACAAAACACTGGCTCAACACGAGAAGCAGAAGATCCAAATACAAAAAGTGTGCTATCAATTCCATCAAAACATGTTCACATATGCACATTGCATGCCGAGGTTCGTATTATTGAAAAACTTATTTATCTGCATATTCTCCTTGCATGGAATTCAAAACCAGAGTCTGTGACTAAGCAGCTATTAAGGTTGGAAGAAGTTCTTTCAAAGGTAGGACTACATAAAAGGAATGTCACCATTGAAAAAAGTGACAGACTCTCCAAAAAAGAAGAAGGAAATGTTCCTAATAAGCCATCAATTGGAGGTGCTAAAGCAAGAAGATTCTTATCCAATCACACATGCAAAGAATCTAGTGTCAGATACGGAATTTGGAAAGAAATTGTTCAAGCCACAAGAACATTAGAAGTAAGTAATTGAGTGGAAAAGCGACAAGTGTGGAACAACTTAGACAAACTCATAGGAAGATCAAGGCATTCACGGATCCTAATTAAGGGGGGGTGTTAATTTATCTCTTTTACTCTCCTAAATCCTATGTTAATCTACCTCCATTCATGTTGCACACAGTCCGCATATTTGAACTGTTTGTCGCCACAGTTTGCATTTTTACACAAAAATTTCCACAGGCAAAAAATCCGGCACTGTTGTTTTTTCACCATTGGCGTTTTGCAATATACTTCCAGAAAAGCGACAGTTGCTCAGTCTGCATAATTACAAGTAAATTTGAATAGGCAAAAAAGGAAAAAAAATGCGACATTGTATTTTTACATGTAATTTATGACAGGCAAAAAATGCGACACTACTCTACAATTGCAGAAGGTGCCCTTGTAAAAAAGTGAAGGTACCTTGCGAATCAATTTTAAGGCATTTGTCAGAGTGTCGCATTGTTTGTTCACTAGCGTTAATTTTAGCGAAGCCCGACGTCGCGGCCCCCTCACGCTCGTTCCATGCACTGTACAATCAGATTTGACAACAACAACAGTCACCCACGATCTCCAACAGACAACACAACCACTTTTGTATCTTCTTCATCTGCACACCTGAAAAAATTATATATATATTCGATAGCGTCTCAATATTCAAATAACAAAAGATAGAACAAAACACGACTTATAATCAGAAACAGACATTGTAGATGCCTTTGTGCATTGATTCTTTTCTTCTAGATGAATTGTCAGTAATATGTTCATCACCTTTACAGATTGTGATTAGCTTGGTGAAGCACGCGGTTATGTCTGCTATTGTTTTGTGCTCACCTGCATTATTGACCTGTATATTCGTTATACTTAATCTGATTACAGCTCTGTGGTTCTGCATTTAGATTTGTGTCAATACTGCAATGCTTTTCCAAATTCTGTCTGGCTTTCTAATTGCTTAATCTGGCTGTCTGCTCTTTGCGACTTTTTATTAGTCTAGTTGTTCGTGACTAATATTTAGTCTAGCTCTTCGCAACTGATTATTAGTCTAGCACTTTGCGACTAATTCGCGACTAATAATTCGTGAGAAATTATTTGTCTGATGTTTTGATGCTTAATGTTTGGCTACGTAATCATATCGAACATGATTTTTATCACTAATGTTTTGTTCGAAATTGATAGGCGTAGTCATGCTTAAGGAAAGAGGGAGATAGCTTATTCCGTTGTGCACGAACATTTTTCATTTGAGTTCATTTTCTTTCGAGTTTGTTTTTTATTGTGTTCGTTTCTTTTCAAGTTATCTTTCAATACACACCTCTTTCCAACACATTGGCACAATATATGTCGAATCCCGGCTTACCTCACTGGAAAGCTCTACTGAGAGTTGGTTTGGATTGTTGGGTTGGTGCTGTGATACCCTGAACATTGTAGTCGCATCATCTTGAAATATAAGGAGCACTTCCTGTGGTAGGATCTTCAATATACTTTGCATTCACAAATTTGCAGTCTTCTTTCGAATGTCCAGATGTACTGCACTTCGTACACCATACTCCTGAGTTCAAAAAAGAAGCTTTCGATCTTTTGTTTGCAACTTCTAAAATTTGCACTTTCAAATCGTTGAACTTCTTATTAAGATCAGCCATATTACTTTTTCAAAAATTTCAACTTTAGATGTTGCAAATTTGTCCTCAGTGCTTTTGCTATCTTCTTTTTGTTTGGACTTTTGTTTCTTTCTTCGATCTCCCTCATCAGCTTCTGAGTCTAACGAATTACTAGAATCAGATTCGGAACTGAAAGAACTTGAAGTGGATTCAGATTTAGATTCGTCTTCACTGCCACTGGAATCATGTTTAGACTTTCGAGTTCGTCTGGTAGATCGTCTTTTGCTGTCTGCAGCAGCGATCAATTTTTTGTGGTAAACCTGCCAAAAATCACTCGACCTGCATCGCGACAAGATACACTCCGGTTAGTTTTCCAGTTAGATTCTTTACTTTTTGTGTATACCTTCGCAAAGATTCTTTACTTTTTTTTGCACATTGTTGAGTCGTCTGAGAACTCTGGATGAATAACCAATTTCTTTGAACTGGTTCAAAAACACATTTTTCAGCACCAACCAAGTAGCCACACGTCCTGGTTCAACTTGGCTGTACCATATGCGCACTTGCCTTCTCAGAAGACCAAGAAAGATCCACAGCTTGTCAGCATCAACACTTTCGTTGTTCGAGTTAGTAATTGACTCAAACTGCGAAACATAAGTGTCAGTATCATCTGAAGATGTTCCTTTAAAATAATCATATTTGATCTTCGAGATTAAAGTGAAACGTGGAGTCGAGCCTTCCATAATTGGTTCTGGATCTGGATCTAGATAAGGCTCAGGATCTGGATCAGGCTCAAGATCTAGATTAGATTCAAGTTCAAATTCAGGTTCTGGATCAGGAACCGGATCAGGAACAGAATTTATAGCAACATAACTTGGTTCAACTACAACAGAAGCTTCAATTATCAAGACTAACAAGAAGATTATCAAAGTAGGTTCTAGCTTCGTTATAAGTACAAAAAAGTGAATTTCCTCTTTGAAAAGATTCCTAAAGGCTTTTGAAAAAATCTTCTCGAAGTTTCCGATATCTTTCGAGTCGGACAGCTCTATCTGACATACAATAAAAATGGTAGTGGATTTGTCAGTTTTGTATCAATTTTATTTGGCTATCCCTGGCAACGGCACCAAAATTGGCATATGTTGTGATATACCAACAAAGAAATGATAGAATTGTGTAGTATTTAATGTTGAACCCCAAGAGGATAGCAACTAAAAGCTGATTAATTGATACAGTTCTGACTTATTTGAATGTAGTGGTGTCGGGTGTTATTCTGGTTGTCAAACAGACATTTTACAAGTAACCCGTATTACTTTATAGTGTGTGTGTAGTGATAATAATTCCTAGAACAACAACCTTCCTCTATTGAATTGAATGAAAAGCGTTATACAAATGAGATGTTATCAGAGTAGCACAAATGTGCTATACTCTGGCTAATTACGTTGTCAACAAGGATTCGAGAGATGTTCGATGCATTCGTGTACGAACAGACAAATAATTAATCTTATTTTTGAATTGTTAGGTTCTAGACAATAGTCCTCAACAACTAAAATCCATTCAAGGTTAAAGGACTCAAATAGCCCACGAATATGTTAGAAACTTATATCTTCGTTTCCAACAGGAATATAGATCTATGACTCAAATCCTCAAGCAGGGACTACCATCTCAAATGTACACATACTATTTTGTCAATGACTGTGGAAGACTGTACCAAAGAGTTACGTTATTCGAGTGCCGAAAATAAAGTATTCGAGCATACGAATAAGATAGTTTAAAGACAGTTCTTTAAAATAACTTTACGGAAACACAACAAGCGTTTGTAATGAACTATTGCAACTGTCTGACTAGAGAGTCATTTAAGAAATGTTGAAGAGATTGCTAGTAGAGTCAAGATCACTCTCTTCGTTACTCTCTTCGTTACTCTATTCACTTCTTCAATCTCTCTCTCTCTCTCTCTCTCTCTCTCTCTCTCTCTCTCTCTCTCTCTCTCTCTCTCTCTCTCTCTCTCTCTCTCTCTCTCTCTCTCTCTCTCAGTGGTGTGAGAATGAATCGTGTCTTCCATATATCTCCTACGGAGTGGACAAACACACCTTTGGAGATTACAGGTGCGTCACTCCATTTGAATAGCTTGAACCAATATATGAGCTACACGTATGTACTTTATGCCTTACTAAGGTAAATTTAACTATGAGTTTAAATTACTCTATTTTAAGATGGCGATTCGAATCTAGTCGATTTGTGTAAGTGACTTGAGCATGATAACGCTTGGCTACAGTAGTGCCATGAAAGAAGAACAATTCGTTATTAGTCAACTATTGATCAGTCTGTTATAACTGATTATAAAATATCTACTTGTAAAATATTTGTTTGCTAAATATCTATTTAGCATTTATTACAACCGCCTTAGAGCAATATTTGTATGTACAATAGTAGGTGAACTGCCATAAAGACTTCTGGCAGTTTATTTGGATCGATTTTTCCCTAATGGAAAGAATCGACAAAGGTCGGTTGATGGCAATTTCGATTAAGTCGACAAATTCGGTTGATGGGTATACACATGAGAAGTAGAAGTTGATGGAAGTCGGTTGAATATATATATATATATATATATATATATATATATATATATATATATATATATATATATATATATATATATATATATAAGAGAAGTTGAAGTAGTCAATGACTTCGATGTTGGGTAAGTCGATGTTGTATATATCAGATGAGTATACACAGGAGGAAGTTGATGACTTCGATGTCGAACACTTCAAAGGTTAACATTTGATTATACACGTGGTGAAGTCGATAAAGTCGGGCTTCAGACACTTCGATGTCTTCGAAGTCAACTTCGGCTGAGTCTTTCAGGATGCTCAAGGGGAAGTGTTGGAGTTTAATCTTTACTCCTACTCACCTGAATTCATCTTCTAAGTACTCCTATATAATGTAAATATCTACTCTTTATAACAGGTTGTAGCCCTCGCATAAGTCACAATCTGTATATACATTAACTTTGAAACAAAGCAGGATCAACTTGACATACCTGACTTCGAGTCCATCAACATCGACTCAATGACAAACAGTCAACTCGACTCATTCGACACCCTCGACGTCTGTCGACTGTTACCACTCAAAAGGAAGCCCTTCCTTTATCCAATACAGACTACGTCACTGTTCAAACTACTTATAAGGTCCTACACCAAGAATTCTATTCTAAGCATGCCAATCACAAGCAACACAAGGGAAATAGATGGTGGACAAACCAACCCAACCAAACCTAGATCGAACGGATCTAGCCCCCAAGTTATGGATCAATCACAAAGAGGAATGAGGATTCACACCAACAGCATACGACTACCAGTCTCACAATCATGGATCAACTAGTGAGAGCTCAATAGGTATACTTATACCCTCCAAGGCCCATGCACCACTAGTAGTGCATTATGACGTATACGTATACCTATTGGGCTCTCACTAGTTGATCCATAATTGTGAGACACAGTGATTTATGTGAATAGGGCACATGAGACCTAGCAACGGAGATCCCTATGGCTTGTATTCACAAGGAAGCTAGAAGCTCTCACTTGCAAATGAGCCAAAAGATTCACAAATTGATGTCTCTTGCCTAGTTATCTCTCACTTAACTAAACTTAACTATCTTGAGGGATAGTTAGCCCTTGTTAAGTACTATTTAGGCTACATTGGGCCCTTGTTGGCATATTATCCTTATTAATTACTTTGGAGGGCCTAAAGAGGAAACCGCCTTGTTCTTAAGGCTAATAGCTCCTTTTGGGCCTACAAAGCTTACAATGGATATTATATTGCCTTGAAAAGCACTGATGTACTAAAAGTACATGACACTTAATCTTGCAAAGCATGAGGGGAAGAGGAGAAAATGGACAAGAGTATGTCCTAAGGGTAAAATCTTTGAACAAAGAATTGGGATCTACAGGAGAGAAGATGCAAGACAATGTATTTTGAATGGATTAGGTGATGAGTTCTCTAATCTAGTTCAATCTTTTGCTATTCAAGACCAACTTCCATCAATTGATAAGTTGCATAATGTTCTTGTGGCCGAGGAGAGTAAGATTCTACACCTCAAAACAAGAATGGGGTCTTTGTCACTACATTATGGTGATAAGAAAGCAAACTTCACATCAAAAGGCAAGAAGAAGACCCATCCATTCAAGAAGTTCCAAGGCAAGGGGCCCGAGGCAAAGGATGGAGGATCTACCTCCAAAGGGAAGCAAAAGAACAAAGCCAAGCTTAAGTGTTTCTTTTGTGAAAAGAAAGGACACTTTGCTTCCGAATGTTATAGGAGAAGAATGCACAAGGGAGTGAAAGGCAACCTTGCACAAGGGGAGGAGGAAGAGGATGGCTTCAATACATCCTTGATGGTAGCATCTACACCAAGATCAAGCCAAGAGACATGGTGGATTGATAGTGGGGCTAGCTCCCACATGTCATTCAACAAGCATTAATTTTCTACTCTACTTTCTTCTAATGATTCTAAGAAGTCAATCTACACTGCTAGTGATCAAGAATGTAAGATAGATGGCATAGGATCTATTCCATTATGCTTAGGATCATCTAAGAGGATAGATCTTGATAATGTTTTGTATGTTCCATCAATTACAAAAAACTTGCTTAGTGTTGGTCAACTAATGGACAATGGACTAGATATACATTTCAAGAATGGAGTGTGTTCCATCTTGAAAAGTGATAAGTGCATAGCTAGTGGCATTAAGCAAGGAAGGCTTTTTAAGTTGGATGCTAATGTGGCCATTGAAAGTGTGAATATGGTTAGAGAGGAGTTGACTCAAGTGGAGCTTTGGCACAAAAGATTAGGCCATCTTATCTTCAAGCAATGGAATCCATGGCATCAAAGGAGCTAGCTCTTGGCCTACCACAATCTTTTTTTCACATTTTTCATTTTGAAGTTTTATTAAGAAAAAAAAACCTAATCTAACCTAATCCTACCTACATACAGCCCTAACCTAACCTAACACTAATTCTCTCTCTCTCTCTCTCTCTCTCTCTCTCTCTCTCTCTCTCTCTCTCTCTCTCTCTCTCTCTCTCTCTCTCTCTCTCTCTCTCTCTCTCTCTCTCTCTCTCTCTCTCTCTCTCTCAGCCAACTTCATCAACAACTCTTGATTCCCCATTGAATTCACGGAAAATGGACAATCAACATTTATGCAGTGCTATAGAATGTACACAAGATCGACAACATAAATGTAATTCCCAATTTGAATCAACCCAGAAAATTCCAATTGCAAATACAATGTCAATGCAAGGACATCAAAAATCAGCTGAGGACAACAAACATGATGCAGAGGATTATGAGAACAATATTTTTGTTTTCAATATCGATCTTCAATTGAGCAGTACAAGGGCCAATTCAGGTAAAGAAGTTGTCAAAGAGGCAAATCACCCAAGGACCCTATCTTCCTTGAAATCACCAGAATTATCACATCACATTCAACCAGAAAAGTTGTCTGAAATATCTTGTGAAATGGGATTAACAGACAAGGATACAACTGATCTATATGAATGTTTCACATTTAATATAGAGTGCACAACACAATGTGATGAAATTTGTATTATACAAGCTGGAAATTGTCCTAGCTATGAGATGGGACAAATAATCAAATGTCCATTATATCACAGTTTCCAGTTTGTGGTTCAAAATATTCAAAATATCAATATTTTTGAGCATGATGATCTAATCTACGAAAGATTTTTCACAAAGGCTTTGAGTGAAAGAGATATTACTCTTTGCAAGCATCTCATTCATTCAATATTCTTGGAAATGAATGTCCATTCAGAATATCGATTGTCATTTCCAGAGATCAATCAAAACATAGTGGTTACTATATTGAAGATTGATCATGCCAATAATTCCTTCATGCAGGATCTTCACAATTCAGATGCAAGGCTTGTGATTATCATTGAAGCATTTGGATTGAACAACAAAGTGACTACCAAACAACATGACAAAATATTCAGCCCAGCACAGTCGGATGCAATGCCAAAATATGATCCTAAAGAAATTGGATAGATCATCCAATTTGTCATGATGCCGAAGAAGTAGACAAAAGGAGATATTGCGATTTGGGTTACAATAAGCAATATGGTGTCTCATCAAACTCTTTCGACCATCAATTTTTCCTCCATGGGAACAAGGAATACAGTCTGAAGCTAGCAAAATGGATTCAATTCGACAGCTTTGGATCTATAACGAGGCAATAAATTATTATTATTTTGAATGACACACCCTTAGTCATGACTACTTAACCAAGGTGATCAAGCTGATCAGACAAGCATCTTCGGTTTTGAGGACAAAAATGTTTAAGTAAGGGGAGTGTCATGTACTTTTAGTACATCAGTGCTTTTCAACGCATTGGAATATCCATTGTAAGTTTGTAGGCCCAAAAGGAGCTATTAGCCTTAAGAACAAGGCGGTTCTCTCTTTAGGCCTTCCAAAGTAATTAATAAGGATAATAGGCCAACAAGGGCCCAATGCAGTTTGAATAATACTTAACAAGGGCTAACTATCCCTCAAGATAGTTAAGTTAAGTTAAGTAAGAGCATTGTCTATAACTAGGCAAGAGACATCATTTTGTGAATCTTTTGGCTCATTTGCAAGTGAGAGCTTCTAGCTTCCTTGTGAATGCAAGCCATAGGGATCTCCATTTCTAGGTCTCATGTGCCCTATCCACATGAATCAATGCTCCATCTACATTGCTTTGTACTATTTTTTTTCATTGATAATGTGATTCCATTGAGATCTCCGTGTTTTTAGCTTTCTATTGATATGCTATCATGAGTGTCTTGTACTTTTCTTGCTTCTAGCTTTACTTCATTGTTATTGCTATTTGCTTGGGATTTGGCACATGACACTTATCGTTGTGTCCCTAAGGCATTCATCAATCATGATGAACCTGCCTCAGTAGTAACAACACTATCAAGTTTGAATGTAGACAACTGGCGCACAACCATGAATGCTGAGTATAATTCACTAATGAAGAACAAGATCTAGTGTCTTGTCGAGCCTCCTCCTGATGCAAAGATTATAGACACTAAGTGGATATTCAAGTTGAAGCTCAATCCAGATTGTTCGACAAACAAATGGAAAGTTCGACTAGTCATCAAAGGATATGAAAAAGTTTACAAGATTGACTACACTGAGACCTTCTGTCAAGTAGTAAGACTTCAGTCGATTCGAACATTACTTGCTATTGCAGTTACTAAAGATTTGGGGGTTCACCAAATGGATGTTCAGACAACATTTCTATATACAAGAAGAATCTATATCTATCAACCCGAAGGTTACGTCCTTCAAGGCCAAGAACACAAGGTATGCAAGTTGCAGAATGCTCTCTATGGGCTGAAGCAAGCTCCAAGGGCCTGGTTCAATAGAATCAATCAATTCTTGTTGCAACAGACTTTACTTCAAATTCTGCCAACTCTAATGTCTATCTCAAGCTATGTTATAATAGCTCTATATGTCCATGACTCTCTAATCATCAGCAATTCGAATCGGTTACTGCAAGAGACAAAGTCTATATTATCGAAGGAATTCGAACAGGTCCAGTGCACTACCTTCTCGATATTGAGATAACTAGAGATAGAGCAAACAAAAGGATCACGATAAGCCAAGAATAGTATCTAGCCAATGTATTCCACAGATATGGCATGGAAGACTACAAGTCAATAGACTCGCCCATGGATCGAGGATTCAAACTATCGAAGGACATGTGCCCAAAGACTAAAGTGGAGAAGAAGGAGATGTGCAAATACCCCTATCAATAGTCGGATTGATCATGTATGCCATAGTCTACAAACGACCCGATCTTGTCTTTGTAGTTAGCACATTCTCACAATATATGTCGAATCTCGGTGAATCCCGGCTTACCTCACTGGAAAGCTCTATGAGAGTATTAAGGTACATTCAAGCCACAAAGCACTATGCTCAGTGATATAATGGAGATACAGAGGATGTTCTAATCACAAATGCTTATTTTTACTCTGACTAGGCTGGAGATGTGGACACTCAAAAATCCACTTCTTGTTATCTATGCCTTTTAGCAAGAGGACCCATCTCATGGAATAGTTGAAAGCAGAAGTGTATTTCTTTGTCTTCCTCAGAGTCCAAATATGTTACAGCCACAAAGAGATTATCTGGCTCAGAAAATTGGTCTTGCATATGAAGTTCCCTCAAATCAGACCAACGATTATTAACTTTTAGCTAATCAATTATCTATGTAATTACCGGGTTGGTGGACTTACACACATAGGGTGCCAAATCCCTCTCACTTATTAACTATGGTTACGGTTGCCTCGATATCCGCAAACCCTCCAATAGTATCCCCCATCAAAATTGGTAGCGGTCCCACCTCTCTGATCAAGAACCAAATATGGTCATTGGTCAAACTACCTGTCGATAGCAATCTTATCGATTGCAAATGGGTCTTCAAGATCAAGTATAAAGCTGATGGGAGTATTGATCGAAGGAAGGCCCGACTAGTAGCCAGAGAATTTTCTCAAATCCCAAACAACGACTACAATGAGACTTTCAGTCCAGAGTAGTCAAGCATTGATCGATCCGATTCCTCTTATCATTTGATGTTGTGGCCGACCTCGAAGTACATCAACTCGATGTACAGACAACTTATCTGAATGGAGTTATAGAAGAAGACATTTACATGATACAACTTGAGGGATAAGTTCTCCAAGATATGAAGAATCATGTCTGTAAACTCCACAAGGAACTTCATGGCTTAAAACAATCAACAAGAGTTTGGTTTCAGAGGACCAACACATTCCTCATTCAACATGGCTTTAAACCAAACACTGCCGATTCTAACGTTTATTTCAAGTTAGTGCAACACTTTTTTCATTATTATAACTTTGAATATCGACAATACAATGTTTTTCAACAACAGTACCGATCAGCTGAAGGATGCTCACAGATGTTGTCCTCCAAATTCGACATGACTGCGATCTGGGTGAGGCTCACTATTGTCTTGGAATACAAATCCATCGATCTACATTACTCAATAGAGGTATCTTCATATGTCCTTATCAGATATAATTTGATTAATTGCAAAGAATCTCACTCACCAATGGCTCTAGGCCTACGACTATCAAAGGACCAATGTCCTCAGATAAAGCAGAAAAAGGAGCAAATGAGAGAGTACATGTATCAATCAATACTAGGCTCTCTCAGGTATGCAATCTGTACAAGACCTAACATCGCTTTTGTAGTTAGCTCATTAAGCCAATTCATGGCTAATCTTGGCATCATACATTGGAAGGCTCTTATCAAAGTCATGAGATACACTTGAGCTACAACGGACTTTTGTATCTGCTAGAAAGAAGTTGACAGTGACGATCTTCATCAGCTAAGTGGATATTCATATGTAAATTAGGGAGATGTAGATACTCCTGAATTCACATCTAGATTTACATTTTTCTTCAATGGTGGTCCCATCTTCTGAAACAGTAGTAAGAAAACCTCTATTTCTCTTTCCTCTATAGAAGCAGAGTACATTGCTGCTTCTCAAGCTATTAAAGAAGCAACTTGGTTGAGAAAATTATTGTCAGATATTAGTCTAAATCAGTACACTCCTACAATAATGTTTTGTGATAATCAGAGTGCCATTGCCTTATCGACCAACCCTAGATTTAACTCTAGGAGTAAGCACATTGAGATTCGATATCACTATGTAAGGAATAAGATTCTCGAAAAAGAGATAAGCTTAATGTACTATTGGGGACGTAAAACATGATTGCAAATGTATTTACCAAGAGAACACAACAGATTTTGTGCATTGCTTAGTCTAAAGATCAAGGCATACACAGATTCAGATTTGGGGAGGGGGGTGTTGGATTCATTCCTCTACTCTCCTAAATCCCATGTTAATCTAGTTTCATTCATATTGCTACAGTTTTACACTCATTGTCTTACAGTTTGCAAAAATATTCTATTACTGAAGATGGACAAGAGAATGGCAATCTGACTTGTTGAAGTCACCCGACTTGTCGAAGTTGGCCGACTTATCGAAAAAACCCGACTTGGACGACTTGTCAGGGAGTCCGACTTATTGACTCAACCGACTATCATCAAGGACCAGTAAACAACTATCCTGACTCCATTGGCTATCGACAGTGACACGCTCGACTCTGAATAGTCGAAGTATCAGAAATTGTGAGCTCTTGCAACTTTGTCACGACGCGAAGTGAATGGCAAACATACCTCAGAAACCATAAAGCATGAAACGAAATGAGACGGCACGAACAAAAACAATTCGAGCTGCCACCTGGCAGCTCGACGAGCGTGGCGTATTGAACTCCATGCTCAGCTGAAACAATTAGCCATAATAGAGAATAACTAACTAGTTGATTAAAGTTTACTTGTCTTGTAATTTTCTGTTTAGTTGTCTTGTAAACTCCACATAGTGGAGATATATACACAATTTGAATCAACACAAATTAGTGTAGAAGAAGAACAGAATAGAATCAGAAAAAAGATGAAAATAGTTGTGCATGAAAGTCTGCCAACGAGCAGAATACAACAATTGAGTTGAGTGTCAGGCTGCCAATGAACGAGACACTGATCATCTTGCTCCAATCTCAAAACTGATGATGCAAATGCTTTCTTCTCCATCTTCTTGTTTTTTGTTGTCTTGATTGCTAGAATAATTTATGTTCTGTGATATGTCGTTGCATGCCTAGGATCTTGAAAGCTTCCGCAAAAGAAAAATAAGCGAACTCAAAGAGAATCTATTCGTAACAGATTCGTGAAAACAATGAGTTCATGAAAACAATCAGAGTTTGTGACAGATTTGCAAAATCAATTAGTTCGTGAAAACAACAAATTCATGACAGATTCGCGAAAGAAATCAGTTCACAAAAACGATCAGTTCATGAAAGATTCGTGACATGGTATCAGAGCTCTGAGGTTATCACTACTGATATCTGAATAGTGATTCTCTAGGCAACACCTCTTGAAACTTCTATTCCTAATATGAAATGAAGATTACCAAGATCTACCATCTTAAACTCCTTAAACAATGCTACTTTCACTTCTTGTATACCATCAAGATCATTTCCACTAAGGATAATGTCATCAACATACAAAATGAGAATGATGATTTTATCATCATTAAATATTAAGTACAAAGAAGGATCATAAGCACTTACAACAAACTTAATAGACTTTAAGAAGGTATTCAACCTAGAGTACCAAGCTCTAGGTGCTTGCTTAAGCCCATAAAGGCTTCTTAGCAACAAACACACTTTTTCCTTCTGATCTTCTTTGATGAAGCCCTCGGGTTGCCTCATGAAAATCTCCTCTTCCAAATATCCATTGAGAAAAGCATTAGTCACATCAAGTTGAAATAGAGGCCAATTGAAAGTAGTTGCAAGAGAAATAATCAACCTTTTGGAAACTAGCTTAACAACATGAGCAAAAGTTTCATCAAAATCTACTCCCTTGGTTTGCAAGAACCCCTTTGCCACTAGCCTTGACTTGTGTTTGTTGATGCTCCCATCTTGATTGTACTTCAATCTATAGATCCATTTGCACTCAAGTGGCTTTCTTCCTTGAGAAAGATCCACAAGCTTCCATGTAGGATTCTCCATAAGAGCATCATACTCCTTTTGCATGGCATCCCTCCATTCTTGTGACTCCATAGCTTCTTCAAAGCAACTTGGCTCATCAAACATAGAAATTAGAAAAGTCTAAGAGGTAAGTGAATGTAGATCTTCCCTTTGTTCACCTTTGTCAACATAGGTGAGCCTTGAGGGCTCGGCCTTCCTTCTTGTAGATCTCCTTGGAGTCCTCGGATCTTGAGATGGATCTTTGAGATCTTGATCACATGTAGGCTCATCCTCAAACCTTACAAGATCCTTGACATAAGATGGATTAGAAGCTTTCTTATTCATCAAAAGTAACATCTCTACTCACTAAAATCTTCTTAGTGATAGGATTATAGACTCTATATCCTTTGCTATTTTCAGCATAACCAACAAAGATCCCTTTAATAGAAGTAGGACATCCTTTTTTCTTGTATCTAATGCTTTATCAATAAGCTTCAGATCAACGAGAACCGAAAATTCTTAGATCTTTAAGATTTGGCTTCTTACAAAATAGAGCCTCATAAGATGTTATGCCTCCAATGGGCTTACATGGCAATCTATTACACAAATAAGTTTCACAAATAATAGCCTCTCCCCAAAAGGACTTAGGTAGAGATGCATCTAACCTTAAAGCCTTAGCATACTCACATAGTGTTCTATTTATCCTCTCGGCTATTCCATTTTGTTGAGGACTATAATTACATGTAAGTTCTCTCTTAATGCCATTGGATTTACAAAACTCTATCATCTTGGTGGAGATATACTCTCCACCATTATCACTCCTCAATACTTTAATTCTAGCATCAAGTTGATTTTCAGCTAGAGGTTTGAACTTAACAAAAGCTTCAAACACTTTACTTTTGGAATCCAAAAGTTCAATCCAAGTGTATCTAGAGTAATCATCAATCAAATATACATACATAGATGCACCTCCATTAGATTCTTGAGAAAAAGAGTGCACATCACTATGAATAAGATCTAATGCTTTTGTAGATCTAGTGGAAGAGATATCAAAAGGTAGCTTGTGTGCCTTTGAGAGGCTACAAGCTTCACAACTTTTTCCACACTTTGAGAGTGTCATTGGAAGGTTGAGAGCAAGATCCTTGGTGCATAACATCTCCATAGATTTGAAGTTGCGGTGACCCAACCTCTTATGCCAAAGCTCCACTTGATTGAGCTCCTCCTTCACCATGTTCACACTTCCAAGAAAAACATTAGCATCAAGCTTAAAAAGCCTTCCTTGCTTGAATCCCTTTACACTGCAAGTATTATTCATCATTATGGAGCAAACTCCTTGCTTAAAAGGGACATCTAAGCCATCATCCATCAATTGTCCTACACTTAACAAACTCTTAGTGAGTGTAGGAACATAGAGTACATTATCAAGATCTACTCTTTTATAGGATCCAAGACTTAAGGGAATAGTTCCCACTCCATCTATTCTACATTCTTGATCACTTGCTATTAGAATAGACTTTTTACAACCTACAAAAGGTACAAGAGTTGAGAAAAAAATCCTTTTGGAATGTCATGTGGGAACTAGCCCCACTATCAATCCACCATGTGTCATTGGAGTAGCACTTTGATGTTGATGTAGAAGTCATCAAGGATGAATCCACTTCATCCTCATCTTCCTCAAGAGTGAGGTTGCCTTGTTTGCTCTCTCCTTGTGCATTCTTCTTCTTGAAACACGTGGATGCAAAGTGCCCCTTCTTTCCACAAAAGAAGCACTTGAGTTTGGCTTTGTTCTTCTTTCCACCTTTGGAGCTTGATGGTTGATCATAATTCTTGGTCTCCTTGTGTTGGATCTTCTTCTTTGACTTTGCCTTTCCCTTGCTTGAGAAGTTGGCCTCACCATCATGCAACTTTAAGGATCCAATCCTTTGCTTGACATGAAGGATCCTACTCTCCTCGGCTACAAGCACACTATGAAGCTTGTCTATGGAAGGTAGTGCATCTTGAATAGCAAAGCTTTGTACAAGATTGGAGAACTCATCTCCAAGACCATTCAAGATGATTTGAACAAGTTCATCATCATGAATACCCTCACTAATGATGGAAAGTTCTTTGTTGAGAGATTTAATTCTCAAGACATACTCTTGAGCACTCTCATCACTCCCTCTAATGCTTTTAAGAACTTTATTTCTAATCATAAGCACTCTAGAGGTATTTTTGGATTCATAAATCCCTTTGAGGTAGTTCCATGCCTCCTTGTCCGAGGTACAAGATGCTACTTCCTTTAGAAGTTCATTACTAACATTCATTTTCAAGCAATGTAATGCTAGTCTAGCTCTCTTTTTGTACCTCACTTGATCTTGACCTCCTTGAGGTTCTTCTTTCTCTCCTATGACAAGATCAAACATATCTTGGAGCACTAGTATTGACTCCATTCTTACTTTCCAAGTTGAATAATTATTAGAATATAGCCTTTCACTAGCCTCAAGAAGATAGGCTCCAATTGAACCCATTCTAACTAGTAACAAGTACAACAAATGTACTATTCAAAGGCTCTTCCTTCTTTCTTTCGCAGAATTTAGCTAAAATGCTACTTTCTTGAATCTCACTAGACTCAAGAAGCAAGATCTATAATGATCTTGAACTCAAAAAGATTTGGGAAAGTGTATTCTACACAATCTATTCACTTAGAACCTTGGATTTGATTTTTGGAAGTGCCAATGCCTTCCTACGATGTTTAGAATTGGTTTTAGTTTCACTCTTGAACTAAAAACATAAGCCTCAAACTCTTTCACAAGGATTTGTAGGTTTAATAAGATTCTAGCACCATTCACTCATCAAATCTATAATGGAAACAATGGTTTTTCATAATCACATCACTAGTTTCACTCTACACAACTTGTTTGAATCTCAAATATTGAAAAAACACAAAGTTTTGATGAAAGTACAACTCCAGCAGCCTCTCACACATGTGAGAAGTACTTCTGAACTTTACACACTAATCTGAACCTCAACATCACAAGTAAACTATTAGAAAAGGTCGCCCTCCTTCAAAGTGACTCTAGCACCAATGCTTTCACCAAAATGAAGATTCTTGGATCATCAACTAAGCTCTTTGACTTGGCACTGATACCATGTCAAATTTCAGAGTTTATGGACTGAAATTGATTTACAAATGATCACAAAGAGTGATTGGTAGCTTGGGATCTTGATCTATATCAAGACTAGCTTCCAAATCTAGTTTCTACTTGACAATCTTTGTGTTTCCAAGCAAGAACAATAAAAAAAGATGATCCACGGCTTCACACGTGTGAAGTACAACCACTATACGGCCTGATAACAGAGAAATAGTTTACTTATCATTTACAAAGCATTCATCCTCAAAGAAAGTGCTTAAGAGAGTCAAAACACAATGATAGCTTCACAAACCAAGATTTCTCATCATTAGCTCAATAATGGATCCATCATGGATCAAGTACAAATTCACCATAATCTCTCTCTAAGCTGCATCTAGAACGTGTAGGACATCTCATTGTACTTATCCATATCCACTTTGGATAAGATCTATCAAGTTTGCCACATCATCCATTGGTGGTTTGTGTTGACCTTCTAGATTCCTACATTCTAGGACCTAACTCCTATAATTTAGGAGATGTCATATTAGACTCAAATGAAAGCTAATCAAAATAAATCTGAATATTACAAGTGTCATTTCACACGTGTGGATCCACATAGATGTCTAATATTCATCAAAAACCATGTGAAAATTGCTAAATTCTAACATTAAATGCATAAAAAAATGAAGATAAGCTCTGGCACAGAAGAATGTATCATTTGAACATGAGGAGTCTGTATGACATGTGCAAGAAAGACATAGTCACAGGTCTAAAAATATCCAGACTCGATACTGAGTTCTGCGAAGCCTGTCAAAAAGACAAACAACATCGAAATCCATTCACACATGAGAGAAGAAGAGCCAAAGAAGTTCTTGAGATCGTCCACTCAAATGTTTGTGGACTGATGAAAGTGGATTCACTCTCAGGATTAAGGTATTTCCTGATGTTCATTGATGATTACAGCCGAATGACAACAATCTACTACCTAAAGAAAAAATCTGAAGTGTTTGACTCTTTCAAAAAGTTCGTGGCATTTGCAAAGAGACACACCTCAAAGAAAATTCAGATCATCAGATCTGATAATGGAGGTGAATACAAGAGCACATAATTTTCTAAATTTTGCCAAGAACAGGAGATAGAGCTCCTACGTACACACCCGAATATAACGGTGTTGTAGAAAGGAGAAACGAGACGCTAGTCGAAGGAGCTAGATGCATGATGGCACAGGCTCGATTGCCAAGTCGATTCTGGGCTGAGGCAATAGCTGTAGCAGTACACCTGCAAAACAGATCAACTACGCAAGACACCGTACGAAATGTGGACAGGCAGAAAGTCTGATCTGTCATATGTACGTGTATTCGGATGTGCAACATACAAGGACATTCCAAAAGAAAAAAGAAACAAGACGCCAACTCAAATTTGGACGGTCACATTCTCGAGTTGGCAACAAATAATACTAAGTTGTGCGTCGAGCTCACACAGCTCCATCAGGACCATCAAGTGACGCGATAACACGTGCAAGCAGAAAAGGCCACGATGCTGAACGAGGCCACCCTTCAGGCCTATATTTAGGCCTTGTACAAATCCATGGTGGACGCAGTGGCAAAGGTCCAAGAAGCCATGCAGTCAGCGCAACAACAGCTAGCCCCCTACAAGAACGAATGGAGTGGCAGGCCCAACTAGTGCCAATCACACACCCGATCATCTAGCATGTGATGGATTATGTGACCCAGCAGGTGCAACTTTTCCAGCAAACACTGATGGGCCATCAATCGACATTCAATTGGTATCGGCTCTAGGCCAACCAAGAATTATCTAAATCCAAGGCCACGTTGAAAGATTGGCAACAGCAAACAGCCCACCAGCCACAATTGCCTCAAGTGGTGATTCCACTGCCACCACAATTAGAAGTTGCACATGTAGAAGATGACCAAGACCAAGGACCAGACGCACCGGGGCAGGAAGTAGATCAAGGGCAAGGGCTAGAGTAGAGCACACCACTATCAATGGAGGAGCACTAGGCATCATCCTCCCAAGGCTCTCGCTCCATATCAGCCAGCCGAATGTCTGAAAACCCAAAAGTGTGGAGGAGGAAATCAATGAGTTCCTCATGCAACATCCATACGAGTCCTCATGTGGTGGGTGGCAGATTTCATTCACTGCCAAAGAAGTAAAAGAGAACCAGGTCTCGTATCTCTCGGCCCTGGCACTACAACTTGCATGGCGGCAACACATATCCAAGCGTACACCATCGGCCATCAAGGGGTACATGTCCAGCCCAAGGACACTGGAGGATCAATCCCCAATTCCACACAGAAAAAAATGGGCGTAGTGCGGGACTAGCGATTATGTTGTACGTATTTACCACTTCAAGTTCAATTAAAAGCCACCAAGCAAAAAGTCAACTTTGGGCATAGACTTTGTTTATTGTGAAGTTGTATCAAACGTTAGATTACAGATGAGACTAAGCACACAAAATCAAGAAACAAGAAAGGCATTGTAAAGACATCGACTAACAAAAAAGAAAGTCTATGTGAAGCATACACTCTTCAAATTGAACTAGAGGTTATGAGAGAGGAAAGAATAATTACCTAGATTTCTCTCTTAGTGAGGAATGTATTAGAGGTCATTATTGAAAGTAATGACATCCTACCTTGCAACCCCATATCTAGTTAGGTAGTTTGTTTGTTTTTTGCAAAGAAATGAAATCAGAATATCTAAAGATACTATACATATGTACAAGAAAAAGTGAGATTAAAGCCTTCGACACATTAGCTTCGCATTGTTGTGACCTTCCCACGTGGTGAGTTGGTGTATCATGCTTGAGCTAGGCTTGCCCGCCCAGGTTCGATTCTACGTGATCCCTCACGTCCAAGCATATCCAACTGTTCAAATAAGTCCTGAAAGTTGATGCATTGTGCTTGAGTTTGGCTCTCCCACCCAAGTTGGATGCTCTATGATCCCACAAGTTGAGATTACCAAGAAACATTGTGGTAACCCGTAGTTCATGACAACGATGGTAACCAATATGACAAAGCAAGTACAAAATTCTTGCTTGATGAAAATTGGGCACATTCTGTAGAGAGGCCGTTAATAAGCTCTTGGTGATGAAAAATATGATTAACATATGTAAAGCAGTTGAATTTAGAAATAGTAATCCCATCTCCCCAAAGAATACAAACACGTTTAGTGCAAAACAAGTCGTCCATAATAGGGTCACTCTACACATTAACTAATATCAAAGTTTGCTGTTATCCCTTAGTTGAATGCTTTTTGGAGGGGGGTTTGAACTGAATAGCTCTCCAAAGCAGCAACCACACGGGTGGCTGCAGTGGATGGAAAACATGAGGGATGGTCTCAATTTTGATATATTAAGAAGCCCATAACTGCTAGGGGTGTATGGCCATTTATAGCCACAAGCAAGTGAATGGGTTAGGGCACAATGAGCAAAGGTCTTGAGCTTAGTTTGGGACATTTTTTAGTGGTTTTAAATTACATATTTCTATACATTCTAGAATCAAGACAAACCCATTTAATTTTGAGATAGGAATTCAAAATTTTCTGGTAAAAGGTGTTATAGGTAGAATTCTAGTGAAAATCTTTAGCTTCCATTGATCATGGATAGGAACAATGCAAAAAGCAGGGTATAGTTGGAAGGAGAGAGAGCCTATTTAAGAAGGCTTGCAAGATCTGCTCTTACTGAGTTTAGGGTCATTAAGAGACACAGGATGTGGCTACGTAATTGTGAATCTCAGAAAATCTGGTGAATTGTTTCTTGATAAGGGAAGAGATCAGTCAAGGATTTCTAAAAGGAAAGAAACTTCATTGAAATTAAAAAGTCCAGAAAATGAGAAATTTTACCAAGTTGGGTATTGTTGCCAGAGTTCAGTTCAAATCTTTCTAGCACATGCATAAAATGACAGACGAGATTCTTGAGGGAGGGACGGCCTCTAATTTCGTAGGAGACAACACAAAATATAAGTCTCTAAAATTGTACGGTACAGGAGTGGTAGCAGGTATGAGGGCCAAAGAGTAACGTAGTTCAACAGGTTTGCTTTACAAGGTTGATCAGGTTGATGAGCTTTAGGATCTTGCTAAACAAAGCAGCCTGTTTTTCTGCCAGGATATGGGGAACCTTGAGCAGATATCCCATTTGAGGATACTTTTGCTGCCATTCCAAAGGACTTGATTGAACCTCCTAGTAAGATAGTGATGATATGTTGAAAATCCACTACTCTAGCAGGAAAAGCTAAGCAGGCAGGGTCTCATTTAAAGCGTTTTCAACAAAAGGCTGTTCAATGAACTAGTCAATCAAGTGATTTTGCTCGGTTGCTTTTCCCACTTGCTTGACAAGGTGTACTGCCCCCACAATATGAAAACATGGGAACCAATGTCTATGCATGAAAATGAAGCATCTGCACAAAAAGAAACTGTGCAAACACAATACTAGTAACGTTAGCTTGGATGCCCTAAGTGAAACTCAAGCATAAAATATATGTACGAAAGTAACAAAGCTCGAAAACCATTACAATGCTAACCACGCTTCTGGAAGTGTTTGCAATATGCATGTAGTGCTGGGTTTGAGATAGAAAAAAAGTGCAACTGGAGCAAAGCTAAAACATGTGCATGTGCTGGTAAACTTAGACTGCCCTAAAAATCTTGTTTCACAACAGGAAGCATACAAGAAAGATGCTTTTTGGTATTATTAACCCATGGGATATGCATACACAAAAAAATTGCAAGTGCTGATAAATTTAGACTGCCCTAAAAATCTTGTATCACAGCAAGAACACATACAAAAAAGATGCTTCTCGGTATTATCAACCCATGGGATATCCATAGTAGTACTATGGATATCCATACAAGAAAAATGGAGATCGAAATTCCTTAATAGATTGAACAGAGGTTCCAATATCAAGGATCACTTGATCAATAAACAATAACACTTTGCACGCCAATCTATAGTACACTGTAATTGATCATGTAGAGGAATACAGATAAAGCTAGCAGTTCCAATACTAACTACTTTCACAAATGTTCTCAAAACTTTTGCAATAACTCTGCTTCGTGAAACTACAAAGCCTACAAGCCTCAAAACATAATTCTTCCTGCAACCAAAGACAAACATCAGTAGTTACGCTAATTCCTAGTCCAAATTCTTTCATGAAGAAAATGATTCAACAGGTTCAAAGGAGCTGAGATCTAGCTTCATCTGAAAATTACTAATAACAATGCTGTGTTCATGCAAGATCAGTCACTGAATCGAGTGAACTTTAACTCCTGGACATAAACAAAACAGGCTCAGTGTGTGTTTGATTCTATGTTTCACGGAAACGAGTTTCATTCAATGAAACACTGTTTTAAAAAGTCCGCTTCAAACGTGCCTTTCGAAATGGATTTTATTAATTTAGGAAAAAAGGACCAACCTAATGTGTGTGTGTATTGTCTGTGAAAGTTTGGCATATAGAACTTAGTTAGAATTCAGTAGAGAATAGTGGAATCATGAGTACATTGTGCATGTGCATTGTCTGATGTATCTCAATGTCTCATTGAGTCCTCAGTCATCTAAGTGTGTCAGTATCAATGGTTTTTGTCATTGTATAGAGCTATAATCAATGTCTAGACACTTAAACAACAATTGCTTTTCCTTCAAGAAAAAGCTCGGAATAAAACCAAAAAGCAAAAAAAAAAACCCTAAAAATGTCTAGCCGTTTCTTTCCTGACAAATCTGATTCTTTCCGTTTCAAATGCGTTGCAAAAAAGCTTTTCAAAAGGTCCACGAAACATTAGCTTGATTATCATATATGCAAATCTAAAAAGTAGAGAGTGCTAGATGTCGGGTTATTAAGATCCTGCAGCCTCATAGGATGGCCAGGGAGGCAATGCACAAATAACATCTCAAACAATTTCAATGCTCTAAAGACTGCAACACATCTCCCCTTCTCCAGATTACAATTTTCAAGTACAACAACAGAATAAACTGAACTATGCCATAGTAAAAGATCCTAATTTGGTCAGAAGAAAGATAACCTCGACTTTCCAAAACAGTCGACATCCTAAATGTATCTGAAAGATCTCCTGGAAAGATAATAAAAAACACAAAAGAACCACAAAGCACTTTCTCCTTGGTTACTATCAAAAAGCCCAAAGAAGAAAATTTTGACCATTCAACTAAAGAATTCGCTATGAAAGGAAACATCAGACAATTCACTATTAGATTATCAATAGAGAACAACTCTACAAACTCCTCTCAGACGTATCTGTGCACTTTTGTGCACTTCAAAAGATTCCATTTGATTGATCCATGCACCTATCAGCAACTTCAGAAAAATCCTAGCGAGCAAGTAAATTTTTGGAAACCAATAAGGACTGCAAGGATCACACTCAGTTAATGTCAGCAGAGGATTCTCTGAAAAGCACAAAAACTGAGACTGCACTTAGAACAGGAATGAGATCTCAAAATTGGAAAAGGAGAGCAGAAATTTCAGAAACTATAAACTCTGAAGATCATAAAGAGGAAACACATAAAATGGCTGCTCTATCGTACATAGAACTATTTTTATGAAGCAGTTTTACATTACATCAATACTAGAACTTTTTCTTTTTGTTGACAAAAAGACGCTCCCTTCGTATCCAAAGATAAATTGCAATAGCTACTAGACATAGAGAAGCCAAAATCCAGTGCCAAGGAAATGGAGGATCTTTAAAACAGACAATGGATGCCTGTGATGATGAAGTGGCCTCGAAAACTAAATAATGAAGAGCAGCAAGGTCATGATCTGCTGACTTGATGAAGTATAGTGCAGAATTGAAGTCAAAGTGTGTGATAGACGACAAAGCTTTGTTAAGCTTGAATAAACAGAGATTCCATCTTTGCATAAATTGTACGTGCTCCTTTCGACTGAGCAGCTTCTTGTCACCTCCTTGATCTTCGACAGAAGTGACAACATCAGTAGCACTCCAGATGGACAGGTTTAACATCGTGTAGAGAACACTGCGAGGTGCAGCATCTCTCTGGACAAAAGAGAGGGTGAAGAGATCAGAGAAAGGCCCAAAGGGAGTCTGTCCAACACTCCATGTATAGTCCACCAGGGAAGCGTTATGCTGAAAACTCCAGGTCAGATGTGTGGGTGAAACACCCCAGATGGTCTGAAGAAGGGCACCCACAATTGGACGTTCAAGATCCCTAGCTCTTCTCGTAATGGGTCTGCCATTGCAATGGAAATCGCCAATCATATATGAGCCCACAGTGCGAATTGCAATCACACTGTCTTTGAAGGCAATTGCCTGATGGAGGCGATCCAGCAAGAGATTCCTTTCTTTAGGTAGATCGAACACATATACTGGTACTGTTCTGAACAGGCCATATGAGTCGATCCCTGCCAGATCTGCAATCTCTTTTTGATTCTGTGTCAGAAGATAGTACAGCTGCTTGGAGTCGATATACTCACTCATAAAAAGGCTGTACCTTTCCATCAATATCCGAGAGGCGAAGGACTTTGTGGATCGTGCAAGAACGGCAGCACAAACAGCACATTTCTGAACATTTATGCTGTACCTCTTAAACCTGACTGATTGAGATGCAAATGTGAAGCTGTTCCCATTCTCCTCGAGGAAAGCGCTCTCTATTGCACTCCAATTGATGTCCACTATCTGACTATTATCGTCATCTCCTCCATGACCTATATGAATAAAATTCACCTCCACTTCCTTATCAAAATAGACAGGAATTCTCAGCGGGGGCAGCAGCAGCATCTGTGCAGCGCTCCAGACCACAGATGCAAGGTCTGCAAGGAATGAACTACGTGCGGGGCTGCCTGTGTGCAAAGCAGCTAACGGATGTGTCTCAGCCTTTACCACTAACCCTTCCCCGGACAAAGAAGGGCCATATTCCACAGGACCTGCTGCTAGATCGACCCACATGTATCGATCCCTCCCAGCCCAAGAGCTGCCCTGACACGTATATATATGGCGATCCGGCTCTTTACTGTATTGATAGCCGTAGGAAACTCTTTGATGCTTCGGACTGAGCAAATAAATGACATAGGAAGACAAGGGTTTCTCCAAATCTGCTTGAATAATCTCATCCACCAGTGTATGCGGAACAGCTTCCAAGTTAAAGCGAGGATTTGTGGAGGTCTTCATAGCTAGGTGATTCTCTATAGCTTGAAATATAGTATCTGCCAATTGCGGCGATGCCCTAGTCACCTGCAAATCAATCCTTGACCTGATCATGAGCTTGTGAGGATTAGCTCCTATTATGCTCACATGCTCGTGTTGATTGAATGCCTCCAGGAGGCGACTAAACTGGGATTCAAGCTGAGAGCGATCGCTGCTGGAAAACCCTACAAGCTTAACGGTGACCAAAGTGGTGCTCTGCAAGGAATGCAGATGATCACGCATCTGATCTGCATCAAAATTTGAAGGGCGCAGCAGCAGGTTCTTCAAAGCAGGCGACAAGGTGACAAATGTATCATTGACGGCAAGAGGATCCAGATGTGACTGAGAAAACGCGGAATCCAACCCAAACCTTGCCCTCACGATCCCAAATCTGCTCTGGATCGCAATCAGCATCACCAGCAGCATAACCCATGCATGCCCTAGAGCACCGCACGCGTCCATTTCACTCCTAGCCAGCGATCAACAATCAGAAACCTACTGGGCACTACAGAAACGGCCGATCTGCTGCCCCGAGCTTCATCATCGAACCCTAACAGCTCGCCAAGACCTGCGAACACAATCCGGGATCCAGATCAAGCCATCAACCAAAAATGGCAGAAAAAGATGAGCTTATGGTCGGTCCAAAGAGCCTGTTGCCACGCCTGTGCCATGCATGGCTCTGGGATCGCGTTGCAAGCTCATTACGGAACAGGAAGAGGAAACCATCATCTGCACGAATGAAGTATAGGGATAGCAACGTTAGAGCACAAAACAACAGAAGAAAACAGAAGAAGAAGACGAAGAAGAAGAAGAAGAAAAAAGGAGGAGGAAAATGAACATTTGGTGGGAGATTCTGACACAGGCCCTTCCTTGTCTTGTTCATGGACCATGGGGTAAATAGTTGGATGGGAATCTCTCAATATGCTTTGGCCATTTTGTTCATTCTCACCTTTTCCAAGTAGCTGTTTTTTTTTTCCAACAACATTGGTTTCAAGGTAACATCTACTCCACTAAGGTTGATGATAGAGAATCCTTTAATGTTATCCATATGTGTTGTCTACCTACTTAATCCCGAGACCTAACTTGACCTTACCATACCTTATCGATCTACTTACCTACATTTCCAAGGAGGAGTAAAATCATGGCCTTTTCAGTAGGGGTTGTAACATCCATGCCCAATAAAAAGGATTTGAAATAATCTTCAATGTGGATATTCGATATTCCAATGTTCAAGTTTATAGGTTATGTCTTGATATTCCAGTCAGGGTTATGTACTTAATAAATAACCTTGAAAGGGCCCAAGCACTTCGATGTTGACATGTGGAGTAGTGCATGGTGTTTGATGGCTATATGCACGCAAAGGAGTATCAATAGTAATCTCCATTAAGTTTAGTAGTGGATTAAAATGTGGATGAAATAATCTCAAGCATCTGGAGGTTATATATACTTACAAAAACTCTTCCTACTCCTATTTCAAGATTGTAATTGGTGATTACCATAATCCTTTGCTCTCTTGCATTCATCCATTGTGGCTTGGGAGTGAAGTTATTGTGATTTGATCTTTGTCTTTTAGCTAGTTGGGTGGTTTTGCTTCACTGTCTTTCCTTTGGTGCTTTGCAGTTGCATCTTCAAGATCTACAACAAGCGATCATCACAATGGTATTAAAACTTAGTGCATGCATCGATCAAAAGGTAGAGTCGACGCTTGCCTTTTGCAACTTTTTGTAATATCTATCTGCTTTTTCTACATTCCTTGCCTAGGAATCAATGATATGGGCTTCTACCATAGTCATATCATAGATTGCATAGATTTCCACAGTTTATTGCGGCTTTTTTTTTAGTATTTAGAATTTTAGTGAGATTTCTCATAAGGTACTGAATGTTAATGCTTTCACTAAGAGTACTTGTTGTTTTCTAGTCATTAAGCAAAGATTAATGGTTGCATGCTAGTTATGTCATTGATATGACGTCTAGAATGTGTTTTATAGCAAAAACTACTCAAAATTGATGTTGTTTGGCTATAAATGAACTCTTTGCTCTAAATGATAATTGGTTTGGCTGTAATAAAGGTCGATTGTGCTTGCATGAGGTTAAGATACATCATAAACTGCTGAAAAAGTTAAATTTTGATAAAAAAATATGGTTTTTTTTAAATGTTCACATCTTTATACGCTGATCAATCGAGTGTGAAACCATTAGGCATAGCCAAGGAAGCACATACCAAGGTAGCAGGAATTCGATTCGTGCTAGATTTCGTGGTCTTGGACTTGCACGAATCCCCCAAATCTTACAGTGTCCTACTAGAAAGATTGTGACTCATAACGTCTTGTTGGGGTGGTACAGCCAGGATTGTCAGCTCTGATACCACTCTTGCTGAATATGATATCCAAACAAGAGAAACACAATGTTAAATCATTAGATGATCGATACAAACTGCAGATTTCGTCTATTACTTAGATCGTTTCTTTTGATCAGAGGAATATCTTTGTAGGTGTCTAAGACAAACATGAAGGGAGCAATACAATTAGGCGTCTATGACAACCATGCTTCCTTCAAGTCTAATATTATATATGAGTCATAGGAACGAGTATCAATAACAGAGAAAGAAGTTATCAGAAAGCATTCATCAATGTAAACACACATAAAGAAGATAGAAAATCTATGTATTAGATGTTGTGGTAACAACGATCAGATCACAATCATGTGCCTGAGAATGGTTCATAGTACTAATGTGCTATGTGTTGTGATCCTATTATGCTAGTTATAGATTGAGTAATATCTCTACTTCTTGAATTTCTCTCACTCTCTTTAGTAATCTCTAATTCGGTGAAATCAGATAATCTGATACAATGGAGTTCACAAAGGAACTCTACGCTTGGGTTGATATTTTATTGATAGATTAACTCATTGATTCTCCTTCTTCCTGATCTCTCTTGTATCATCGTTTTATTGTGTATATATACATATATCAGCTGCACTAGTCGTGAAGATTACAACTGTACAGTTTAGTGTAAATTGTGTAGGTAACATTTGTGAAGTAATATAGTTACTGCATGGTAGTAGTTTGAACGGTGACGTAGTCTATATTGGATAGAGCAGAGGAAGTGCTCCCTTTTGAGTGGTGACAGTGGACAGACGTCGAGGGTGTCGAATCAGTCGAGTCGACTATTTGCCCTTGAGTCGATGTCGATGGAGTCGAAGTCAAAAATGTCGAGTTGATCAAGCTCTGCTGCAAAGTCGATGTATATACAGATTGTTCGACTTATGCGAGTAATACTACAATCTGTTATAGAGAGTGGATATTTACATTATATAGGAGTATTCAGAAGATGAATTCAGGCGAGTAGGATTAAAGATTAAACTCCAACACTCCCCCTTAAGCTTAACTCTTAGGATTATGAAGAAGTTTTAATATGGTTGCCTAGGCAATATGCTTTTGGACAATGGTTTTGTCTTGTCTACCCGATAGTTCGGCCACCTCTGGTTGTTCATCCATCCTCACTACTTGGCCATCAACGGCTCTCAGATTAGATACGATAGTTCCGTCATACTCAAACAATCGGTCGCAAGCGAATTGACGACAGATCATCAAGTACACTGTATCACGACCGGACAGAATCTCCAGATGTTGTCTGATAGTGACTGCCAATAGCACGTAGTGCCTTAATCCTATTTACAAAGTACAGATGAACCATGTGCATATATCTAGCAAATTATCAGTTGCTCGGTTGCTTACTACCTTACCTGATTTATCTATTCATCATGATCAATCGATCATCAAGAGCACAATTATCTTGTTCGAGTATTGTCTCAGAAAGAACGCATCTTTACTTACATTCAAACTGTGTTCTCTACACAACTAAACTATCGTTGTTCCAATAATCTAAGCTGTGTATGTTGAATGTTTGCTTGCTTCAATTATAGATAGATTCATGCTCGTAGATAAATTCATTCGTAGATTAAACTATTCATATGATTGATAACATAAGTCAATCTATCGCTCTAAATCACCGCACCTAAAATGCTTCCGCAAATCTAAATTTAAACAACTCAGATAAATTGTGCATGGCTTTGGAATCGACTATATAGATCCAACAACTTTGAAACTGTGATCAAGCAGGACAGGCTTCAATTTGTCGGAGTTAGTCTGATCTGATAGACATAGTTGCATGCACCGAGGATTGCCTGCTCGTTTCACTGTCGCGAACATGGTATCAGAGCAATCTGATTCCTGAAGAGGCGGACTTAGAGCATACATTATCAAAATGATTGTTCTAATATAGTGTAGACATTTGTTATAATTGTTTCCAGTCATATAATCTACTATATGCATACATACATCATCCTGAAATTCCAAATGGATTCGCAATCACAGTCTGCTCTAATGGTAGACAAACTCGATGGTTCGAACTACCACTTATGGAAATTCAAGATGAAGGCAGTACTGATGGCCAAGAAACTTTGAAAATAATTGTTGGAACCGAACTACTTCCTAGTGTCGATGAGCAAGCCATTTCCAAGTGGAAGCTTAGGGATGGCAAAGCTTTCATCTTAATCACACTTAACGTCTCCGACATGCGGATTGGACACATCAAACAAGCCCAATCTTTGAAAGGAGCTTGGGACATATTGAGTACACTATACAAAGTGAGGGATGTCACTTCAAAGCTACATCCAAGAAGAAAATTCTTCTCACTTAGAATGTCAAATAGTGATTCTGTTCAGAATCACATTAATCAACTCAAGAATCTGATGGAGTAGATAGCGGCGATAGGTTCAGGTCGACTCTGACGTTGTTATGACCTTCTTTTCCAGTTTGCCATCCTCTTATGAAAATTTGGTGATGATGATTTCCACACACTCAAAGGTGACAAGAAGGTGATCTACATGGCCAATGATGGTGAGTGTGCAATCAAAGGGATTGACACAATTCCTATTTCTCTCTTACTATGGTAGTACTTGCTATGTCAACTTGTCTTTTGGATTTTTAAAGGGAATCCTTGTTGGCTAGAGTGAAGTAAGTAAAGCTTATAGGATTTACACTCTTAGTTCAAATAAAATTCACATTTCTAAGGATGTTGTCTTTGAAGAGGAGAATGTGAATAAGCTTGATATTGTTGATATTGATGAAACTAACATTTTTGGTGGTTAGAAGGTTGGCTCTTTGAATGGTGATGTTGAAGATGCCTCTCCAAGTCAAGTTCTAAGAATATTCTCAAGGCAAAGGCAAAAGCCATCTAGGCTTACATATGATGAGAAGAGTAAGCAAGTTGAAGGTAGAAACTTTGTTTTTCTCATATGTCTTAGTACATTTTCTTGTGTGAATGATGGTATGCAGGTGGATGGTTGTCTTCATGGAATGGATGTCATTGATAGATTTGGAAATGAGGCCTTGGTTAATGATTTTGATGTTCAAGTGGAAGATCAAGAGGTTGATCTTGATGAGCTTCATCGACACAAAAGGGAAAGTGACAATTTGGAGCTAGTCAAGAGTATTGAAGGAGAATCAAATGGACAAGGCACTTTGAATCTATTTTTGAAAGTTATTGAAGACTCAAGTAAGGTCAAAAGAACATGACTAACTATTGATGGGATCTTTAAGATGGGCTTATGCACGCAGGATGCCATACTTGGGCCATTAATTACACAAAATTAATTACCAAAATTATTATATACACAGGCTCCTTCCATGCAAGGTGCTCATTCTCTAAATTTTCTCGGGCTCCATTGAAATGCCCCTTAGGCCTTGCATTCTAGCCCCACACTCTCTCGCTCATGGCAATTCATTTGAATAGGGATTCTTGTAGTTCGACATCCAGCTCTTCATTGTGTTTCAAGATTTCTTGGATGAGTTTTCTGTAGCCTTCCATAGCCTGGGCCCATAGGGTGGTATCATCCTTGACTGGCCCAAACACATGTGAGCTACAAGGCAACCATTGAGAGTGTTGCCACTCTTCCACGTGTGCTGCATGCTGGGAGAACCAAAGGAAGCAACCCCGAAGCTGAGCGCGGACCAGTGTTCAAAGAATTTTGCCAATCCATCGCTGCTCCAAAAGTGTCTGCTGATAAAAGACACAGCCAGCCCACATTTAATTTTTAAGATCCTGTTGGGCAATTAGAACACTTAAATCTGTGATTATATTTAGCATGAGCTTTCTATTAGACTGTTTTTGCATCTAGCAGCTGATTGTAACGGGAGAGTTGTTCCGCAATATTTCCTGCTCTCTTCTCCGTTTGCGTTCTTCTATCTCCCTTGCCCCATCAGATTGGTATCAAAGCATAGTTCAAATAGACCGAGAGATTAATTGTGTTCTATTTGTATTACTATTAGTATGTCTCATATAGGTAGCTCTTCGTCTTCATTATCCAACGAAGCTAGAATCATTGACAAGTTCAATGGTTCTAACTTCTACATCTGAAAGTTAAAACTCCGGATGATGTTGATAGATGGAGATTTTTGGGATGTAGTAGAAGGTGCTGACCTGAAACCAGAAGATGGTGATCAGGCAAAGACATGGAAGATCAAAGATCAAAAGACCTTAGCATGTACCACACTCAATCTAGCCGACTCCAAAATATCCCACGTTACCACATGCAAAACCTCTAAGGATGCATTAGATTTGTTATCAAATCTCTATGAGACTCATGATGTAATGACTAGATTACATCTTAAAAGGAAGTTCTTTACTCTTAGCATGTCTGATTGCCATCACTTCTTACATCAATAGTTTTAAATCTTTATTGGATCAGTTATTAGCTGTAGGATGTTCTATTCAAGATGATGATGTCGTTATGACCTTGCTTTCTTCTCTCCCAAAGTTGTATGAACAATTTGTGGTGATGATCTCCACACAACTCGACCTCACTCTTCAAAAGGTGATTGGTTATCTTCTTCAAGAAGAAATGCAAAGAAAGACAAGTGGCCTGTCCATCAAAGACAAATCCATGGCCCTGTACACCAAGAAGAAAGACTATTCCAAGGACAAGAATCAAGTGTAGCAGCAACAACATAAGCGTCATACTCAAGGTGAGAATAGTGGATTACGAAAGAAACTTTTTTGCAGATATTGCAAGAGAGCCAATCACGACATCAAGGAGTGTCATATCCGGATCTACAACGAGGCAAAGAGGCAACAACAACAACAACCAGACTCCTCCAACATGACGGATCTCAAAGAGCAAGATACACTTTTGTTAATGGCTTACAACAACAACAACGAAGACTGTGATAGCTGGTGCCTGGACAGCGGCGCTACCCAACACATGACCTCTCGCAAGGAATGGTTTACCGAGTATGCAGCTTACAACAGAGATCAATTCATCTACCTCGGAGATTCAAGCACCATACGCGTTGAAGGCAAAGGGACAATCAAGATCACATTCAACAACGATCTATTCATTTGTGCTCCCAATGTCCTTCATGTTCTTTTAGCTCACTCGCCGATTGAGTCAGGCCTGCGATTATCGAAGGACCAATGTCCTCAAACTAAGCATGAAGAGGAGCAGATGAGAGAGTATCCCTATCGATCGATACTTGGATCTCTCATGTATGCAATGGTCTTCACAAGACCTGATATTGCTTTTGCAGTTAGCTCACTCTGCCAATTCATGGCCAATCTTGGCATCACCCATTGGAAGGCTCTTATGAGAGTCCTGAAGGATTGCCCATCCCGATCTAAGCCAGCCACTCCTGTCTGTTCAGTGCAAGTAGAAACCTTACCAATCGAAACACATCTTGCTTGGGTCTTGACTCGGGCACAAACCCAACGCCAAGCCCCTACACTTGCACCCAGCAAAACTCAACTACAGGCTGTTCCTCCAAGTGATGATTCAACCCCAATAGTTTATCCTGACCCATCTGAAAAAATTCGGCTGCATCATGAGTATCACCAGCAAATCTGCAATGTCGACCAAGAATCTTCCTCTTCCCATAAAGTACCTCACAAGCTCTTTGAAAGCAAAACCCTTGAAGGTACCGAAGTTTGGGGAGATTTACTACAAGCCAATGTCACTCTTCCCTTCCATGTACTCTGGAAGCATGCTGGCCAGTGGAAACAACAGATCCAATCCAATACCACCACCACTGTTGACGAGTTGCCTGAAATGCCCTTACATCTAACCAATCCACTCAGCGAACGAGGCAACATCAAAATCTCAGCTACCCATCATCAATCCCGTGAGATTTTAGCAGTACTCGATGGAGGTTCCAGGGTTAATATCATTTCCACATCCCTCATGATGGAATGAAATCTGAGAGACAAGCTAGCCAAACCTACTTGTCAGCTTCGGATGACTGATCAAAGTGTGGTCCGACCTACTGGTTTCCTTCCGCACGTGCTGATCAAACTAGGAGGTCTCAAGTTTTCTGTTGATCTTATAGTACTTGATATTCTCAATAATGCCTATTCTTATGAACTACTACTTGGTCGTCCGTGGCTCACCAATGCACGAGTCGTTCATGACTGGAGCAAAGGCCGAGTCACTTTTGAAAATCGTGACAGTTCTGTCACCATTGACTCAACGGGTAAACTCAAACCTGCACGCATTCATGACGAGGGATCCTCAACCACCAACTCAGTATTTGAGCCATACCAGTCCAGCCACGAAAAAGGTCATTATGTTAAATCTACTGATATCATAAACTGGAGTCACAGTCTAGCTACCATTGATTGTGTGAATGCTGATTACTGTGCTCAGCATCAGGATAATTGTACCTCTCCACACCCGATTGATCATGACCAATTACCTGATCTGGATACACCCATCATCAATATCAATTTTATTGATATTCTTCCACACTATGATGAGCTACTAAATGTTGCATGGCTACCTACTAATGAATCAGACGATTTATTCATTGATGACGAGAATGTCTTACGAATTCAGAATTGCCCAGAAGATATGGACATATCTGATATTCAGATCCTCAACTATATGGAAGCACTTCCCCCAAAGACCTATCCGCAACATGCTTCCAAGGTGGAATCTGTTGCCAAGGTTGCAATTGAAAAACCTGAGACAAAATTCTACCATCCCAAACACCTACACTATCCATGGGATCTCTGTGAGGAGGAGACTATCTTTCAAATTGATGATGAGATCCTCCATGACATACCAACTGTCTCTCCACCACTGAAACCTACCACGTGGTCATACTATGAAAGAGAAAATGAAAAACCCACTTCAAATTCAACCATCTAGTGACCTCAACATTGTTTGGGAAGTTCCTGAAATTGCCTCTAGCCCTACACCAGTCCCCGAAAAAACACCATCTCGGCAAGATAAAGGCAAGGCCCCCCTCGAATCTCCAGCCCATGATGTTCCTGCATACTTTAAGGACTATACGATCGAGGATGTCACAATCAAATTACCCCAAGCTCAACGCGAGCCCACTGGTACTTCACCCTACAAAGGCCCTGCACAAACCATAACCCTTTCCCTGAGTGAGCCAAATGAAACCAATAATTATTGGGTAACCCATGGTATTGTGTTAGGACATATTATCTCACAAAATGGCATTGCCACTGACCCTGAAAAGATCCTCATCATTCAAAATCTACTGGAATCGCGTACGATACGTGAAGTTTACTCCTTCCTTGGCCACACCAACTACTATCGATGCTTTGTTTTCGATTTCGCTAACAAAGCACGCTTAATCTACAAAGTAGTTGTAGTTCCCAAATGGACGGATGAACAACGCATCGTCTTTAATCAACTCAAAGAAGCCCTTACCAATGCACCCATCCTCCGGGCTCTGATTATTCTAAAGAATTCCATGTGCATACCGATGCATTCAAGTATGCCATTGGAGCAATGCTCACCCAACCAGGAGATTTCAAAAAGGACTACCCAATTTGTTTTCTTAGTCGACAATTGATACCTGCCAAAGTCAATTATACCACTACCGAACATGAAGCCTTGGCAACGGTATATGCGGTTCAAAAGTTTCGCCATTATCTTCTAGGAAAAGTCTTTGCGTTCTTCTCTGATTATCAAGCACTGTTGTATCTCATCAACAAGACATGCACCACCGGCCGTATTACTAGATGGATCCTATTATTGAGAGAATTTGAGTTTAGGATCGTGGTTCATAAGGGAGTTTAGCATTTTTTAGCAGACCATCTGTCCCGAATCCCTAACCTTCCCACCCCTGATCAAGATGTCAATGATGATTTACCAGATGCAATCCTTTTCCAAGTTGACTCTACACCTGTATGGGCTAAGGAAATTACCGAATATTTAACTTCAGGGCAGATGGATCCTTCCTTCTCTAAACTTAAGCAATGTGCGTTGGTCCTCAAAACTAAACCTTATACGTTAATTGTAGGACAACTCTACAAGCAAGGGTTAGATGGAATTATCCGATGATGTCTTACTGAAGGAGAAATACCCTCTGTAATTTTCCTCACTCATGAAGGTATTGGTGCGGGCCATTTCTCTTCTGAAACAACTGCTAAGAAAATCCTCTTAGCTGGTTTTTGGTGGCCAACACTCTTCAAGGATACGCACAATTACACTAAAGCTTGTGATGTCTGCCAACGCATAAAACGCTTTCAAAAAATAGACTACATGCCTTTACACCCCGTAACCACTGATCAAGCTTTCCAAAAATGGGAAATTGATTATAACGGACCTATTAGTCCTGCTGCTCGACACACACAATCTCGTTACATCATAGTAGCTAAGGACTACTGTACCAAATGGGCCGAAGCAAGAGCTGTTTGCAATGCTCACGCTCATTCTACTGTCAAATTTCTCTATGAACAGGTTATAGTTCGGTTTGGATGTCCTCTAGAGCTTATCAGTGATAGGGGTACACATTTTCTTAACTCTGACATAGCAAATCTTCTTTCCAGATTTTTTGTGGTACATCGCAAAAGTTCCCCATACTATCCACGCTGCAATGGCCAGGCATAATCCACCAATAAAATTCTATGTGGAATTCTCACCAAAACCGTCGAATCCAGCCGATTTGATTGAGAACTCAAACTCCATGCTGCTCTATGGGCTTATCGCACCACCCCGAAGTGAGCTACAGGCTTAACCCCTTTCCAGCTCACATATGGCCAAGAAGTCATTATGCCTGTGGAATTCCATATCCCCTCCCTTCGAGTAGCCTATAACCTTGAGCTCGATACTCCTCAGAATCTAGCAAATAGGTTATTCCATCTGGAGCAACTCTGTGAAACACAACGGATCAGCATCCATGCTCAACAAGTCCACAAACGACGACAAAAAGCATGACATGATCGATCATTGAAACTTAGAGATTTCCATGTTGGAGATAAGGTCTCGTTATACTAGGCCAAAGCCTTCAAAGGCAAACTAAATTTTTTTGGCCAAGGACCTTATGTCATTAAAAAAATCTTTGCCTCTGGATATGTCCAACTCCAAACCCTTCAAGGCGATGTCCTCGACATTGTGGTCAATAGGAGTCGACTGAGAAAGTACAACAAACCCTGCTTTTATCTTGATATGTATTAACTGTTTTCTTTTCTACTGTATTTTCTTCCTTTTTATTGTCTGCATGCCATTTCGACAACATTTTTGCTGAGCTTTCTTGTTCCACCCATCAAGATACTATTAGATCAGGTATACGAACAGTCTTCTCTAAGAAAACCACAAAAGTCATTAGTTTCAGATAAAATTTTTTAACAACATCTCAGATAGAATTCGGCTGACCCCTTTTTCACAGAGAACAATTCATTTTTGGCCTCCGCAAAATCCGTTTCAGACACAAAAATATCAAAAAAATCAAAAAATGTAGTTTTCCTCATCAGATATCCATTCTCCGAATTCGCAGACAATTCGTTGGAGCTCAAATTGGTCCTCACGATTTTTCTATCATCTTCACAAATTTTGATCAGATACATTTTTGCACTATCAGACATTTTTTCTCTTTTGGCAATAAAAAATCACTTACAGAAATTCACGGGGCCCCAGAACGTTGCCTCAAAATTCGTGACCATCATTACCAAATCGTGGACACTGAAGACGATTTCTGGGTGAAGTTGCAAATTCCTGCCCAATAAAAGTCTATATATAGGCCTCCACCTTCTCTCCACGAGTTCATTTTAGATTGCTACTCTCGAGTTCATGCCAATTTTTTTTCAAGATTTTCAAAATTCTCATAGCAATCTAAATTCACTGCTACCATGGCTTCTGGCGATTCCCCGCTGAGCTTGCATCACCTTAAACCCCCTCGTCCTTATTCAGAGGATATAATCATGATCATCTTAAGAATTACGTCGAGCAGCTCACATTGGCCAAGGATATCCTCACCAACCTTGGATTTGATCTAACACTTTTTCGGGCCCAGCAGAGCGAGAGCTTCATCCGAGCAGCCTACTTGACCTATTCGGATGAGTTCCAAACTTTTCGGCTTACATCCAAGAGTGGCAGCTATTCTATTCAACGTCTCTCCTGGGAATCTTCAGAGCGTCGGCTTTCCGAATCTCGGAGAGACAATCCATGGAAAGGGCACCAGCTATGATGCCAAGTACTTTACACAATTTCTGATAGATGACGGCAAAACCATTGCCCAAACCAACGACGGGATTGCTATCTGCCTCATCATGGATCCCCATCTACGGGCCGCCTCTAAGATTCTCGTCACCATGGTCGCAGTACATACCACCAAGATGGATCGCATCCCACCGAGCGATCTCTTTTCTCTGACCCTCACCATGGATGACCCCACTCAAAATTATAAGTGGGCTGAGAAGGTAGCGGAGAAGCTGTGCGGAGCTCTGAAAGCCCGCAAATCAACTACCGAATGTGGGTATCTCCTCCACATGTTGGTCACCAAACAATTGGGATCTATGGCGGCTGCTGCCATCAAAGAGCTGGATGATGTTTATCCAAGCACAAAAAAACGAGCCACCTCCCAACCGACAACAAAACCAGTCTCACCAGCCTCACCTACTAAGAAGCAAAAAGGGAAGGCGGTCAGCACAAAAGCCGATGTTCCACATGACATTCTATCCAGCGACATCGGGGTGGAATATGCTAAATTTGGGGGGAGCCTTAAACCATCTCAGGTCCCAAAGGAGGTCCTCGAGCAGCAGGCGGCCTTACTTCACCAAGCCCAACAATGCCAAAGCAGTAGCAGCAGCAGTAGGCAAGTCCGGAATGACAAGCACTTTCGGCTTTGATCCTATGGGCGTGATTCCGTCCACACAGGCAATCCCCTCTCCATCACTTGCTCTCACACTCCCACCACCACCCACACCATTTACTACCTCCCCCACACCCTCACTAACTCTCAACACGGGCTTCACTTCCACACTTCCACAAAAGCCCTCCCCTGTACAAATCTCCACCCTACTTGACTCCACAGTCAACGTAGATGATTTTGCATTACAATTACTAACTGCATTACCATCAACCATTGTCACCACTAACCCAATCCCACACTCTCCGCCATGTAGTACCTCCCCACCCCTCAATCCACAATCACCTCCACTTGCCTTTCATACACCTCTGTCTAGTCTTGTTCCTGATTTTCTACCATTTAACCCCATGTCGTATCCTAAATACACACGCGCCCTCCCTGACATTGGTCCTTGGGAGCAGCTACCCCTTACAACCCAAAAAGTTGTATGATTGGTGAATGAGCTCCAATACAATATATTCAGCACCCTAGGGGGACAGAACACTATGCGGCAATTTGACGATGGTGCTATGGCGGACCTTCAGAAAGATAAAGCAAGGCTGGAGGAGGAAAACAAACAACAGCAGCTGCAGATCCAGAACCTAACAAATTACAATCAACAACAATAGCAGATGCTACTCCATCTCCAGAACCAGCTCCAACTGAAGGTATCCCACATGCAACAAACCATCGATACCCTCAATGCCGAAAAGGATGAGGTTGTAGCAAATTCACAAGCAGCATTCCGCTATGAAAGAACAGTTGGAAATGGTGGACTTCAACGACTTCGCACCACCAACTATTCCTGAGGGAACTGCCATTCCAGTGGTGCCTTCATAGAAAAAATTAATGTAAACCTTGAAAAATCATCAATAAAAGTAACGAAGTACTTGCATTTACCAATGGATTCGGTCCTCATTGGTAGAAATCTCATTTTGATTAGAAATGAGATTGTTAGTGACAAAAAGCAAAATCACCATTGAAAGAATCATCCTCCTTTTGATGTTCTAATGAAATCATGGCTGTATTTGTATCAATACCTTTCTCTTTATCCTTAGTAAGCTTCTTCCTACATTCCTTTATGTGGTGCCCAAACTTTTTACAATAATGGCACTTACCCTTCTTTTTGGATCCTTGATCTTGGCCTTCCTTGGATTTTTGATCCTTGGAAGAAGAAGGCTTACCTTTCCACTTGCCCTTGCCTTTGCCTTTGGTGAAGAAGGCTTGATCTTCTTGTTCACCAAAATTAATCCTTGTTTGCTCTTTTTGGAGAAATAAGCCAACAAGCTCTTCAAAGGAGATTTGTTGTCCCCTAAGAGATATGCTTAAAGTAGATACAAATGGAAGATAGGAATGAGGAAGTGAATTAAGAGTCAATGAAACAAATTGAGAGTTCTCGACAATTTCGTCAATGCTAAGAAGCTCTTCACGAAGATCCTTGATTTTCATTAAGTAATTTGAAAGCGTATCACCCTCTTGCATCTTCAATGTTGAGAGTTGATTATGTAGAAAAAGCACTTTCGTCATATTCTTCACTTGGAACATCTTGGCAAGTACTTCTCAAGCACTCTTGGAAGTCTTGCATGATCGAATGTCAGGTAGGATTGATCTCTTCACGGATAGCGCTATGACCGAATGTGCTTGTCCGTCATGTCGATCCCACTTCTTTTGTTCTTCGGAAGACACCTCCACATGTGTTGAAGAAGTAGCTCTTGACGGTGTAGTAGGTGCCAAACTAGGTGGCCTCTCTTCATCAACACTTACAACTTCAAACAAACCTTTAGCAATAAGGAGGTTTTTGATCATGTAGCACCACAAGGAAAAATTAGTTCCATCCAACCTATCTTCATTGAACAAAGAACCTATAGATTCAGATTCTTTAGCCATTTCTGAAAATTCAGCTAATAGTAGATGGGAAAAACATATTCCAGTCCAAAATCTACTAAAAAATCAGCAAGTTCAAAGCTGAATTAATGAGCACTATAGATTGCAATACACCACAAGCAATAGCTCATTCACAAGAAGATATAGGTGGCTGTATTCTGCTGAAATAACAGAATACTAACTAATATGCAGGCTTCCAATGAAGCCAAAACCACAACCAAAACTTTTGTGGTAAAATGGTGTGCACTCAATGTGCTAATGGAGCAGATGGTAGGACCTTTTTCTAGGCTCAAAAACAGAAAAAGTTCAGCCACTAAAAATGTGTCAAAAACACATTTGTCTTCAAGGTAGATGGGCGCCCTCCTCCAAGAAGAAAATCTGAAATTTGAAGCATGTAATCTAATTTCAATCACATGAAAACTAGTTGAGCATGGGCGCCCTACTGCTGGCTCCCAAATGAGTGGAGGTTCCAAGCTTTTCCCTGCAATTTCTTGCACAAAAAACAAGGAGCCGAACAATTCTCTCTCCACAAAATTTAGAAAAATTCTGATTTTTATGAACCAAAAGAGAAGAAATGTGGCTGCCTATTGGGTGCCCTCCAGCATGCAATCAATTCTGAAAAATGGCTCTGATACCATGTAGGAATCCAAAATAAAGACTATTCATTAACACAAAGTATTCTCAAAGAGAAGAGAGAGATGGTTAGATGACCCTCTTGTAGAAACCTGTGGACAGCCAATATGAACAGTAGATTGCTTAACAAAAGTGTCTCATACAAATGAATGGCTACATATAAGTAGTCCAAGATGGCTATCTACCTTCATGACTGTTGGCTGTCCAATAACTTGACTAATGGCTATCTAGCTACCATAAGTTACATAAAATAATTAAGTACCCCAAATAATAAGTTAGGTACTTAATTCACATGTATAGGCCCCTAGTGGACCCACGAGTCCCTACAAGTTAGTTTCATACTAACTTGGGCCTAAAATATAAATGACCATGGTTACACAGATCTCGACCTTTTGGGTCATAGTAACCTATGGCTTCTACATCATTTACATTTATTATTCTAACAGTACGCACCACCAACGGCGTTGGCGGTGGACCTATTGAGAATCACTCCAAGGGACACAAACACTAGGGAGTTATAATAACTTCAAACGTTGCAGACGTGTACAAACGAAGGAGCTTAGGAGGCAGTGGTGGAAACAAAAGCAAACGAACCTTACCTTTTATACAACAAAAAGAGCTATTTCTTTCTGGTTTCCATCGCAAGGCTAAATGATAACTACATGCAAACTCCATCCCTCCAAGATCATGACACACTAGTGTATGAGGCTAGCTACTTCGAATAACTTGCCTCCAGAATGCAAAGATGAAACCCTATGCAAGAATCTCCTCTTGGCTTGTCATCTACGCCTTACCCTTGTAGTCATAATCGATCTAGAATCCATTTCAGGGGTCCTATACGACGAGTTATGACGCACTTCCTCAGCTGTAACAGACACTACTGAAGTCGACTCAAGTCCCTCCCCTCTACTATCGATAGTGAACGTCGGATTTGAGTAACATGCATTGTCGAATCTACACAAAAAGTAGTCAACGGAGTGCCCTCATAAGACTCTATGCCTCTCACCGACAAAGAACCCCTCCCTCTACCATCAACATTGGACATCGGATCCAATGACACACACGCAATTGAATCTACAATAGGCAAACAAACCCTCTCTCTAGCACCTATGTTGGACATCGAATCCAATATAACATGTGTGATCGATCCTACTCCCAAAGTACTTGGCAATGCATCCTCATGTAACTCTGCCCCCTCTATAGACAAACCAACATCCATTCCGAAGTAAACATCATTGTCAACACTTGGAATTGACACAAAATCAATCCCATTCCTACAAACATCCTCCTCAACATACTCTAACTCGTGAGGGAGAAGCCTCTTCTTTGCTCTTTTCCTGTGATCTAATCTCCTCTTCCTCTCCAACCTGGATTCAAACTCCGGTGTCCTATAAGTGGGATTGTTACGCACATGCTCCGTCGTGCCCAAACTACGTACACCATCTAGACTAACACATGCTCGACGCTATGCAAGTTTGAAACCAAACTTGCGATCGAACATGTCACCTCCTCAATAGCACGGACTACATGAGGTGCAGACAATGCCCTCCTGTGCACCGCATTGGCGCTTCCTATTCAACCTCCTCTTCCTTGCAAACTAGCTCTCACCCTCCGAAGTCATGTACGATGGGTTGTTTCGCACACACTCATGAGTGATTATACCATGGATTCTACATGGACATTCAGTCCTTCAATGGAAAACACCTGCACAATTGAAATAAAGAGCTTGTTAGATTATTGCGAAAAGTAATAGAAAAGCTAGAGAGAGAGAGAGAGAGAGAGAGAGAGAGAGAGAGAGAGAGACACACACACACACACACACACACACACTTGAGAGAAAAAAGAGCTTTTGTTTTGTGGGGCTAAGAGCATGAGACCCTAGAGGGGAGGGGAGAAGAGGAGGGGTTAAATGATCCAGTGTCCACCTATCTTTGTTTCAGTTACTCCCAAAAGACATGTTCTATTGCCTTTGCAATCATTGCATTTACTACATGTGAAAGAAAAGTGAGCTGATGGGAGAGATTCCTCCCAATCTTTGTAGCTTTAATGCTTGGCCTTTAAAGTTTAAACACACCTTGACTTTGGACTCTCTCTCTCTCACATTGCAGAATTAAAAGCAGCAGCAAAATAGCAAGAGGTGAGAGTATGCTGACTGACAGTCTTCCTTTCTTTCCAGGTGCAAAATGCATCAATATTTACTTGTTTTTTGTTGTGGGCTTATACCTTTGATGCTGCTACTGCAAGAGAGGAGGCTTATTTTATGTTTGATGCTACCGCTGTAGAATTAAGGCTTATTCCAATCTTTTGTTTTACTATTCATTAGTATTTAATCGTGGAAATAGTTGATGTAGGTAAGTGTTCACACGTTTGATGGTTGGACCCCTTCTGGGTATTTCCTTATGACTTGGGCTGCTAAAAAAAGCTTCGATCCTTGATGGGTTTCTTATAGATTTGAGCTTTTTATATAATCAAGATTAACTCTTGTTCTCATTTTGTTAACCTAGTTGATGTGTTTAGATCAATAATGTTTTTCCATGTTGGTTTGTGTTTAAAGCCAGAAAAGGTTTTTGTGATTCTTGTAGATGTTGCCTGTGAAAAACTCCATAGTGTTTGTCTTCTGGCTAGTCTCACTCTGAAACTTTTTTCATCATATTTCGTTTTCATCTTGCATGTTCTTGATCACATTTCTTACGTTTCCATCAAGTAGCTATGCCGCTCTTCCATGATGGGGAGTCATTTCAGAGCCAACATTCAATCACCCTTCCGATTGGAAAATAATTACACTTCTGTTGAAAAATAAGTGTAGTTTTGTGGCCAGTAAGTCGTTGAATGCAGAGGTCGAAATCAGTGGCCAGACAATCGCACTCCTGTCGAATAGGCAGACGACGTTGATATGTGCGTATTATGTGCCTTCTAAAATGACCTTCTAAAGCCCGGGTACTAAAGCTCAAAGTATCTGGTTTGTCAACGCTTTTCCTTTGTGACCAGCTCTGACATTTGTAACTTCATTATGTCATTGACAACATCTACTAAAGACGACCTTATGCTACCCAAGACTTCAAGGAGAATGAGCCAGTAAAGTTCATTGTAAATTGATTTTTAGTTTCAAACAGCGTGGTTTGGTTTGATATTTTGGTGAATCAGTAGCGTAAAGCCAGTTTGATTCACCGCTTTCCTTTGAAGGCATAAGATGAATATTGAACCAGAAATTGGTGTTTGCATAAGGCATTTAAATCACCAATTTTTGAATGCGGCGCTATTGTGTTTAATGGGATGTTAAACATATGCTAGTAAAAGCAACTACGGTTTCTCTTTCTAAAGGAAACAATTTCTAAGCTCTGTGTGTAACGTCCTTATAAGCACATTTCCAGCATATTGGGGAGAAACTAGAAGCCATTGAAAAAACATTTTGACTGTCTTCTGTTGTCAAGAATTCAGAAGCATTCACAAATCTTTTTCTGAATCTTGTAGATCCATTTTGTGGTTTGCCAACTAGGATTTTGTTAGCAGAAAAAAATGTAAAACTTCTAAAAACTGATTTATTTGCATAGTTACAGCAAGAATCAGAAGCAGCGCCTTCACGATTTTATGGGCTCCCTGAGTGCGCGTTTTCCCTTCATAATCTGCAAAGGATTATGTTGAGGAAGGCTCTGGGCGTTTTCTGGGCAGTACCCCTACCCCTACCCCTAACACAGTACTAGGGTGCGCTTGACATAATAAACTTTGATTGTTTTATTAAGCTCTGCAACTTTTTGTGAGCTACTTAAAAAGATTTAGATATGCTCATATTTTTCTGCTGTGTATTTGACTGTGATGCTCACAGATCTTGAAAAGTTTATTCAATTGCTCCCATATTTTGAAAGGTAAGTGACAAGTCTTTGTAGGGGTTCCCAGAAGTATACAACAACATAAATTAATGAAGCTCAGAGTATCTTCATTAATATCCGCGTTAGAGTTACAAATGAAAAGCCGGTTACAAAGGAAAATCGTTGACAAACCTGGATCCATGCGTAGTGAACCTCCTTGAGAGTCCTGAGCTGCTCTGAAAGATACTTGATAGCCAGCGATGGAGGGAGCACTCTATGAGATGAGAGAGAGAGAGAGAGAGAGAGAGAGAGAGACGGGCACGGCTTGTTTTGAGTGAATGGCCTATGAAAATCCAAAAACGATGCCAAGAACCCGCAACATGCAAATTATAAGAAATTCAAAAAAGATGCCAAGAACACGCGAGAGAGAAGAAGGCACACAAATCCAAGAAAGATGCCAAGAATGCGCGAGAGAGGAGGAGAAAAACTCGAGGTAGAGAGATCGCGGGGGAGGGAAACATTTTTTAATCATTTTTTGAATGTTGGGGGCAGCGTGACATAGGGTGCTCACATTGGGGGATTAGGCATGAGACACTCTCTTTAAAATAGTTTTGATAAATATGGTATTTATTGAAAATACATAAGTTATGTGTGTGACATTTTTTACGGCAAATGGTGACATTTTCAACGGCAAACAGGAAATTTTTGCCAGGCATATATCAATCATCATATATATTAAAACTATTTTAGAGAGAGAATGTCGCCATGCCATAAAAAATGTCACGCTCTGCCCGCAACAAAATGTCACGCTTTTTATAGTGCGAAAAGCTAAAAAAATGACTGAAAGGTCCTATGCGTTTGAAAAATAACACATAGAAGCCATTTTTTTTTGGGGCGCACGCGCACACAATTTCAAATTCTTTTTCCCCCAGAGCGCGTGCGCTCTCTCTTTCTCTCGATCGGTTCTCTCTCTCTTTCTCTCAATCGCGAGCAGGCGAGATGCGGGTCTCTCTCTCCATCGTCTTCTTGCTCTCTTCTTTCTGATTGCATCCGCCAACCGCAATATCCATATCCATATCCATGCTACAAGGTAAGGTTTGTAACTTAAGAAGCTTGAATCCTTTTGACTAATGACCTTGAGAGGACCCAGACACTCTAATTGAGACATATGGAGTAGTGCATGTACGTGTGACATATATAGACATGAGTTATGCATGAAGATCTATTTGTAGTTGACCTGCATGGAGATTGCATGGGTTCATGCACAAGATCCTACTCTCTATATATTGAGGTTCTCCTTTTACAAGTAAAGGTGAGGAAGTCCTCCACATCCAAGGTAGAGCCTCCAAATGTCCTCCAAGCAACCTGCAAGCTCCAAGATGTTCCCCAACTCCAAGCTAGGATGCCTCCACCTGCAAGTAAAGATCTACAAGCCTCCAAGGATCTCTCCTCCACCTGTGTCCCTACTCTTAAACACAAAGATAGATAACAAGTTGGGATCAAGTATTCACCATCCAACCACAGCTAGATCCAAATTCCAAGAAAGACCTATTTAGCACCCCCTTGCTAACCATAAACAAATCACAAGTACATAGGCCTCTATCTGACTTTTCATCTTAGGCCACCAAAATTGCCTTCGACCTAAGTCAAGTTTTCTTTGTATATCCGGATGTCTTGCGCATGGACTATCATGACACTCATGCAAGATTTGGGCCCTTACAGTGTCATTCTCCGGTACACACACCTTTCCTTTACGAAAGAAAATCTTGTTTTGAATTAGAAAATCCGTTTCAGTCTTTCCCTGATTCGAGGAATCTTGCAAACCTGAATTGACCCCCGAAAGTACTTTTTGTCAATACTTTCCAAAAAAGGGATCGGACTCATATAGTCCTTGAAGGGACTGAAACAACCCCGGTTTTATAATAGTAAAGCACAATTGATTAATAATCGATAACTGACTCAAAGCATCCGCTAGAGTATTTTGACTTCCTATACAATAACGTATAGAAAAGTCAAAGATTTGCATCAGCTCAGCCCATCTAGCTTGCCTCCCCTTTAAATTTGTAGCATCATAGAAATATCGAAGAGTTTGATGATCCGTCAAAACTGCAAATCTGGCTCCATACAAATAATGTCATCAAATTTTCAAGGAATGAACAATTGCAAACAGTTCATTCTCATAGCTACAATACCTAGACTGAGCAGGATTGAGTTTCTTGCTTTCATAAGCCACATGATGTCCATCCTGCATCAAAATAGCTCCAATAGCATAATCACTAGCATCGGTCCTAACCACAAAAGCCTTATTAGAATCGCCAATGATTAGTATTGGTGCCAAATTGACACTTTTCTTAATCAACTCAAAACAATTATTCATATCCTCCGTCCACACCACTAGTGGATTCTTAGCCCTCCGGCTTAGCTTCTTATAGCCTTTCAAGGCTTGGGTAAGGGGAAATGCCAATCGAGCAAATTGGAAAATATGTCGATGGAAAAATCCTATAAACCCCAAGAAAGATTTGATTTTCCCGAATTGTGGTGAGAATAGGCCAATCAATAACCCTTCGGTTATGATCGGCCTCAATCTCCACTCCCCGTTCGAAAATCTTATGCCCCAATTAGGACAATTCCTTAGCAAAAAGTTCATACTTAGACTCCTTGGCAAAGAGCTTTTCCCTTCTTAGGATGTCCAAAACAATCCTAAGATGCTCTTTATGTTCCGTCAAAGTCTTACTGAACACTAGTATATCATCTAAGAATACCACTACCGTATCTTCCCAAATATGGCTTGAATAAATCGTTCATCATCTGTTGGAAAGTTGCTGGTGCATTGGTCAAACCAAAAGACAACACCAAAAATTCGTAGTGACCAAAGCGAGTTAGAAACCCGGTTTTTGATATATCTTCTGCCTTAATGCGTATCTGATGGTAGCCCGATCTTAGATCTATCTTGGTAAAGTACCCAACACCACCAAGATAGTCTATTAGATCATCCATCCGCGGTAGTGGATATCTATTCTTAATGGTTACCTTGTTCAATTTCTTATAGTCAACGCAAAATCTTATAGTCTCATCCTTCTTGGCAACCAGAACCACTGGTGATGCCCAAGGAGACTTACTAGGTTGTACCCACCCCTTTTTCAGGTAATCATATAAATGCCTATTTACCTCAGTCTCTTCTGATGCACTCATCCTATAAGGACGTTGTGCGATTGGAATTGCTCCAAGTAATAGGGCAATTTTACGATCAACTGTCCTTTCTGGTGGTAAAAATCCAGAAAGGTCTTAAAAACATCATTGAATTCCTGCCTAAGTTCATTATAGGCTTCAAATTCTATAGTGTTCTCACTGGGTATATTCATGACATTTATGTTAAGTTCTTCATCATTGCAACAAATGATATCATTATGAAAACATAAATAAACTTTCAAATCAAAATTCTTCATAAAAGAATTAAGTTCCTGTTTAGAATAAGGGTTAACATTTTTAGTGTCAACACTTAAACTAGCCTTGATTAATTAAAGAATTCTCATGCATAAAAGATAAAGATTTTTTCAACAAAATCAATTCTCAATGACTTGTTCTTATCAAAATGCCATTGTTGCCCGAGAACAATATCTACATTAGCTAATGCAACATGGAATTCTAGTTTTTCAGAATAATTCTGAACGTGCAATTCTACATCAGGAACAACAAAATCCATCAAATCGGAATCACTTCCCGATGCCATTGTCACATGGTATTTTTTTCTCACTTTTTCTTGTAGAAAGGTTTAGCGTCTGCACCAAATTTACATTAATAAAGTTATGAGTGGATCCCATGTCAAAAGAACATTAACAACTTGATCATTAACTTTACCTTTAATGCAAATAAGGTCATTAGGTCCAAAAACTAAAGAACTGAGAAAACAAACATCCATCTCATTACTTCAAGATAGATTACCTGAGGTTGAAGCTTGTTTTTTGACGCAATCACGTGCAAGGTGACCCTCGCCATTGCACTTAAAGAACAGGTTCTTCTTATGAGCTTCAGTTTTATCAATGCCACCTTGGTGGTTTTTAAAGTTTTTCTTGGTTTTCTTAAGATTATTGGAATTGGGATGTGTTTCACTAACAGGTTCCCTATCCTTCTTCTTAAATTGAAAATCTTTTTTCTACTCATTAGGTTGTTGACCCCTAGGTGGCTCAGGTGTGTCATCAAAGTATTTTGCAGCCCTAATAGCATCTTCTAGGGTTTTTGGATGGTTCCTACAAACATCCACTTGATAATCTTTTGGTAACCCATCTATGAACATTAACATTTGTACCTTAGGTGAAATGTCACTATAAAGTGGATTCAGGTACTTATGAAAAGAATAAATTGTTCCAAACCTTTATTCATGGTTAGATGACTCAACTTTTGGAAGTGTTCATAGTCATCTAAAAGTGGTAGAAAATAATCTTTAAATCGTCCCATGCACAAGGTTAATGGCCCTTTGCAACTAAGTCATCCCACCAAACTAAGGCTCTTCCTTCAAGGAACATGGCGACAGTGGATAACTTTTCAGATTCAAGGAATTGGTTCATGGCAAAGTATTTGTTCCAAACATTTAGCCAAGAATTTATCACTTGTAAGTTTCTATCTTTCTTCTCCCCCTTAAACACTTTTATAGGAGGTGGAACTACATGCTTTTTCTGATTGGCTAACCTAGACTCCAAGTCTTGGTTTCTTTAATTAGTTTCAAGAAGCTGCTTATTAGTGGCTTGAAATTGTTGGTATAAAAGTTCAAGAGCTAGTGCCACGTTGGATGGGTTTGATAGATCAAATGTTGGGTCTTCATTGGTTTGATCCATTGGGGTTGCTTGTGTGTTTTCCTGTTTTGCAAATACAACAACAAGTGCTCAAATTAGAATGATAGAAATGCTTCAATTCTTACATCCAATGCAAATAAAAAGCATTTACTTCTACTCATTCAATCTTATTGTTTGTAAGCTCAATCCAAGCCTACTATTTGCAAGCTCAATCCAAGCTTAAGAGAAAAACAACAACAAGCTACATTTGCCTTAATCCAAAGCAAAAATGAAAACCAAATATTTATGTAAACTTCAATTAGCTAATCCAAGCTAATGTTTACATAAAGTTCCCATTCCAATTCCATTTCCATTTGTCATTTCAAAAGAAACCAAAATTTTCACATTTCTCACTATTTTAGATCTCCAAATCCATGAAACTAGTGTCTAGAAATGGAAAACTAATGAAGCTCTATAAAAACTTCAATTTTTAGATCTGATTTTCAGATTTACAGATCTAAAAGTCATAACTTCAAAATGACAAAAAAATAGAACTTCAAAACTTGTTTTATGCACAAAAGTACACTACCATTCCCTTTCTATATTGCCATTTTCATGAAACTAGGAGATAGAAAGATGTAACTAATGAAGTTTGGATGAAAACTTTACTTTTCAGATCTCATTTTCAGATTTACAGGTCTGAAAAACAGAACTTCAAAATGAAAATCAAAACTTCAAACTCTTCATTTATGCAAAAAAACAAACACTAGTTTTGATCAAAACACAGCCAGAATCAATCTTTTTGCGAAAAAAAGTTTGTGTATGTAGAGGAAGACTTCCTCTAACCATCTCACAAATATTTTTTCAGAACTTTTAAAAACCCAATGCCCACTTTAAAACTTCTCTTACATGATAAAAAAATCAGCCCCTAAACAATTCTATAAGCATCACTACTCTCTTCCAAATAGAACTAGATTCATTGGGTACTTCAACTACAAGCTTCCTACAACTAGAAAAGCCAATAATCTTCTCCCAAAAAAACTTAGTTGGTGATCTTAATAGAACTTAAAGAAGGTTAGAAAGGTTACCATAACTGCTATGGTTGCACCAAGGCATAGATCTCAATGCTCACTTTGTCTAGCTCTGATACCACTTTTATAAGTAGAGGTGAGAAAGTCCTCCAAATCCAAGGTAGAGCCTTCAAACCTCCTCCAAATTCTGGGCAGAAGCTATTACTATAGCTGCCTATTTGTAGAATCGATCCATCACCAAAGCCCTGAATGGCAAGACACCTTATGAGCTGTGGACATGATCAAAACCATCACTCAAAAATATTCGAGTGTTTAAATGCATCGCTTTCGCTCAAATCCCTAAAGATCTAAGAAGAAAGTTGGATGATAAGAGCAGGAATACGATTTTCATCGGCTATTTTCCAGACTACAATGCATACAAGCTCTGATACCGAGAAGGCATTCACCAGTAGAGCTGACCGAGGAGGGGAATACAATAAAAGTACGTTCGGCACGTTTCTTCAAAGCAAAGACATTCTACATCAAATGACTACACCCAACAAAATGGTGTTGCCCAGAGGAAAAATCGCACAATCATGGAGATGGCTCATTGCATGCTTAAGGCAAAGGGCGTTCCCCACAAGTTTTGGGCTGAAGCGGTTATTACGGCGACATACATTAGTAATCGATGTCCGACTAAAGCCTTGAAGATTTTGACTCCTTATGAAGTTTGGTATGGTAAGAAGCCATCGGTTTCTCACTTTCGCACTTTTGGTTGCACGGCTTATGCGTTTATTCCCGATAAGCTAAGATCCAAACTAGATAATAAAGGAGTAAAATGTATTTTTATGGGCTATAGTAGTGAAAGTAAAGGCTATAGATTGTTTAATGTGGATACTAACAAAATCATAGTGAGTCATAGTGAGTCGTGATGTTCATTTTGATGAGAAGAACTTCTATGATCTTGCGCCCATGTCATGAAAGGGGACATCCCCCAAGATGACTATGTTGAAGTGTTTCCAGATTTGGTATCACCATCTAATGTTAAAGAGAAGGGACTGCCATCATCCTCTAATGGACAACCCACTGGTTCTTCAAGCGAACAGCCCATAATTCATCAAGAGGAGCAGATTTATGAAGAGGAACGACCTGTTGAAAACTTTGGACAACATAGTCCAATTTCAGAGCACTTTGGACAGCAAAGTGTTGACAGTTCATATCACTTTGGACAGCAAAGCATTGATCAAAGTAAGTCTGTTGGACAGCCTAAGCCAGTCCCTAAATGGTTGTTGCAGACTTTGTAGGACAGCAAAGTGAACCGCTTCTATGAAGGGAAGACTCGTGCCTCATCTAAATCAGTAGAATTTGCTGATTTTTCTGATTTTGCTCTTACATCTATTGAGGATAGTGCAATAGAACTTGTTTTTTATGAGCAGGCCAGAGGAGTAAAATGTTGGGAGGACGCGATGAAAGAAGAGTATGACTCACTCATGAAGAACCAAACATGGGTTCTTGTTGATCTTCTACATGGAAAGAAAGCAATTGGCTGTAAATGGGTTTATAAGATCAAGTACAAGTTCGATGGTACTGTTAAAAGGTACAAGGCAAGACTTGTTGCCAAAGGTTATGTGCAAAAGGAGGGCATTGATTATGAGGTTACTTTTGTACCTACCGCACGAATAACTATCATAAGGATAGTCACTGCTTTGGCTACCCATCATGGTTGGCGTATGCACCAACTTGACATAAAGACAGCCTTCCTCAATGGTGATCTTAATGAGGAAGTTTACCTTCAACAACCTGCTGGTTTTCATACTTTTGTGATCGTGGGTTTTCTAACAGTCCTAGTGAATATACGCTTTATGTCATGCATACATCTGAGTTTATCATCATCATTTTGCTACATGTTGATGATATTATCATTACGGGTAATAACAATATATTGCAGTCTTAAAATCAGATTTAGGCCAATTGCATTTCTACCTTGGTCTTGAGTTTTTGCAAGGAAAGGCTGGAATCTTCATTATCCAACAGCGGTACATTAAGCAGATTTTGAAGCGTTTCAAAATGGAAGATTGCAAGCCGGTTGCTACACCAATTGAGACGGGCCTGAAGTTAAGTAATCAAAGTGGTGGTGAACTATTTGATACTACACTATATTGTCAAGCGGTTGGAAGTCTCATTTACTTATGCAACTCATGACTAGACATATCTTATAGTGTTTCCCTCGTGAGTCAATTCATGCATGCTCCGTTGACATCACATTGGAAAGCATTGAAGAGGATCCTTCGATATCTTCAAGGAAGTAAAACACTTGGTCTGTTTTATCCTTCTAGTGATGATGCATGTTTGGCTGGTTTTTGTGACTCGGATTGGGGTGGAGATCAAGACACTAGACGCTCTACTAGTGGTCATTGCTTTTTCATTGAAAATTCTGCAGTTTCTTGGTTAAGTAAGAAGCAGCCCACCGTTGCTACATCCTCAAGTGAAGCAGAATATAGAGCAACGTTTTCAACCACTACGGAGTGTATATGGCTGAGACAATTACTTGTCGATATGAAGCATGGCCAGCCCTCAACCACTCTCCTATTTATGGATAGTCAAAGTGCTATTGCCATTGCACGAAATCCAGTATTTCATGCAAGAACAAAGCATATGAGCCTCCACAAGTTTGATACAATACTAAGTTCCTTGATTATGGCGGTTTTCTTGAGTGATGCTCCTATGATCATGCCCTTCCATCCCTTGTGTGTGGTTGTGGATAGTAGAGTGGATTAGCTTTCTTGATTTCCTAGAGTGGATTAGATTTCTTGCTTTCTTGTGGATTAATGTAGGAATCAGCATTCAGGTAAACTAAATAGGCTGGGCTTGTGGTGTAATTCTTGCATATCTCCTTACAACCTTGTTCTTGATGTTCTTGGGCTGTCCAAGAATCAAGAATGAGTGTTTCTTGATTCTTGGACTGCTAAAATGCTGCTAGAATAGTTTCTTGTTTCAGTTTTGAGGATTAATACAGGTGTAGCTTAGTTTTAGTTACAAGGATCTGTTTCAAACTTGTTTTTGCAGCATTGAAGTAGGATTTCAATCATTGTTCAACAATTTTGCATGTTGATTTGGTGGTTGAACATTTTGGCATGTATGATTGACTGATTGTGGTCATTTATGCATGTGCTTCAGTGCAAGAGTGACCAATCTGAGTGTCGTACACAATGGACCAACATACTGATCCTCATATCATTGATGATTATCCATACGAGATGACATCTCCTACAGCTGAACAAATCAGACGTCGTCATAGGTTCTCGGTCCCAAATACACGGGCCATCCACAAACCCATTCGAGGGACAAGAACCTCATAGAGCCGAGTCTTCATGAGCACGAACCCATGTTCATGGCGTTGAAACATCACACGCTAGAACACACTTGAATGGAGCTTCTGCCACTCACAGAGCTCATATTGAGAGACGTACACACAAGTTAGATCTACCAAAGTTTCACGGTAGTTCGGACCCTCAAAAGATTCTTACAAATCTTTGAGAATGCCTGCGATGTTTATGGCAAAACATCTCTTGACGCTATGGTCCAACTATTTTCTATGACCATGATCAATAAAGCACGTGACTGGTTTTTTAACCTTGATCATGAAGATAAACAGACTGGTCAATTTTGAAAGAGTCCTTTATCAAACATTTTAAGACCTTTCGTTTGATGGAGAGTTCTTTTGTCAAATTGAGTAACATCAAGATGGCAAAAGATGAACGCGTACGAGACTATATTGAGCATTTCAAGCACTTAAAAGGCCAAGTACAAGAATAGCCCACCAAGCAGATGCTCAACATCTGGTTTTTAGTCGGCCTTCCAAGATGGATTAGACGCGAGCTTAGATCCAATGATGAATATACGAGCCAAATTAGCTATGTCTGATGCCATCCGTGAGAAAGATGAAGGATCAGATATTGAAGAATCCAGGGAAAGGAAAGCACCCCGTGCTCCTGTCCATGAGCCGAAGCCAATCGAGGATACCAGAGATCAGCTTTGGAAATCCCAGTTGGAGTTGCTTAATCAGCAACATCAACTACAAATGGAGAAACTCACTAATGAGTTTCAAACTACTCTGAAATCTATCCAACGTAGAAGCCTCATCAACCACACACTGCCCAGATACCTAATAGACCAAAAGCCATCTGGTGGCCACACTACCAGGCTACGCATCCTGCTGATGCTTTCTCTTCATATCAGCATACCCAAGCACATGCCATCCAACAATATAAAGACCATCCGTCACAATCTGGACATTCCTTGCATTATCACACTACCCACCAGAAAGTCCAGAACCACTAGCCATACAAGATGGCTATACAGTTACGCAAGGGCCAATGTAATTCAGATGTTTCATCTATGGTGAAACATGCCATTTTATTTCTAGTCAAGACCAAGTACCATGCCGAGCATCCCGACTGTGTTAGAAAACATAGTTTTAAAAACTGTCCAAAACAACCCAACAAGATCCTATCTGCCCGACACGTTAGTTATGAATCACAATAGGATCCTCACAAGAACACCACACGAGCACCATAGCAACCAACAGTTCAACCTGCTGCTCACTCGAGAAGTTCCTTTAAACTACATTACCAAGACATTTACCAGATCAAAATCGAACATAGACATTATATGAAATGAGTTCTTGCAAGACGTAGAGAAAACCAATATTCCGTCATCTGCTTCTATTCCCAAACAAGAGCAACCTCTCTAGGGAATTGACATTTTCACTACACTCTTGCAACCTCAAATCTATATGTCTTTCCATTTTCTGATGAGATTTCCAAAAACTGCATATAACAAACCAAATCTAAGAATCGAAAATCTAACAAAGATTCATTTTACGAATCTCACGATTTGAAAGTTACTAATGGGATTAGTATATTTTCCATCTATGCATTTCAAGTCGTATCTCACAATATATGCTACCAATGATATTAGATTTAGTGTCACCAACTCTGTCTTGTTTTTGACAAGGGCATATAAGAGTAACTCTCATTACTCTACAAAACCAATGGGATATTGAAATTGTCAAGGTGAATTATCAATGTTGATGAATGAACGTTTAGTTTGACAAGTGCCATACAGTTATCACTCTCTGTATAGTTTGTTTATATTCTTGTTTCTCTTCACTCGTTTCATGTGATTGATTTTTGCATGCAAAATAGCTACTGCACGAGAGTCTTCTGTAGAGTATCTCAAGAACACATTTTCATTAATCCATCCAGCTTCAGATCACCCTGTACAATGTTTAGAATTTTTGAGCATAATGAAATCCCTGTCACTTCAGAGTTGATTCTTGCATCTCATCGTTATATTCATCTTTGAGTCAACTACAGCAAGATCGAAACAAATTTAGTTAAAATTTGTTCAATCTTTTGTCTAGTTACCTGTTGCAACTGCGTGTTCCACATGCCAATCTAACGTTGAGCATGCAAGTTACAGATAACAACATCCCCACCAATAGATTTTTTTTTTTTTGGGGGGGGAAAAGTGGATATGTAGGCATCCACTGGAGCAGTCACATTGCTAGCAACACCATCAGCGAGATTTATAGCCAAGGTCATGAACCAAAGACGAAAAAGACAAGGCTAAGAAGGCAGAATGGGCAATCCAAAGAGACTCAATCAGAAGAAGTATCCCAGTCATGATGAAGATCCTTCAAAAAAGGGAAGTACAAGTATTGGAAAATCAGTCTCCTTCTTCAACCAGCTCTCTTGCCACAACATCTGCATCCATTTTCATGCTTATCGCCAACACCATCTGCTGATGTCACCACCTCCACCCTACCTTCCAACTATCTATTTTCCATCATTCCACTGTTCATATGAGAAATTCTCAGTTCTTTCAGACCCTGATAGTTTCACTGAAGCAGCTAAGAGATCATTGCAAATGTCTTGCGAAGGCCACCTACATTGCTTGGTCAGCCGGAAAAGATTTAAGAAGCAGGCGAAGCAACTAGAAGACATAAGAAATTAAGCAAAGAAGCTGAGGAGGAAAGGACAAAACTTAATCAATAGTTGAGTCGAATCGATCTTAACCAAAAGAAATTCTCTAGAGCAATAATAGTTGAATCCCCTCTTGTAAAGCCCGAAGAGATCCAAAGTAACGGATCAAAGAAAGGAGATGCAGAAAAGGAAATGATAAAGACAACCGTGAAGCTGCAAAATAAAACGAGCTCCTCAACCAGCAAGTGGTGGTCAAAACTTGACATTGCAAAGGGTCCAAGGTTGCAACTGTAGAACTATCAGTTCTGCCATCCTTCCACCAAGCCTTCATCATGTCTTCTTCCCATCACCAATCCATCCATCCAAATCTGTTTCTACCACTATTTGATGATGAGCCCATTCCCTTGAGACTGATAACCAAAGTTTGTGCAACCTACCAAATCGAAGGTTCTTCCTCTTCTCGTCAAGGCAAGAGCATCGACAAGACTGGAACATCAACTGAGAAAAGAACTGCGGAAACACCTAGAAGCAAAATGGAGGATACAAGAGTGCCAAGACAACTGATGAATATCTAGCAAGACCTCCCAGAAGCTAGTACCTGCCAAGAAACCAAAGATGAAACTGTCAATGGCAGATACAAGAGATAAGAAAAAGACATGAGGAAAGCACTCAGGCATGCGAGCTGTGAAGCTACTGGGAGCTCTCCAAATTTTGAGAATGTCAATCACTTGACATTCCAGTTACATTGCGACAAATTGCGGCAAACGGTTTTTTGATAAAGACTGGCAACAATAAACACTTGGTTTTATACAAGCGAACGAGGATCTATGCTTTTCCAAGTGACAATCAAAGATGCCAATGCGGAAACAGAGCGACATCATTCAATATGAGTTGCAGTGGGTCCTGCAACACATTAGGGGTGGGATGATGCTGGCTGATTATGTTGAATCCCCAAGATAATCGACCAGAGCTAACCAAGAGCACCTCTCACCTTAGACCGAGGAGGTCTCTGTGAAGATGAGACAAACGAAGACTGAGAGCCGAGGAATACTAGTTAGTACTGTCAAGTAGAAACTGTGTAAGCCTCATGGTGAATCTTGAAAGATGGAATGACCATGTAGGAACTAGTATTCCTAGGAAAATGTAATAAATGCAAGTAGACCCCTCTTAAAGAAAGTAGAGTGAGCCACCTTTTGATGGTGACCTCTAGTGGTGCTTCTGCCTGTGTATTGTACCTACAATTCCAATCTCATTCAATGATCATAAAAATACATATGCCAATAGCATTCATCAATCAAATCATAGACTCAAACTAGTCAAGAAGGAAAATCTCAATTTTGCTCATAATTGGATGGAAATCCCATCACATATTTGTACATGTAGAACTCATATCTGAGCATATTAGGGATTCTATGTATTCATCACAACCTGACCTTAACATCCAACCTAAAGATCCATTTGATCCACCCTATTTAGGGTCAATACCTTGAGATCCAAAAGCAATGAGAAAATTGCTATTTTAAGCTCCTACTTTTTCTCTACCCTATCTATGCACTTTTTGGACACATTCCAAAGGTACCATTCCAAATCTAGGTTAATGATCTTAGAAAAAGGTATCCTCTGCTTTTGGCACGTGTGACATCCCACATCATGGCCTCAAAGTCATCTACAAGTGGAATTTATGCAAACTAGCTTCTGTAAATTTAACACTCCTCCTCACAACTAGTTTTGAATATAACATAGACTTGCTTATCAACCCTAGGGCTGATCTTAACTTCACAAATGCAGCTTTTTGAAGTGGTTTAGTGAGGATATCAGCAACACATTCACTACCTGCCACATGCTCCAAACATATCTCCTCAAATTGCACCTTCTCTCTTTCAAAATGATGAGAGATCTCAATATGGTTTGACCTTGCATGGAAGATTGGATTGGTTGCAAGGTGTTGGGCTAAAATGTTGTCATTGTAGAGAAATGGAACAACATCTAATTTCATGACTTTCAGCTCCATAAGTAGCCTTTTGATCCATAGTAGCTCCTTTGTTGTAGTAGTGAGAGCTTTGTACTCGGCCTCGGTTGCAGAAAGTAAGATGGTTTCTTGTTTCTTTGACAACCAAGAAACTACTCCTCCACCAGTGAATGTTGCATAGGAACGTATGGACTTCCTATCCCTTTGTCACTTGCAAAATTTGAGTCACTAAAGGCATGCAAATCAATGACATCTCCTTTATAGAGAATTCCATGATCTAGAGTACCCAAGATGTATCTCAAGATCCTTTTAGCATTTTTCCAATGTATCACTAATGGATCTTGCATACACGAAAGCATAGATCAGGCCTAGTTATGGTGTTCCACATTAAGGAGATTATAAGTTGCCTATAAAGAGTGATGTCCATAAAGGATGCTTCACCACTTTTATTGAGCACTTTTACATCTTGCTCCATTGGTGTTTCTACATGCTTGCAATTTTGCATCTTGAATCTATTGAGGACCTCAATCTTGCATCTGAACCATCAATGTTATCACCACTAAGGATGATGTCATCTACATAAATCAATAAAAGTACAATGCCATTTACATCATACATTATGTACAAAGTTGGATCATATTCACTTTGAATGAATCCAATAGAAAGCAATTGTCCTACACTAAGCAAGCTCTTAGTGATACTAGAAATTTAAAGTACTCCATCAATCTTGATCTTCCTTGAAGATCCCAAGCATAAAGGTATGGATCCTATGCCTTCTACCTTAAAAGGAATTATCATTTGCTATAAAAATTGACTTGATAGGTCCATCATAGGTAGATAAGGTTGAAAAATACTCCCTCTTACTTGTCATGTGGGAGCTAGCCCCACTATCTATCCACCAGGGGTCTTCACCTCTTATGCTTGAAGATGAAAAACTTGACATCATGAGTGAATCTTCATCTAATATCCAACCTAAAGATCTAGTTAATCCACCCTATTTAGGGTCCATACCTCGAGATCCAAAAACAACGAGAAAATTGCTATTTTAAGCTCCTACTTTTTCTCTACCCTTTTACGCACTCTTTTGACACATTCCAAGGCTAGGTTAATGATTTGACCTAGAATAAGGTATCTTATGCTTTTGGCACGTGTGACATCCCACATCATGGCCTCAAAGTCATTTACAAGTGAAATTTATGCAAACTAGCTTGTGTAAATTTAACATATCATTCATAGCATGGATTGATTCGTTGCACATAAATACCCATGAGTACGAGCGATAATAACAAAACGACAAAATTTTGTTCAGAGATTCTAATGATATTTACACAAACACATTTAATCCTATATATCTAAATTATGGAATGCAAACATGGACATTCAAGACATTTTAGATCCATATGCTACTGCAAGCTATTGTATATCTTATTTAACAAAAATTGACACAACTATGTCACGTATGTTACAACAAACTATCAAAACATCGATAGCGCAACATGACAACACATTTACTCGATGAAAAAACACAGGTAATACTTTTTCAGATACCCAACAAATGAGTGCACCACAAGAAACTTTTATTGTTTTATGACTACAACAAGAACATTTACTTCTATCAATACAAATCTTGAACACAAGCGTGCATTTGTTTTGAAAACAAACTGGGATTTACATTTGTCATGATTAGATTCTACAAACATACGGCCTTCTGAATATAATGACATGTGTCTTTAACAACATATATTTCTCAATATCGTGAAACCCCACAAATAATTCGATATGTACATTGTAACATACATGAAGATCTCATTAATTTGTATTGTGAATAATTACTATTATGTAAACCATTTTCTAATCTAGAAAATACAATACACCAATCGTTTTCTACACACAAACATGTTTTATGATTATTACCTTTTCATGATAGAACAAAATCGCAAAACATTTCATTATGATTACAATATTGATTTAAATACATCCATAATTGACCCACAATAGAACACATCTAAATAAAAAGGCCCCATCCCCGAGCCCCACAAAAAAGGTTTTTCTTTTCTTTTTTTTCTTTTTTTTTTTGGGGGGGGAGAGGGGGGTGGTTGTGGGAGTGGGTGGAGGAAGGGGAGGATTTAGCCTCCCCACACAATCTTTTAGGGTGAGGGAGAGGGCTACATTCCCCTACCCCTGTCTCCCATTTTTTGGGGTGAGGGAGGTGGGCCTTGGCACAACCCCCCTTCACATTTTCCACTCTCTCGTCAATATGGAGGGGCACGCGCAATGCGTCGTCTCACAAAACAAATTGAAAATGAAAAGAATGTTGTGCCACAGATCACAGGGAGGGGGAGGATGACTAAGTAGATCATCAATCACCTGCTCTGAGCATCATCCACACGTCTCGACCACAAGCCGCCACCCAAATTGTCGGCCACCCTGTCAATGATGAGCTAACCCACTAGTGTGTGTGTGCCACCACTTTTCACACCAAAGCTTATATATCAACTATCACCACTTTTCACATGCGTGGCGTGCACATTTCTTACCAAAGCTTATATCAACTACCACCACTTTTCACATGCGTGGCATGCACGTTTCTTATTTCTTAAAATTATTGCAATAGATGATTTGAGAGTCTTAATGTCAAGCAACTTTATTTTGAGACTTTACTTCATACATTTGGTCATACTGATGATATCTTTGAATAAATTGTGTTTGGCTGGGGTTACTTTCCGCACTTGAAGCAAGAATGGTACAAGCCCTTTCATGTCTTTTGCGATTTCAATATTGATGAGATTCACCAATTTGCCTCGCTAGACCTTGTTAACTATTGATGGCTTCATATTCTCACTTACTGGGGCTTTGTTGTTTATCTTTACTCCTGTCATGCTATGCTTAATCTTGTTTGTAATTGAAGTCAATCAGGTCTTCATACATTAGGTCATATTCCACCCACCAATTTGCCTCGATAGAAGTCAACTAATAATGGCTTCATGTACCCACTTACCCCAATAATAGCGATGCTCTTCCAATGGCATTCATGCAATGGGCTAGTGCTATCAATGCATCAGATAGCTAATGGTATTTCTGTTTACCCAAGAGCCATTGTCTTGACTAAGTCAACTCCAACATATTAGCTTTCTTTATCATGCATTGTCAAACTTCCATAATTTTAATAAGCATCCCTGTTATGGTATCTTTGATTTCTTTATGCCACCTCCTCAACTCTAAAGGTTAGCTCTTCAATGGGTAGCCTTAATACAGACAAGGCAGCGAATGCTAAGAACAATTCTTCATGCACTCCATCAATGACTATTGCAGTAAGAACTGACCAACCAGATGTAAGATGCTTTTTTCCTGCAAGATCTTTGAAATTGCAAACTCAAGAATATCCAGAGTCTCACTATTTATAGTTGGATTTCACCAAATATGCCCTGGTTCCACTTTGCATTTATCATTGTCAATTAGCAGCATATCACTCACCTCCGGCTGTAGAGTCTCAATATGATAACCACTAGCAACTGCAACACTATCAAACTATTCAGCTGATCGAGACATAATTCACTCATCAGTGGCCCATCGTTGATATAGAGATAACTTCTAAATTCTGTTGCTGGCTTCATTTAGTCACCTCGACCAGACTTGCAGGACAACATAATCAAACAGCCAACAAACATCACTTAATAACCAATACTTCAGGTCAGAGATATTGATTCAGCAATCTGCATCCCCACCTATCTTGTCACTTGGACCTGATTGACACAACCAGTTAACACTCACTTCTAGCATATCAAAGTTAAAAGATATCGTGATGTCTCCTCCATCTAAGAATAGGAATAACAAGTAATCTCATTTGCATCAGGGTACACTGGTGGATTAAAACCTAGTCACATACAAACTAAATTTGGAAGAAATATATTTTTTTCTGATGTAGGTCATATTTGGAAAAAGATTCTGGTCAATGGCTTTCTCAGGTTACAGGAAATCAATCGATTGTATGTGTGGGTCCCAACGGCGTGAAGGCCTCTATAGAATTTGAGAATCTCCTTAGTTGCAAAATGCTTGCAAATATGCTTTTTCATGCACATAAAGGTGTCTACGTACATGACAGTCAGAATTTCACAGTACCCTAATAAGTTTCTGAAGGGCCTAATATATATGAACACGTCTGATACCAAAACTACCACAATGAAATGAAAATTATATAAAGACTTCAGAAGCTCTAACGCATGCTATTTTGAGTGCTATTTGCTCTATTTTCAAATATGTTGATATATATAACTGTATCGCTCCTTCTGATTTTTGTTCAGAGTGAGACAAATTTTAACTATAATAATGGACATTATGTGAAAAATAATGCAAAAAAAGGCCGTTGCATGAATACAGTCTACGGCACTGTACATATTACTACTTTATAGGTCTATAGAGAATTGATGAAAGATACATACATTACTGTGAGTGCATCACTACATGCAAATAGATAAGCACCTGTAATTCAGTTAATGTTTCACATGCCAGTGGGAGTTTAGCAAACAACGAACCACTTATAGATCAGTTTTTGAGCTGTCTCACACATTTCACAAAATGGAATAATCTTGTGATCCTTATTGTACCTCTAAACGAGTGAGGGGTGAAATGAATACCTGTGTCATTGTAAATAATCCAAATAGTGCTGGAATTTGGAGCGCAAATCTCCAAACAGAATATAATCAATTTTATGGTTTTATCATGCTTCATAAATACTTAGTTTCCAGCTAGGAAATGATTGCCATGCGTAACTGGACCTTATGTCCACAATGATGGCAAGACATAATGTTTCAGTCTTTCTTGTAAATTGAACAAAAATAGTAAGCATAAGAAGCCATTACATCCCTTATGGATATTCGTATTGTCTTACAGTGTAAGATTGCACCTCCAAGCATCCAACACCGTTTCTCTGTGAATGAAAGACCCGTTTAAAACCTCTAGAATGGATCATAATGTGGCCTGCAATCGGACCCTTACCTTGAGTCACAAGTGGATTACTGGTTTGATAATTTTACCAAACCAGTTTTGTTTATTTAGAGCATATCCAGCTGCTTCATTCCTGATGGGAGAGGAACATCGGAGTCAGATTTCAGTTGCTGCAGGAAATATGAAAAATATAAAAGAAAAATTAAGTAGAATATTAATCTGTAACAGCTAGAGAAAGTGAAAGCTTCTGGTCCCACAAGTTAATTATTAGTACATATATCAGCATGGCTTTAAAAGAGTAATATGAACTTAATGAAGCAATCCATGAAGTAACATAACAAGCAAAACAAAGCCCATCTAGTTGTCATGCTGGAACTTCAACTGATGAAAACAGACTGTGAAATATTTCTACTTGCAACCATTACCTTCTTCAAGAGGAATAATTTGCAAAGAACTGTTTTCACAATGTTCTCTGGTTGCAAGGCTGCAGTGACTATCATAATATCATCTTCATCTTCAGTGAGCTCCAGTGTATCCATCTGAGACTCCAGAAGAGTCGGAGGCATGTAATGAAGGCCTTTTTTATGTCTTGTCTCTACTCTTGCAGCAAACAGCTCGGTTATGCCATGCAGATAGATAAAAACAACCTTTCTGTCATATGATTTTACATCAGGGACATTAAATTTCTCATCTATCCAGCTCAAATTTTTTGTTGCATCCTTCTTTGTTCTATTAGATTTATCTTCAAAGCTAGAATCATTTTGCATAGCAAAATCCAGATCTGCAGAACGGAGAATATCTCTATATATTCTTCGCAGGGCAGAACAAGCAAGTACTACTTGTTCCCCTCGAATAATGTGATCAATAAGCAGCTCACGAAGAGTTTCAAGCCATGGTAATCGATCCTCGTCTGTTAAAGGGATCATCTTCTGCATCTTCTCTGACCTTCATCAGCACCAAGACTTTCATGAGATTTCTGTTACACTCTTCATGTTTACCAAAGCTCTTTAGAAGTATTCAACCATTTACATACATCTTTTGCTAGGTACCAAATATACTATTAGATCGGAGACCTAAAAGCAGGTAGACACGTCATCCTAAGTTATACTCACATTGTTACACACAGACATTTAGTCAGCATTTATTTTCTGTAATTTTGGAGCATATGCTACTAACTTCGGGTATTTTAACCCATCATCCGTTACTGGCATTAATTGAAGACAGTTGCTAATTGTGTGAGCTAGTGTTGATCCCCAAAAATATGCAGCAGCTTCAGCTGTAAGTAGGCCAAGTTACATCTGTATAAGTATACCTATAAGCATAATTCTCTTCGGTTGATTGTTTAGGCGAGTGCAAGTATTGGCACATCATTCTACCACTGTGCCACACTTGTCTGATCAACGCAAATGCATTTCTTATTTTTTTTATGTTTGACCTCGTGTATCTTGACCATAACTTACCAGCGGAGCACCTTCACCTCAGGAGGACAATAGGCTCTGGCATTTCTAGGCATCTGTAGAAGTTCGAACTATGATAAGGCCAGATATTTCCCAGTAGTTAAACACCTAACATACAAATCTCCTATGTCTTCTCAACTCATGTGAATATATTTGAAACTGAATAAATAGTAACTAAGCATGCTGGAATCATGAAATTCACGTCCTAGCTGTATTGGCATCCTGTCTTATATGAGAACTGTCAACGAATAGATAATATCAACTGGTGTGTCAGTATCAACAGTCATAAAGCTACGAAAGAGATAACCAAATGCATCAGAAACCTTTGCGTATGCTTTCTGTCTATCAAGAGAGAGCAAAAGAGACAGCATATCAGACAAAGTAACGCAATTGTTTCTAGGAGTTCTACCTTCGTCGAAAGAACCTCAGCCCACACCAGTCACCTCTTTTGCCTCAACTTCGAGGGAGACAACTAAACTGCTGAAGCAACCAAAAACATGCATAGATGGGCATGATCCATTATACCAATAACAGTTATAGAGACCAAAAGTCAGCATCCAAAAACGTGTAGTGATCTGTTGCGAGTCACTAACCAAAATTGATTCATACACACTGAGCAAAACATAGATGAGAATACAGATCAACTAGCACTCAAAGCTAGCATGAATAGCTAAAGTTCAGTACTCAGAATCCAGGCATGAGTAGATGTGAGCCTCATTCAGACTGCAAGTATAATCATATGCCAGCATTTTATCACAAGGGCATGATCAACTGTGAGTCATCGCTCCAAATTAGAGTGGGCTATCGAAATTTATGCTCAGAAGTTGGCACGAATATGATGACCCTTCACTCAGAATATGAGATATTGTGACTGCAGTGTGACATAATGGCTATAGATCAGTGCTCCAAGTCGACACAACATTATGTGAGTACTGCTCAATACATGAAGAAGGTGCCCGGAGATGGAGATGCTACCATTGCGGTCTAGAGTTCACAGGGTCACTCACCAAGGTCAGGGCCCATTTGTTACAATTGACCAGGCCAGATGGGCAGGGCATGGGTATATCAGTATGCAGCTCCGTTATAGATGCTGAGGTCGAGAGGCTACAAGAGACATACGGCCATAATGGGTCAGCCAGCTAGCCACTGAGACCAGCACAAAGCTTTTTCCAGCAGAGAGGGCAAAGCTCACAAGTTCAAGGTGCAGGGCCTAGCCATGGAGGGGATACAGGTGCAGGGCCTAGCTGCAGAGGGGATACATGTGCAGCGCCTAGTCACAGAGGGGCACTAGCACCACCTACCCATGACAGTCACTCGGTGCCTGCCGCACGTGCAGGGGCACCTGGGCCTTCCGCCACTCCATCAGAGCCCTCGCGACCATCAACATCCTCAATTGTTGGTGTCACACCCCAGATGCAGGTTGTTACGACCCTAATGGGAGTTTATACCATTTGGGGGCTGCCTTAGACGTAGGGGCCAGGCCTAATTCGGATAATAGCGCATGGGAGTTGGGCATGAGTTGATAGCACGCTTACATGTGGACTCAGTGCATGGGCAGGCAAGGTCGGTGCTACTCTCTATATATACCCTCATTTGTGTCCATAGGATTCATTGAGAGTCTGCCCTAACTCATAATAGCAAAGACCCATGCATAGACACAGTGCATGTACATCCTATCCCATACTAGGATGCAACACACATGCCTATACCACATGCAGGCATAGCCCATGGTCCTACTTAGCTATCATCCGAAATAGGCCTGGCCCCTATGTCTAAGACAACCCCTCAATGGTATAAACTCCCATTAGGGCTGTAACAAATGCTTCGTGCATATGTTTCACTTAGGCAATCTCAGTGGGAAAGGTACCTTCCATTGATTGAGTTTGCTTATAATAGTAGTAAGCATTCGGCTACTGGGTATAGTTCGTTTATGCTTATGTATGGATTTCAGCCTAGATCTCCGATAATGGTTGAAACTGAGTCGATTAAAGTTCAGAAAGTAGCGGATTTCTTGTGTGAAATGCAAGAAATGTTACAGTTAGCACGCGAATATGTTCTAAGTACCCAGGACCGGGTAAGACATTTTGCTAATATGAAAAGATCGCCTCGGGAGTTTCGAGTTGGAGATTGGGTGTATCTTAAAATTCCGAAGGATTCTAAGGTAATGCGCACTGGGACGCATTCAAACTGTCTGCTAGGTACAGTGGACCATATAAAAACTTGACAAAGATTGGATCTTTAGCTTACCAACTAGAGTTACCAGAGGGAACCAAGGCTCATCCTGTGTTTCATGTAAATCGTCTGAGGATGAGTTTACATGAGGGAGATCATGTTGGTTCTGGTACTAATCTAGATTCATTTGAGGACTTATCTAAGAGGATTCCTTTAGAACCTGAAAAGATTCTTGATACAAGATCCAAGCATCTGGTTTGTTGGAAAGGATATTTTGATGATGAGGATTCATGGGAACTAGAAGGTAACCTAAAAAAGAGTTTCCCGGACTTTAAGTTATAAGGACAGAACTAAAATAAGGGGGGAAGTATGTTACGGCCCTAATGGGAGTTCATACCATTGGGGGGTTGTCTTAGACGTAGGGGGCAGGCCTAATTCGGATAATAGCTAAGTAGGACCATGGGCTATGCCTACATGCGGTATGTTGCATCCTAGTATGGGATAGGATGTACATGCACTGTGTCTATGCATGGGTCTTTTCTATTATGAGTTAGGGGCAGCTACATGCAGTGGACATGCATGGGAGTAGGGCATGAGTTGATAGCACGTTTACATGTGGACTCAGCGCATGGGCAGGCAGGGTGGGTGCTACTCTCTATATATACTCTCATTTGTGTCCATAGGATTCATTGAGAGTCTGCGGCCGTTATGCTGTCAGATTGGTAAGCGCTTACTATCATTGTGATTTGCCATACTCCCTAGTGCTCGGGGGCTAGATCGGACAGTCTAGGTTTGGTTGGGACGGTTTCGTCCACTGCACTCCCTTATTGTGTTCTTGGTGCTCAATCCTGATTGGAGGTCTTGGGGGAGGTTTTACAGGTCCTAGCACGGGTGGGGAGAGAAACACACCACTTGCCATGCCATCAGCAGATGCACTCCCAAATGCCCCATCTCATACCACCACAGGGCACGTCAGACCCCAACCATAGACACACGCACAGTAGAGACATGTCAGGCCGAGGGCACAGCAGACTACATTGGACAGAGGGTGGCGGTGGCAGCAGCATGAGGCTGGCACAAGAGCGATGGCCGAGTTTTTTTACGAGGCTACCATTCCATTCGCCATTGCTGACACGCATGTCTTCAAAGAGATGATGCGTCAGGCGGCAGCAACAGATTCCTCATGAGCACCTGCTAGGAGAGAGGTGATACGCACGCGCGCCTCCTGCACCAAGAGGAGGAGACCATCACACGAGAGCTAAGCCCCATTCGAGTAGCCTGGCAGAGGTAAGTGTTTCTACGGGGGCGTGATCACGTGGTTCAAGTTGTCATAGACAACGCCACGACTGTAGGCAGATGGGAGGTCTACTGATGCACGAGCACTCCTCCATTCTGTGGACACCAGTGCTATGCATTCTATCGATCTACTGATCCACAACATGTGCGCACTCCTGTGGATCCATGAGGTATCCTTTCCATACCTTCTTTCCTATCTTTTATGTTAGTTTTGTTGTTGTCATTTCCTTGCTTTGCTCGGCCCTCTGATGGGTGTTTGTCTTGCAGAGAACTGCTCAAGCCATGCGCGTGGTCAGCTTCATCACCAGGAAGAAGGGGTTGTTGGCCCTATTTCCTAGCTTCTTGCCTTTGGACCTCAGGAAGCTGGCACCCACACGGTTTAGCTACTACTTCATGGTTCTCAAGCGTCTGGCGGTTGTGCGAGACCACTTGCGGAGGATGGTGGCCGGCACTGCTCTCGATGAGTTCAGAGGCCGTGGTGAGGATGTAGTTCATTTCCAGACGACTATATACGGAAATGAGTTTTGGACATAGGCATCGGAGCTAATTGATGTGCTAAGGCCTGTTTTTTGTGTGCTTCACCTAGTAGACTAAGAGGGGTGCACTCTCGGTCTCATATACGAGAGGTGTTGACCAGAGCATGCTTGGATGAGGCCAGGTACCATTCCTTTCCCCTGTCTGTGAATGTGTCTTGTGTTGTTGGGTGTTGCAGGAAACAGGAGCTGATAGACATTTGGTAGCAGAGGTGGGACTATTTCCACAGGCCCATCCACGCGGTAGCCCACATGTTGCACCCCTTGTGGCGCACCACTAGACGAGCGGGGGACCCTGAGCTCCACAAAGGATGGCTAGGATTTTTTGGACACAACATTGGCATTGGAAACCTCTCTATGTACAGCCCATGTACTCTCACAATGGTTCACCACAATTTGGCTTATAGATCCAAATCATATAATATGGGCACATACAGAACGACATTCCAGGCCATTTTTCTTAAACATTAGAGACGTTTTTCTTAAGAAACTTGAAATTTTTATATCTGACTCGATTTTCAAATCCCCTAGTTTATGAAGCCTTGATCCTCGGATCATGCCTCGATCATGCAGTGGATTTAGGTCAGAACTAGCAGAAAATGGTGCTACGATTCTCAAAGGTCTTGTTGCCTCACGAGTTAGGGCTTTTTGAATCGTTTCCAAAAAAACGTCAACACTTCGTATCTAGCTCGATTTTCATGTCTCATTTTTTGTGATACCTCAAACCTCTGGCAGATTCAAGTGCCTTGATCTTATATAGCTTGCTCAATACAATCTTTGAAATCTCGTTATAATCAATCTCAAAGTCACAAGGCGTAGCAACTATCCTGCATGTATTGCCACTTCAAATAGCTTGGAATATTGTCGTCACCATTCAACAATCCTGACCTGCTTCATTTAGCTGGCACATGTTCTACTAAGTTGGCATGGCATCTCATTGTATGCAGCCAAGTTCACAATTGTGCCTTTATGTACTGGGATGGCATATCAATGTATGCAGTTGTCATTCTCTTGGTCCGTATAATGTTTGTGTAAGCCATGGTCAGCAAAGAACCTAACTTTTGATATCCCTAATTCAGCATGTTCACTTTGGCAGCTTCTAAGGTACATGTATCTTATGTTCATGTTTTGCCATTTCTAAGAAGGCATATACATTTTTGCAGTATATTCTTCATAATGTCTTTTGTGGCAGCTTATGTTTTGCAACAGGAACAGTTTCTTTATACAAGCATTTGAGGAGGGAGATTTATGCATAAATGGGAGATTTAGAATGATCCATAAATGAGAAATTTAGACTGATCCATAAATTCATATCAAGTAATGGGCTCAACAAACGTTCACCTTTATTTTCTAGGGAGTGAAAATCGTCATAAAATCTGCATTTCATGGCTCTGGCTAAAAGCACCCCTACAGTTCTGTCAATAGAGATCCAACTCAGCATGGCAGAAAAAAAATTTATCCTCAAATAAATTAATTTGGATGTCAAAGAAAGACCTGGATTGAAATAACATTATTGTTAACTATTGACAATGATGAAAAAGGTTATTGAGCATCATACATGTTCAAAATATTGAAACTGTAACCAAAAATGAACTATGAAGCACCACAACAAACGAGTATGAAATAGATAATTTTTATGAATAGAAGCTTATATCAAACATGAATATAAAACGGCAGCTTACGTCTTTCCAGCACCAGAGACCCCCATTATGACCATTGCTTGTTGTCCTGAAACATAACAAAGGAATTTATCAACATGGACACTTTTGGCTCTTCAAACATAATTTCTATGCCTTATAGCATCTAATCAAGAATAAACCATTATGTCATTGAGCACACAATTCACAGATGGCAGAGATAGAGCAAACATCCTGATTCCCAATGCATTCACAAACTAATGCTTGTCATTATTGTACAATTTCTAAAAAATTCCAAGCAAAAATGTTTTCTTCATATAATTTGCAACCAAACTACTGCAAGCTAAAAAAAACTCGTTACCTTCAGGTATCAACCTTATTCCAAACCTGGAAAACAAAGTTTTGTTCTTATACTAAGGTTATTCCTTTCAAGTCGTTGCTTTCCCTGTTAAATCTCAAACTTCAGAGTTCATTGCTTGATCCAAGAGCAAGAAAGTATAAATGTTAGTGGCTGTACAGTTGAGCTTTTGCCACCAAATAGGATTGGAATCTGAAACTCTGACATTCATTTACACCATAATCTGTGAGCATAGTTGCACTACGTTTCTGGAAACGCGTTTCTGGATTTTGGTAGCGTTTGTCAAAAACGTGGTTTTTTTATATTTTTTTATATTTTTTTGTGGTCAATATGGGTATCAGATGAAAGCTCTGATTAAGAGCATTACATTTGTATAGTTTGCCGAATGTTTTGGGTACAGGATGGTCCAGTTCATGTGCATTAATCCATGTTGGGTTCTATCAAGGATAAAAATTCAAAACTAAACTCTAGCCTGTTCGTTACGATCACAGATGGTTCCAGTGGGATAGAGACAGAGAACTGTAGAGCAATTGTACCTCGTTTTTGCTTCGGGGGGCGCTGCCCCCCAATCCCCTCGACAGGGAGGGCCTAGGTGGCTGTCGCCAGCCCCCCTGTACCCCCCCGTAGATAAAAATGGGGGTCCAAATGCGCGCCGATAAGGGCCCAATATTTATACCCCCAACTATATGCACATTGCACCCACATCTCCAGTGTAATGATTGCAAAAGTGATCATCATCCATAGAGTTGATAGCCCAAACTATAGCATTAACAATTACTGAGAACCAGAGCAAATAACAACCAAATAGCTACTAAAAATAAGGTCTGTTTGTGCCCTATCTACTGCCCTTTTGAGAGGCCAAACACTGGTTTGACCATTGCTCCCCTAAAAAAATTTCAGCCATAAGCTATTCTTCCAAAAAAAAAAAAAAATTTAATCACGTTTCTACATCAAAAACGTGTTTGCCCAAAAACGCGTTTCTGTGCAACTATGTCTGTGAGTATAATTAGCGTTGCATCAAAGAGGACAAGCTCGGTGGCAAAAACAGGCACCATGATAGATGAAGATCTAGAATGCTTTCAATGAAAGTCAATGTTGAAAAATAGAGGAAGATAACTCCCATTGTAAAGAAAAAGAGAGGAGCTCCCAACCAAAAGAATCTTCCAAGACAATGATGTGAGAGTGCCTCATTTAATGGCATCGTTCATGTGCAATAGGAGTAATTCTGCCAAATCTCATGCCACCACTAGTTTTTAGGTATTCCATTTATCGATTTCTCAACTGACTTGATGTATCAACTCAAATTCTTCGGATAACATAAACAAGCCAATACATATGTTCCACATCCCTCAATCTCCTCACCTCCAAATGACGAGGTGGTTAGCTATATAGGAAGTCTTTAAAGAACTCCTTGGCACTGCTTGAAGGTACTACTATGCTTTGTAAGAAAACAAATAGTTTAGTACAGCAATAATCCCTATACTCAAGGCCTGCTGATAAATGTCACTCAGGATAGACCCCAAACGTGCCAGAACACCATATGCAATTGCAAGTTTGTCAAAGTCCCACACAATTAACTTGCCATGTGTGGTATGCATTACTAACTATGACATCTCTATAAGCATTCCTAACTTTCAAGAGTACAAAAAACAAAACTGATAATGCATCAACGTTAAAATCATAAAAGAGATGATCGTATACAGTCATGGTGACCACCTATCCAAACAAAAGCTTGGAAACATGCAATCACTCTCTCACAAGCAACACTATACAGCCAATTCTAGCAGCAGGATTCACCAAAAATGATGCACTATAACTATAGCCTCCAAACAAAACACAGAAGAAAATGGTGGAAAAAAGCTTCAACAAGGTGTTGTGCTTGCAAATCTCCAAACACTCACTTTTGCCATCTCCAATGTGCTACAATCACCTTCCATAGATTGCTACCTTGACATAGGATGCTCACACATGCACTTTGGCAGCCTGTTTCTCTCCATAACCTCAAGAAACTCCGAAACAAATGCACCCATACTGCGGAACAGTTAAAAAAAAATTCATTTTTTTCCCACATCGTTCCGGAATGCTATGCCCTCGAAACGCCATTCGCACACACCATAGGTGTAGACGATGCTATCAAGAATCCCACAACCGAGACATCTCCAATTTCCATGATATATTCCCAACCTAACCACCCCCCCCAAAAAAAAAAGAAAGGCGCCTTTCCAACAGCCATTGAGGCCTCCCAGATTGAGGCCACAGATTAAAGTAGAGTTGATGAAGAGGACCTACTACAGTGCAGTAGGGTTGTGGCACATAGGTTCTAAGGCCCTAACCTGCCTTTCACCATTGTTGACACCACCCTACTCAAACAGGCCATGGCTAGCGTTGCAGCTTGTGATTGTTAGTCATAGGACCACGCACCTAAGGGCAGTCTATGACAAAGTGTTAAGCCATCTCCATAGGTTGAGCGGAGCATAATGGCACGAGTTTAGCTGTTCTCTTATGGCAGATGGATGGACTGATGTTCAACACAAGCCAATCATCAACATCCTCGGCTCCTCCTACAATATGGTACTATGTTCTTCAGAACTATAGACACCTCTTATGCGATAAGGCTACTGCGGCATTTATGAGCAAATCTAAAATGTCATAGAGGATGATGGCCCTTCAACATAGTGCAAGTGGTCACAGAAAAAATGTCGAATTGTGTCGAGATGGGGAACTTGATGGCTGCAACCTACTCCCACATTGTCTGGACTCATTGTGCAGCGCACTCCATCAATCTCATGTTCCATGAGATAGCCCCCTTGGATTGGATATAAGCTATCACTAGCCTTGATGGCAAAATTGGCAACCCAATATCAAGGTTTTATTTACTAAGTACCTGATCAAATTAAACTGAAACCAGAAAGGTTCCTTGAAATAATAGAAATCCCGAGACGAGCATATCCAGCCTCATTTGAAGGAAGCTTTAAAGATCAGACTATCATTCAGTAAGCTATCCAACACAAAAACTGAAAACTTTTCTGAAAATGTACTAATTTATTAGAATAAGTTATCCAGACTGCTTGTAAACCTAAATATGATGAAAACCCACAATAGCTATGCCGCCATAGTCACACGAATCGATCCACAGTCTTAGATTTCACAACACCCGAATTTCAAAACTTCATTCAACAAATACACTGGGAAGGAAGCTGGAAGCATACGACAAGAGCATGCATACATCAACTATTAGTACGGATGGAAATAGGTACGGAGTACGGACCTGGAGCTGTTGAAGTGGACATGACTCCCCGCTCCTTTCAGCGATTTTGAACGGAATCCTGGTTTCCGCGATAAAAGTGTAGAAACGTACAAGCATTGATGCCCTATCCTATGTAAAAGCACCTCAACAAAAGGAAATAAACCAGTCTACTAAAAGGCACCCTACTCATGGATTGATTCCTAACCATTGAGACATATGGCACCTTTATTTCCATTTTCATGAATTCCTTTGCATGTGTGCTTATCTTGGTGGCAGAGTGAAAAAATCTTCGAGCTTTAGTGCTCATGCCTTTCATCAAACCACAAATTTTCATTGTGTTGCAATGAGCTCCTATCTTGTCGATCTTTCTTCTCCCCTCCCTTTACTAAGTAACTCGCTACCAGTTCACAGTTTTTTATCTGTTGCAGTCAATAGGCGATGTTCCAATGACACATAGTTTTTTCTTTTTCCTTATAATAAGACCATGTTGTGATCTTAGTTGTAATACAAGTTCCACTCTTGCTAATCCTAGATTTCTTCAAAGTTTTCCTTTGGACTTATATTTATTTGTCATCAACGTTCTCATAAGTTTTCTATTAATAAAGGCATCGAGGTGTTCTCGTGATGTATTGATCACCTTGTTTTCTCTTTTGTGGCAACAATAATATGCGACGCACATAACTTTATTCCAGGTAAGTGCTCCAAAAAAATTTAGGCAAGGCCCTAGCCTTAAAAAGCCCAAATCAGTTAGAATACTGTGTGCTCGTTGGCTTGCATCACGTAATGGGTTATATATAGGGCTTATTCTTATATGATAATTATGATTCTTAATAGGCATGTACATTAATGAAACTCAAATCATAAAAAAAGGCATTTGTATCATTGTAGAGTGAAAATTGGTCATGTCTTAGTACAATACATGAATGTTTTCCCATGTGACCACAAAAAAATTACTACGCCTTTACATCATAATTGTGTAAAATAGTTAGTTGGAGCAAGCTCTCGGACATCTCCTCTCTGTGGTAGCCAACATTTGAGCTCTTCTCACCAATCTTGCCCAACTTCGCTACGAAGGAAAACTTTTTTTTTTTTTGTATTTTGGAGACACCTTTATAAACATCATTTATATGTGCTTTTCAAAGGTTCAAACCTTTCACCAAAACCCTCATGTGAATAGTCAACAAGAGATTGACACCTAGGCACTAAAGCTTCTAGTTGAATGTTCATGAGGATAACCAACGAGAGCATACTTCTTCCATTAACAGGTGCATAGCATTCTGATAGAGTGTTTTTGTGGACATCTAATGATTGGATGTCGCATAATGGATGCAGCTTCTAATGGACATTTTGCCAAAACAAACTTGCACTTGTGCTTTTACGTAGTTTAACGCTTGTTTCGCTCAAGCCTTTTGCCTTGGCACAAGTAATGCAAGTAGGCCTTTCCCTCGTAGCAAAGCTTTTGCACCTTTGTAGATAAAGCCTTGTTACAAAGGGGGCTCCAAAAAAAGATGAGATCACCACAAAAAGGTCAAAGACTTAGACGCCTAATGTTGGCATCAACGCTAGGAAGAATACACCCATAAAATTTTGCAAGTTGTCTTTGCAAAAAAGAAAAATAAAAAATGAAACTCTTACAACACATTGGAATCGATTAGAATTTGTGAATCTTTCAAACCTTGTGAGTTGTCACCTCTTAGTCCTTACGTCCACACTAGCAAGATTATGCCTACCACCTTCTGAGACTGGTGGGGACAGACATGCTATTATGTCGTAACTACCATGTTTTACGATTGCATACTATATAGCTTACTCTAAACTGTTTAGCCTTGTAAACATTACATCATGCCTAAACACATTAGTTAGCCACAAAAACTTGTATATATACAAGAAATCAGAACAAGGCAGACGATCATCAAAATAGATGCATAAACATGAGTTCAAGTACGAACTCCATTGTATCAGATTATCTGATTTTTCAAAATCGAAAATTTTAAGAGAAAGTGACAGCAATTCAAGAAGTAGAGTATTGTCTTAATCTATAGTTAGCATAGTAGGATCACAGCGCATAGTGCTTCAGTACTATGAACCATTCTCATACACATGATTATTCATGATTTTGATCGTTTTTATCACAACAGCTATTACACAAATTTTCTATTTCCTTATGGGCATTAGTATTATTGAATGCTTTGATTATTTCTCTTCTTGTTACTAATACTTGATCTATCGACCCTTGTTGGGAGTATTCCCAACATAGAGCGAATAAAAGAAAATGGGTCAATAAATGTGTTGCGAGGGCATGGCTTCCTGCGCGTATAAGCCCATGACCCAATGAGCACGCAAGCCGATTGTAAATAGAAATAATGGACTTAGGCCCCTTGTAATTAAAATAAAACTTGAGGCCCAAAGTCATTTTAAACTGTAAAAGCCAAAGTCAAGCTTCCAAAAAGGAACTTGCATTGTATTTTGAGACTTGAAATGTCTTGTCCCATAAGTAAATGTGGAAAGAGAACTCCACAAGCTTCTAAAAATGAAGCCCATCATATGTAATTTCTATCCCTAATGCAAGAGAGCTAAGTGTTGCTATTTTGGATCCACATATGCTTGCTATGGTGTTTGGTCATTTTTAGCTTAACTTCGTATTTGTTGCTACCTTTTCTAAGTTATTGCTATTTTGACCCCTAGTTAGTATGTGTGCTTTGCTTCTAAATGTTTAGTTAACTAGTAGTGGGTAGAGAGAGAGTAAGAGGGCGTTGAGTCCTAGTTAAAGGAGAGTGTGTGTGTTTGTGTGTGCGTGTGCGGATGTATGTGTGTGTGTGTGTGGGCTTTGCTCAGCCTTTTGGAGAAATACAAAATCACTCAAAGAGTATTTGTCATCCACTTAAGGAGAAGGTTCATCCACTTAAGGAGAGTGTTCATCCACAAAGGAGAGTGTTCATCCACAGAAGTGGAGATTGTCAACAATACATTGAACAGAACATTGTTAGTATTGAATATGCACAAGCCTCACAATCAACAAATGACTAGGTGTTATGAGTTGATCCAAAATAGCTTCTTCTCAGCCTCTGATCTTCAATAGACCTGAAATATGCTTTTGATCCATAAGTTCAACTCACAAAACAAAGGTTAGTAAGATTTGATCAATAGTGCAATTAATAATCATGCTAGAACTTGATCAAACATCCAAATATCACCATAAATGGAAACCTTACAAAAATAACAGCCAACTAGCTCTGATACCATGTGAAAAAAGTGGATCTTGAATGGATCCAAACTCCCAGAATACTTGGCTAAGATCTTTGCACAACAAGTTACAAAAGCTAGAAATGGCAAAGCATCCTAATGCTACCTTTGATACACATGAACTTAACAAAGCATTCAAGTGACAAAAGAAACTAATAAAAGGTACTGATGGCAGTCAAAAATAGTAGCAAACAGGGCTTCCAACAACAACCTACCACTTTTGAAAACCTCTTAAGATCATACACAAAAGCTGGAAGACAATACACAAAGCAATGCTCTCAATGGAGGAAGAAACTGTGACAATGATCTATTGATCTCTCTCAACAATACAATAAGTTTCTCCAACCTGTTCTCCACGAATTTCAGTCTAATATGGGTGAGAGAGATTACTCTCTCTCCTCTCTCTCGAACTTAGGACCAATTTTAGGACACCAGTAGCCTAAAATAGCCAATTTTGGCCTATATTTTGGCCAATTTTGGTGTCATTTCGAAGGTCCTAAAGTTTGAGACTTCTTCAATATGAAATATACACTAAAATAAAAGTATCTAGGCCTCTTTCACACGTGTGAAAGGTTAGATCCAAAACTATGTACAAAAATTGCCAATTTAGGCCTCAAACTAGCTAGGAAATGTTGACAACTTTCACAACACACACACACACATGCACAAAGCCATTAGGGCATGCATGCACTCACGCGCACATGCGCTCGCCATCGACGCATGTCCGCCATTGATGCACGTCCGCCATTGACGCACGTCTGCCATTGACGCACGTCCGCCATCGATGCACGTCTGCCATTGCCCGTCAACGACGGGCACTCTTTACTAGTGTGTGCGTGTGTGTGTGTGTATATATATATATATATATATATATATATATATATTACGCATCGATGTAAAGACTAATGAGACTAATGCAATAAAGCGGAATGTCATTAGAAGTCTCTCTCTCTCTCTCTCTCTCTCTCTCTCTCTCTCTCTCTCTCTCTCTCTCTCTCTCTCTCTCTCTCTCTCTCTCTCTCTCTCTCTCTCTCTCTCTCACATATCCAAAGAATAGACCTAGAGATATCGCGCATCTACAATTAGTAGGACATGTACACTTTCTTGATATTATCAAACAGTTTCAAAAAATACTATGTCATGTAGTGTTGTGTTGGTTGTGTTAAGTTTGGTTCTGTATGAGTCGGGTGTTGTGGATAGATTATTTGTAGATTGAATCATTTTTTGATACTGATAGTGAATGTCAATTGTAATGTTTCTGATTTGACCTTTCCACCACATTTTTGCAATTTAATGATCTTGTGTGTGTCTATAAAATCAATTGTATTGATGTAGTTCATGCACAAAGGCGGGTGCACAAAATTCAAAGTTGTGAGCTTGTCTATTACTTCTAAACTTGCAAACCAAGTATGGGTGTTTGGATGTGAGTGTCACGGAGTCATTTAGATTAGCTGATCTTTTGGTATATAAAATCCATATTTTGTTTTGTATTTCATGTGTTGTGCAACACTATAATAATTACAAAAAAAATTTGTGATAATTTGCTCAAAAAAATGTTGCCACAAATAACACCATGGCTGCGTCTTGATAAGAAGCCAAGAAAATATTCTTGGTTGTCATCATGGATTAGAAAAGTATTCATGCATGTCCCAATGATTACACTTTATATCATAGACAAGTTTGAGGAGGCAAGCACATGTCCACGTTGTGGGGAACAACATTACAGACATGATCTATAGAGTGACACCATACTCGCCAATGTGGTAAGGCATTTTTCCATCATACCTAGAATACATCATATGTTCAAGTGCAACTCCATAGTAGAACTCCATAGTAGATCTTATGACATGGCATTTGAGCAATCGTTCCTCCGATGATACTATGAGGATCCTTGCTGATTGTCTAGCATGGAAGCATGTGGATGCAACTTGGCATGAGTTTAGGGATGAGCCTCAACATTTGCATTTGGGGTTGATGATGGATGGTGTGAATCCATTCGGATTGCGCTCCACATCATGGTCCACTTGGCCAATTGTCCTTGTGAATTATGACATTCTGCCTTGGCTACGTATCGAGAAGGAGCACCTAATGCTTACCCTTCTTATCTCAGAAAAAGACGGGACAAAAAATATGGATGTGTATATGGCTTCCTTGATAGAAAAGCTAAAGATTTTGTGGCAAGAAATTCAAGTGATTGATATTTCAAGACCACGCAAACAAAGAAATTTTGTGGTGAAGAGGATTTTGATGTTGACAATGCACGACTTTCTTGGATATGGAGAATGTTATGGTAAGATATTATTTTTATTTATTTTGTACATTAAACCTCAAATGTATGTACAAATTGTCCTTTGATTCAAACATTGCACTCATAATTAAGTCTATTGTTTTGTTCCAATGCAGGGCTCCAAACTAGTGGCTACAATGCATGTCCCATCTGTGGCGAGTATCTGCAAGCACGTCACCCACAACATCTGGGAAAGATGGTTTATGAGGGCCACACTCGATACCTTCCACCCGATCACCCTTACGTGATGGACTTGTTGGTCAATGTCCCCACACTGTAAAGGTACATCATATTTGGGCCAATTGTCATTTCTTAGCATTTACTCTCTCTATTCTAACAATAATCATTAAATGTGTGTGCTTGTTTTTTAATCTTAAAGGCAAGTGATTGGATTCAAATTTGGAGATCCAATCAAGATCCAGAGCGCCTCCTGGTATGAAGAGGTTATCAATATTCCATAAACTTTCATATTGGAATGAATTGTTAATAAACTATCTATTGGACCCAATGCACATATTTAGGAATGTAGGGAGCATTATTTGAGAGCACTTGATTGACCCAACAATAGGTAAGAGTTGAGAGAAATATTCTTTGTGACTCCTCGTTGTATGGAAGGTTCTTGGGTTGATGGAAGGGTCGCACAAACGATGATGTTTCTTGGGAACAAGAATTGTAGCCTGAGGAGAAACTTCTCTAGCTTTAAGTTCTGAGGTCAGAACTTGAATAAGGGGGAAAGAATGACATGCCCACGACTGATCTCAAATTGACTATCCCACTAAAGGTTAGTAGGCCTACCTCGACCCATAAGTTAATTATGATTGTGAGAGGTTTGGGACCCTCATGTGCATATGGTCCTAATTAATGGGCCTAAACTCATGATGGTGGATTATTATGGGTCTATCAGTGAGTCATAGGTGAACTGGATGATGTGGCCTAGAAAGGCTGCATAGATGTCTAGTGAGGTGTCACAGTACACTACCAATGGTTCTTGGGCCTTGGAAAGTATAAGTATATCTGTTGGGCTCTCATTAGGGTATGATTGGTTTTGGCAATGGTAGCAGTATAATACTGGAGTGACATCTCTCCTATTGAGCATTGATGGGTAGATCCATAGCTTGGGAGCTAGATCCGTATGGTCTAGGTTTGGTTGGGTTGGTTTGTCCACCATCCGTTTCCCTTTGGTTCTATGGATTTTAGCATCCTAGTTTTTTATCCATGGAGGAGGTCTTTATAACAACTATCATAATTCTCCCAGGCCTCCCACTTACGTGATACACTAGACATCTTTATCATAGATCTTCCATCGAGTACCCATGATTACATCAAACGATCTATTTACAAAGCATTTCTTGGTCGAGCTTGGTAGGGCTAGTTAGGAGTCAAACCCACCTACTATCAAGCTCACTTTCATAAGTTGGATGCAGCAAGGCTACTCACAACCTTAGGTCCATATCAAAATAGATTCAAATTTCATCACACTAGCTTGCAATTGAGACTAGACGCTTTTTGGGTATTCCAAGAGAGGAGAGGATTTGATGATTATGTTCCTTAGGTGAGGCGGAGTTTGAGGATCACGTCATATTCCAATGCCCAATTTATTATGAGATCTGCTCATGGAATGGGAGATGTTCTTACTATGATAGGACTTATGTTAGCCAAAGATCATCATAGTCACTCAGTTACGCACGTTCTTCTTCTCTAGTAGGAGATCACAGACGAATACAGAGTTACATAATGATGATGACATTCCTTCACATCGAGATCAAAGACAACATATCACCAACTGTCGTGTTGTAGTTAGAGCTATTTTCCTACCAGGCACACATCACATAGACGACCTCTTCTATATGATGTTAGCAGCATACCCCAAAAATACCCGCAACAACAGCCTAGATTACATCCTTCTTCAACAACAGCAAGATGTGATGACAACATGTTATACCATTTCATGATTTTGTCACTACTTTGTGCAGGCAGATGTATTATTAGCTCTTAGATTTGTATGTATTTCTTTTACTATTTTGGAGACATTTCATATTTTTCGTCTTATATGCCTTTTGGTATGGAGAGGACACTAATAAACTTCTCTCTCTCTCTCTCTCTCTCTCTCTCTCTCTCTCTCTCTCTCTCTCACACACACACACACACACACACACACACACACACACACACACGGACATGGACATGGACTATAACATTGATTTGCCACCGTAGAACACCAACCAGATATGAACCTACAAGAACCAACAAAGCAAAACCAGGCCATGTAGAATGAGCATAGCATTGCAGCCGTGAATAGCATTGAGCATCACCAAGCATGCGCTTTATGGATCAAATAGTGCAGGGCAACAATTTCTGTCAACATTGGACAATATGGTGATGTACATGCTTAGTGAGTGTACTGCATGAAAAAAAGGCACTCTCATGAAAATTTGAGTACAATTGATTCATCAGATTAGTCCTCATCAAATTTAAAAAACGAGATTTGGATAGCACTGTGCCAGATGGATGCTCACATAGATTCAAGCTGATTCACATCATATTGGAATGTCTTATGATCTCTTAGTCGTCATGCACGAATTGCAAGTATCCTTGTGTCTATCTCACCTATATTTTATTACTACTTGTTGGTTGAGACATACATAAGATATGTGGTCCCAAACATGGTCATGATCACGGCAAAAATCTTCATTCATCTGCAATGTCAACAGTTGTTCAAGAGAGCCAATCATTTCAAACACACATAAGCTGATCCAAGTTCATACCCCTTATTGAAGTGGCATTACCCAAATCACCATAGGAAAGTATGCACCTGTTGCAAGCATTACCAAAAGAACCTATAGCATGGAGCTCCTAATCTGTGCTTCAAATGGAAAATAGAGAACATGAGTGCCTGTTCAATCTTCAAATCAGCTAAATTGTATCGTCCCTGCCCTTTATTACATCATCTGCCCTTGAGTTAACGAGGGACCTTCGATCTTTCCAAACTCCTTTATCCTTCACACTGTCATCGTGTTCATTGGCATCTCTAGAATCTTGCTTGTCTACATGTTATTTTGTAGCGCTCCCTCATTATCTTGTCGCTTATACTCTCACGCACATGCTTTTCCTCCCCTGACTGCATATCAGTTGAATGACAGCCCAAGCCTTACTCTAATCACTTCTCTAATGTTGATATCATGAAATATTGCATCATGGGTTCAAGGAGGTGTGCACCATCTATTTTATCTCTAGGGTGGGTACAGGCCACAGTCTCATCCACACTTTTGTTCCTGAAGTCAATGGTGCACACTTCTAGATAACTACAACACATTATTACCAATTCAAATGATTTGGCTAAAATAAAAATAATTCTTTAAAAGAATGCTTAGGGTAGAGAAATAGATTTGGATCTGGATTGTGGAACCCAAACAGAAAGACTGGCCATCAAACAAAAAGTTGTGAAATATGTTATGAGAAGCATACTTCTAGATCTTGTTACATCATGTCAATCAGCTATAGTGTTCTTTAGAAGTACCTAAAAAGTTTCTTGTGACTCTTTGGTTGGTTTGTTCTATTGTTAAAAACTTGTTATTGCGCCAATAGTTAAGACATTATGGACATCAAAGCCAAAAAAGAAGCCATGTTTTTTGAAGCCCATGCAGTTTCACAATAAGCAAAAGCTGCCAAAATGCTCCTGAACATATCACTAATGTTTGCCACATGGTTGTCTAAAGTAAACTTCGTGAACAGTTCTTTTTCAAGCTTCTGTAGCCTCATTCCTTAGAATTATAATCATTTAACAAGATCATGGCCTTGTCCATGGTCATATCCTGTAAATTAAAAGAGGGAGTTTGCAATCCCTCTGAAAATTAGTGAGTCAAACAAAACTATGAATGCACATTGCATTCATACATATGTCAAAGTCTTTTAAGGAACCTCACCATCCAATGCGTTGATTTGAACAAGATCTTCTCTACCTAACTCGCAACTTAAACTGTCAAAGTTTTCCTTTATTCTATTTGGATTGCTAGAACGTGGAATCACAACTTGATGATGCTTTAGGGCCCACTGGAGAACAACCTGCAATTTATTGAAGGAGTAAAGTCACAACTTTGGTTCTAGTAAGCCTGTTACTTGGCAAATAATAAGCTGATTTTTTTGCATTTTTACCAAAATATAGTGTAGAACTAGTCTCTACCTGTGCAGCTGTGCACTTGCGTGCCAGAGCAATATTCTTAACAACAGGATGCGAAAGAACCTGAAAAAGATGTGTGATAATCAACAGCTTAAACCTACAAGTCAATATAATCGATAGTGTCTAGGGTCATCATTCCAATTCTTAAAGAGCCAATGCATCTCAAACAAGATGCTTTAACACCCAAAAGTCACTCTTGAGATTGATAGCCATCAAAAGTCTTGCTTATTACAGACGTAGAGTGAGAAGCGTACTGGATTGAAGCCATATCCTCGAAGAAACCATTGACTTCCAAGCGTACTGTATCCCATATATTGTATATGTTCTTTTAGGCAATAGTCCTGCAAGTTTGTAGTACATTGATTTTGCTACAATGTTCTTTTCAATTCTACTCATTCATCAAATGAGAAATTGACTCCATATTCTGCTCCGAAGGAACTTTGATGTCTTACACTGCTTCTACTCTACCCTTTTACATCTCTTAAGAGCGCCTTCAGTAGGAAAAGAAATCAAATCTTTTCAGAGGGACTACAAAGCACATAGAAAATATATCTTGAAGACCTGCTTAACAAATCTTGGGAAACCAGTAACGAAAAAGAACAGTCACCTGAATTCCCCTGTCGGAATGGAAAGGATCTGAGTACCTGCCTCAAAAAAAAAAATTCTGCTTTGTATTATATAAGCTTGGTCCAGAAAATTTCCTACTTGAGCAACAGTTGGCTTATCACAGGATAAAGCATCTCTTCGGCTGACATCTGTAGCTCAGAAAACTAAAGTGAGCAACTCCATACCACCGCTAGCACGTATATTTGGATATAACTAAGAATCAAAATGAATAATACAAGAATAAGCTGACAACTTAGATCAATTGTTGGTCATCACCTTTGCAATATTGCTGGCTTGACTTCCGCTAACGAAAGAAGTTCTTTCAACTCCTCAAGATCAAAGTTGCTCACCTGAGAAATACAGCAATATTACAACTAAGCTTTGCATGTAGCACAAGTTGTTCAAAGAAAATCTAGTCAAAATCTGGAGTGGAAGATGATATGAAACAATAGAATGTCTTCTACCCTGTGACAGGGCAGTAAGAAATGATGACCTTGACAGCTGAAAAATCCAAATAATGCAGAGGCCTATGTGCTTCAGATTCAAGGACACAAAAATCTGAAAAACTACTAGGTTAAGCGATAATGGTCAACCTATGTAAGATGAAACACACATAAGGAAACTGAGCAAAATATGAATTTATAGTGAATTAATGGTTAGACTGTGAATTACTGTCCCCAGTGAAGCAATTCTATATTTTTTTAGAATTTGAAATATAATTTCAGAATAAAAGAAATTTAAGAGAAACACATGGAAACTTCAGAAAAAGACTGCTTGGATACAGACTCGAATCATGATTCTTTGGAACTGTGCTGTGACTTCAATCCACAATGGTCAGTATCTAGCAGGATGAACTGGTCTATCCCGACATAAGTTTTCAGAGATATATCACTTCAGATCCGCCTCCTACATACATAATAAGAGGCCACGGACCTCAGGAATAGTAACTTCTGATTTTTGGTCTACATAACCCCGGTGGCACTTATCGTACCTGTCAGCCTGACCCAATAAAACTGCACCCATATTTTGTATGGGACACAACAAAAGTTTATGCTTTTTGACCATTGGTTGGCTGTATATGCAAAAGTTGACCAGTATGGCACAGGCATGCAAAGCATTTGACCAGGGGAGTATATGCAAGCTCCACTACCCAAGTAAGCTCGCACATGCAAGCAGAGGGGAACATGGACCAGGCCCTCCGGCGCATGTGATTCATGAAGCCTTTGCTACTAGCTAGAAAGCTTCTATGTAGTTTCTGTCAAAGCTAAAATTCGTTTATGATACTATTTTAGGAGCCTTGCCACATGGCAACGTGGCAAGGCTCAAAAACTTTTGCAGGTTGCATCAACGGCTGTAGCAGGTTATTTACTATGTGGCATATATGTAGTGGTCTAAAGCTGGCGGCGGACTCTATTGTGCCTTCAAGATACGAGGATGCAACCTCTCTCTCTCTCTCTCTCTCTCTCTCTCTCTCTCTCTCTCTCTCTCTCTCTCTCACATGCCAGGACAGCCTCGCAACAGTCAGACTTCCATGATGTTACCAATCATCGTTGCTTACGTGCCCTTGATGGAGACAACTTGAGAGTTACCAGGACATCTGATGACAGACTGGGACCTATCACTACATATGGAGGGTACTTGCTGCAGCTGGGTGGGGCCCATAAGTTAGCCATTTATAATGGCTTAGCTTGTTGGCCTGATTCTGGCAAGTATACATGTCATCCTCATAGTGGAGGTCACAATATTGTTGATTATCTGATGGGGTCACCATCCTCCATCCGACACATATCTGATTTTCACATCACTCACAATGCTCCCTCCGATCACTCCTTTCTATCCTGGTGCACAAATATCATCTATCCCATCCATAAGAATGGTGACCCCATGAATCCTGGTAATTACTGCACTATTATGATTGGACATGTTATAGCAAAGTTGTACGGTAACATTCCTCAATTAGCAGTGAGCACTGAGGCAGAATCCAGGAGACTGTATGCTTTCGGTCAAGCAGGGTTCACGGCCCACTATTCTACTACTGATCATAATTTTCACACTCTGAGCTCTTATTGAGGCAGCTAGACATAGGAGAGAGTGAGTCAAGAAAGCATTTGATTATGTTCCACGGGCCTTACTGATCCAGAAATTATGCGATTTGGATTTCTTTGGAGACACTATCTTGGTGGTTATGGCACTTTGTGAGAGAGTTCTGGGATGTTTCTGATTTGATAGTAAATTTGGAGTACCACTGGGGTGAAGTAGGATTGCTCTCTTTCACCTATAGTTTTTGGATTGTATATCGATCAGTTGGAGAAAGTCATCGAGTAGTGTGGCGGTACAGGTTCCAGATTGGGCAATATATTGATTGCCATCCTTCTCTATGTAGATGATGTGGTTCTAGTCTCCTTGACTAGAGAGGGTCTACAGGGACAGTTGGACTGGCTCCATGCCTTTTGTCTTAGATAGGGTTTGGGGGCGAACATTGCGAAGGACCAAAGTTATGGTCTTCAACACATCTAGGGCTTTCATGCAACGACAAACACTTATCCTCGATGGTCAGCCATTGGAGATAGTTTCATGTTACACTTACTTAGAGGTGCTTTTCATTGGCCCTATATTCAGTATGAGACCGCTCGACTTGGGACGACTTGGGAAGGGCCATGCCTCCCTTGTTCAGTTAGAGAGTTTTTGTTTTGGTAAGTTCATTCGAGATGCCCCGAGTAAGTGTAAGCATTTTGATGCACTTGTCACCCCCACAGCCTTATATGTAGCAGCAGCATGGTGTAAAGCTCTCACCTCATCCGTCTAGGCTAGTATCCCACGGCTTACAGACTACTATGTTATCACGCTTGCACACCAGATTATTCTTGTTGAGTTTGCAGTTCCTCCTCTACATCTTGGTGCCATTCTGCTGCTTATCACATAATCCAACGACTCCAAATGTTCCCGGTTTCGGAGCAGAGATACACACAGGCAGTGTATCCTGCAGATAAGGACATTAAGCCCACCCACTTTGCTGGAAACCCTCCCCGGAGAACTATTGATATTGTAGATCAATGGTTACACAAAATGGGAAGATGACTTTGACTTGAAACGGGCCCCAACTAGTGAAGGTTGGCGAGTCTACAAAGCTGCTTATCATTTTACTGATTTTGCTAACAAGTGGTGGTGCAAGTTATTGAAGTGCAATTGGGCTCATTCCACTTGGGTTGTGTTAGACTCCAATCTGAAACTTAACTCAAAACCTAGCACATCAAGTACACACTGACCTGAAACTTCGATCCCTATTGATTTCCCTATATGTACATAACATCAGAAGGTATGAAACATGGTGGAGCTAGCTGCCTTGTCTCCCAACCTTTGCTGCATAGATTATGATGAGGAATGCCTCTCTCTAGGCTCACTTATACACAATCCTCAAACACTCCTCAACCCTCACCCTTCCTAACATCAACAAATGGTCAATTCCATCAACTCAACTTACCACTATGGCTGATTGGGCTGGATTCAGAGTGGCATTACACTTCGCTATGGTCGATCCCATGTGGCTCACTTCTAAGCTCAGCGTCTAGGGCTAACTTAAGCAAACAAGTCCTCTTTTAGAATATGATAAGAAGTTTGTTGAGTTTTCTTATCTCTTTCCAACCTTCTGCTTGCTGAAATTATTGCTCGTTATATTGCTAACTTGCATGGTGCTTTACATTTTGATGTTGAATCATTTCAACCTAAATCTTGATTGTGCCATGTCCCTAGCTAGTATGCTACAACATAAATATTTATAGCAACAACCCTCTTTTCAATCTTGTTCTGTTTTTTGCCCTCCTTTTTCATGTTTTGATGCCCAACTTGTCTCATTTACTCTTCTTTCTAGTGTTGCTCCTTCCGTACCTCCGAGTCGTCCTCCTTTTGTTCCACATGATGTTTTCAAACGTTATTCTCAGCAGAAAATGGTTCAAGTCCATGCTTAGAACCTTTGTTTTGATTGTCGTAGTCCAGATCATCTTAATCATGATTGCATGCATCCTAGGCCACCTGCTACGTCACATGTTCATGAGGTTTTTTATCTTGATAATTCTTCTCTTCATTTTTTTGAAGAGATTTTTAAATCTAATCTTGATAAATTTGTTGAATGTCTAGCTCAACTAGCCTATGCTACTTGGTCTAGTAAGTTAGGTCCCATCATATTCAAATATGTGTTCACACTACTGGTCGTGATTCATTGCCCTAATTGGTTGTAGTATTTATTTATTTTGATGATTTTTTAAATTACGACTCTAATTTCATTTTTCGTCCCAGCAATTTATGAGTTGTTTTCCAGCTTCTCATGCCACACCAACTTTTTGCTAAGAGCTCCAAGTGCACTTCTGTTTTGCTCAAATCATATTCTGACGGACGCTTTATTCTTAGAAATGGTAACGTTTCCCTTCATCGTACAGAAGTTTGAAATATAGTTCAGTGGCCCACACCTACTGATGTTCATATTGTTTGTTAGGTCTTGCTACTCATATAGACCCATGCCTCATTTTTCTATTGTTGCATATATGCTACATGCTTTATAACATAAAGTCAATGAATTTGTATAGTCTATGTTGTGTCAGGAGGCTCTTTCCCGTCTTGAAACTATTTTTGCTACTATTCATGTCCTTGCTTTACCCAAAAACAAATGCTAGCACTAAAGATCTTAGGAGTCACCCTCAAGATTCCAATGTTATTGCTTACAAGTCTCGTCGACTACGTTTTTATGAAAGTTGATATTCTACTCACCAATGTTTCAGGGGCTCGTTTCATACGTTGTTTCGAAACGCGTTTGAAACGACTGGTTCTGGTTCGAAACGGGAATTTTTTTTTAGGTTTTTTTTTTTTTTGAATGTGTTTTTGAGCACTCTCCCGAGTCCCTTTCCTCTCTCTCTCTCTCTCTCTCTCTCTCTCTCTCAATCTCACACACACACATGTCACACACACACACCACACAAACACACAAACACACCACGACACTCAAAGTTCACACACACACACTCCCTCTACTTCTCACACACACACACAAACACAGTGCACACAAACACTCCCTCTCTTTCACACACACACACACACACACACATCAATATCTCTCTCTCAACACAATCACAAGTTACAACACGTTACATAACACACAACCCACACTCACAATTCACAACACAGTGACACTCTCTCTCTCTCTCTCTCTCTCTCTCTCTCTCTCTCTCTCTCTCTCTCTCTCTCTCTCTCTCTCTCTCTCAGAGGCAAAACACCTGTTTTTTTAGGAGGCTCGCTCCTTCTGTCGCACTTCAAAGAAGGAGGCTTGCTCCTTCTGCTTCATCGCACTGCAAAGAAGGTTGCTTTTCTTGGAAGAGCCATCGCAATCTGGGCTATAAGCCAATTCTCCTCGAGAAGCTCCATGGCTCCCAAGAAAAAAGGGGGTGCCCCTACGCCCCCCCCTCTATTCACCTCTTCTCCTCCTCCATCATCTGAGAGGGAGGGGGATGCTATTTCACCTACAACAATCCCACCGCTAGCTGTACTAGAAGGCATCACTGATGCACCCTCTATTTTCACCGACAATCCACTTGCTATCACAGAAACGCATCAGTTGTCCACGGTCGATTACACTCCTTCCAAGCCTATTGAGAGTCTTTATGCCTATGATATTGGTTTCATCCGAAACGAAATCCTCGGCATTAAGAAACAACTACACTTGTTTGAAATGGCGAATGGCAAATTGGCTCTAGATCTCGTGGGTGTCAAAGAACGGGTGGGGCAGCTTGAGCAAGAAAATGTATATCTTAAGGAACGGCTTGCAGAACGTGTACCTTCTTCGGACGAAACTTCCAACAAAATATCTTGCTTCGAAAAACAGGTCGAAGAGACAAAGACATGGGCAGCACTCTTCAAACTGGATGATATGGGCAGCAAACTCTCATCACTTGCAAAACATGTTGAAGAAAGGACATCGATCCTCAAACAAGGTAATCACCCCCATATCTCAGCCTCTATGATGGATAACAATTTGGAGATAGTTTTGGATGAACAAGCTAGAAGAGCTAAAAAGGCTCTCAATATTAGAGTAAGAGGCATTGCCAATGGCAGTAAACCAATAGACGAAGCTACAGATTTACTCGTTTCCAAGTTATCTCATGTTGTTGATGGTTTTGATACGGCATGGCGTAGTAAATTCGATGACAACGTTCTTTTTATCAAATTCCGCTCTCTTCAACACCGCAATGCAGCCCTTCGGCTTAGAACAAAACTCAAAGGCACTTTCATTTATATGGATGATGATTTGACAAATACCCAATGGTTAGCAAGGAAAAAGATTATTCACGAAGCAAAAGAAAAAGGGCAAAGGTCGTTTTTATCGACGGCAAACCAAGATATTTCGACCTCCTCTCACACTAGGAACTTGGGGCTCCCGGGTTTAGGAGCTGCCCGAGATCCCCTACCATTTTGAGACTTGGCTTCTGGAATTGCAATGGTTTTTTATCATCATCATCGGCAGGAGATTTTACTGACTTTATAAGCAAATGTGACATTTTATTGTTGGCTGAAACCCACGAGTCCTTATATCATCCTCTTCCGTATATACAGGATTACTCTTGGCATTCTGTTTTTTGCCCATTTGTGAGGGGAAAAACCTGTCGTGGATCTGGCGGAGTAGCTTGTTTATACAGAGCCACGGCAGTTAAGATGGTTAAGCAAGATCCGTATGCTCGATATATATGGCTACATACTATTGGTTCATTATTGGATTACAGCAGGACATTTATATGGCTACATACTATTGGTATGGCTACATACTATTGGTTCATTATTGGATTACCACAGGACATTTATATGGCTGTATGTTACTTCGCTCCACAGACTTCGGCGTTTGCTGAATTTGGTGGGGACCCATTTCAAGCACTCTCAGATGATATTGCTGTTTTTTCTCAGCAGGGCTACATTTTGTTAGCAGCAGATTTCAACGCCCGTACTAGCTCCAGACAGACAGAATTTCATGCAGATACTGACGTTCTTCGGCTTCATCCTTTGGATATGGGATTTGATCGAGCATCACAGGATGCACACACTTCAGTTACATCTTTTGGAGAGCAGTTGATTATTCTCTGGCCATCTTGAATGGCCTCACACAATGGCCTTCCTCATCAGCGTTTACATGTTATCCTCATGGTGGAGGACATACTGTAGTTGGCTACTTTATTGGACCACCTGCTTTGATCCCTCACATCTCTGATTTCTCCATTACACCTCCTACCATTTCTGATCACTCACTCCTACGCCTCTCACTGGGTCACATAACCCCATCTTCTAAAGTTCCACGCTCCTCTTCTACTAACAAATGTGTTCCCTTTACTCACTCTAGACTCGCCAACTACACCACAACCCTGTCCCAACTACTTACTCACTTCCCTTTCACGGCATCAGTTGAGCAACAAGCCACTTTTCTCTCTAAATCCCTCTTATCTGCAGCGTCCTCATCTTTCCCCACCAAGACGATATCATCTCATAGACGTGTTCACAACCGCTGGTATGATGCAGAATGTCGCTCTCTTCACATGTGGCAAATGCTAGATTACACTCCCCTGCAACACTCAAACAACACCAGAAAAAGTATCATAAAGCCACCAGAACAAAAAGATAACATACCTACGATCACTCTGCCAACGGTTGATCAATTCTTTAGATTCCTCTTCCTCCTCCTTTTTCTGGAAACATTTCACCAGATCCTCTTCGACTTTGGCCCCCATCGCAATCGAATCTTGGGTTGAATATGCCACGAAACTTTATACCCTAGACTCCCCTCCTACCTTACTCAACCCACGACCTGCCCGCTGCATGCTTTTTACTCCACACATGGTTGAAAATGCCATTAACCATGCCAAACTTCATAAAGCCACTGACTATGATTCTCTAAACGTGGATTTCCTAAAACCTGTTGGGAGTACTTTTTTCTGGTCCGCTACTCACATTTCGACCGGCAGCCCTCACCAGACTCCGTAAGGGGCACACTTCTCTTGTTCATATGGAGAGATTCTGCTCCATATATTATGTACGGGACCCTGCTACCAGATGCTTACTATTTTCTACCACTGTCTCCCCGGTTGTTTTATACTCTGCTGAGACTTGGTGTCCGGATTTATCACGTGATACTTGGAGGGATTTTACTCGTATCCAGATTCTCATGCTTAGCAAGATGATTAGGGCTAAGCCCTCGGTGCCACATGATATCATATTAGCGGAGTTTGCTTCCCCTCCCCTGGTTATCGGTGCTATGTTTCAGATCATTACCTTTCTTCACAAGATATCAAAGTTAGACACTTCCAGATACATTGTTGTTGCTCTCACTTCATCACGCACCATTGCTGGACAGGGGGCCAAGCATTCTTGGTTTGGCAGTGTCTCAGCCCTTCTTCAGACTTGGGGCTTATCTATACTTGATCTGCCGAGCGGGACTCGTGCTTATATCAGACAGCATATTTATCGTAGCTACATACGCACTATATGGTCACAGCCCGACCCTGATAAGGTCAAGATACATTTCTATGGCACACATCTACTACGGTTGGATACTACGGGTACCCCTGTCCTTCCAGCATATCTTACACAGCCATTATCTTTTGGTCTGCGATACCGTATGGGACAGCTCCGAGTCTCTTCTCATCAGCTGGCTATTGAGACGGGTAGATACACAGACACTCCCAGATTGCAGAGGATATGTCATCTTTGTTCTCTTCATGAAATGGAGGATGAGTTCCATTTCATCTTTCGCTGTCCAGTATATTACGAGATTAGGGGGGGTTACCATTGTTTATACAGATATACCCCTCTCACGTTGCGATCGTTCCTCGAGTATCCAGACTCCAGATGTGTAGGCCTTCTATTGAGAGAGATGTATACTCTACGAGCTTCACTTCTACCTACCACAAATATGGATCATAGCCAGGCTCATATTACCCAGTTTTTCCATAAACGAGACAGAGAGGACATTTCCGTTTTGGATTTTGAAGTCCCCACTCGGAGATCGAAGACACAGAGAGTCTCACATATTTCTGCTAGATCCAGGATCACTAGATCTTCACGGGCTTCTCGCCAGTCCACAAGACGCTCCACTACTACTATCACTCATTATTTTCAGCTTACTCGTAGCTAGTCTCCTCCGCAGAGCAGGTGGTTAAGCTCTTGCATTGTACCCTCGCAAGCTGGTGGTCAAGCTTGGATATTTCTTCTTCTTAGAGATAGCGAGATAGATATGCTAGTTTCTTGTCTTCTTCTCTTTTCTACTAGTAAATAAGTCCGTATGCGGACAATGCTCCTCACCTTTTGTACTCTCTTTTGTCTTATGTACCTTTGGGTACCAAAAGATGTTAATAATAATAATTCTAATTCTAATTCTCTCTCTCTCGTGCCAAAAAGTGAAAACAGACACCCCTCGGGCCCGCGTTGTATTGCAAAAAAATTTGCGTTTTTTCAACAGTCGTTTCGAACAATGAAACGCCGTTTCGAAACGGGATCGTTTCGTACGTCTCCCGTTTCGAATACGTTTCAGCATTCGAAACGCGTTTCGAGGAAACACTGCTACTCACAAAAAAGAGTTGTTAGCTATTATTCATCCCCTTACTAAGTGTCGCCATTATTGTCAGCCTATGCCCTTCACTATACACACTAAATATTAGTCATTACATTATCACAAGACTTGGGAAAATCTTAGTGATCGAAATTTTTGTTGCATGTAGTTTTTGCCATCAAGTTTATTCTCCCGTTGACCACCATCTCCATAATTACAGGGCTCTCTACAATCCTAGTAATGTGGATCTTCATTCTAATCTTTTATCTGATGCCCATGTTTTCTCGCATTGATGGTCACAATGGTTTTTAGAAGTCCTTTACCCTGCTTAAACCTTATTTTTTGTGGCCTCATATGAAATCTAAGGGTGGTTTCACATGGAAGGGACCAGGGCCATTTCAAAATTTGAACTTACACCCCAAATTTGAAGGCCCAGGTCCTTCCATGTCATTCCATGTGAAAGGCCCTTTCATTTGGAGGGCAAACCATTTATTGTCTAAATTCAAATTAGATAAGGAATCTATGTTTTTTATTGGAGGGGAGAGAAAGGGCCCACCACTTACCCCCAATACTCCAAGAGGCCCAAAGTAATCCCCTGGTATGTTGAGTTACCCCAGGTTGGCACCTTTCAATGCCACCTAGGATACCACCTCGGGGCAACCCTCACCCCTTGTGAAATGGGAGGAAGGCCTCTTGCAGTGGCTCCACCAATCAAAGTAAAGGATTTGGGCCTTTTGGACTTAACCCCCAATCTATGTGAAACCACCCTAATCTAGCCATTGCTATTCAAACTTGCACTCTATAAGTATTCTCGTGCCAAGTCTCCAAGCCTTATTCTACATTGCCTGTGGACTGATACATCGATGGATGTTATTTTAGATCTTCCTCACACACATCATGGACATGGCACTTGTCCTGTTGTGATTGATCAATTCTCCAAACATGCAAACTTCATTCCTATTGAGTCTACTCACAGACTTCCTCATCCCATTCTTACTAGTTGTGATACATGTTTCATTTTTTAATTCAAAAGCTTCAAATAGATCTAGTTTACAACATTTATCAATGAATCGTTGCTTTGGTCAGTATCATAGTTGTGTCGAATCGCGATTCATTGAAAGAACCGCGATTCGAAAGACCTTTTCGAAAAAGTCCGGTTCGAACCGTTTTTTGACTGTTTGAACCGTTTTTAAAAAAATAAAAAAAAACTCGTCGCCTCCTCGCGACCTCCTGCTCCTGCTCCTCGCAACTGCTCCTCGCGACTCCTGCTCCTCGCAACCTCCTGCCCCTCGTGACCTCCTGCTCCTGCTCCTCGCGACTGCTCCTCGCGACCTCCTGTTCCTGCTCCTCGCGACCTCCTGCAGCCTGCTCGTTACCTCCCCCTGGGCCCTGAAGCTTCCTAGATTTCCGCGCCTGAGAGAGAGAGAGAGAGAGATCCGAGACACTGGACAGAATATAGATCCGCGAGTCAGGAGAGAAATCCGAGAGAGAGAAAGAGACGGGTGGAGTTGTGTGAGAGGGGTGGAATTGTGTGTGTCACGTGTGGTTGTTCAGTGTGTGTGACTGTTGACAAATGTGTGTGTGTGTGTGTGTGTTAAATGTTTGACAATGTGTGTGGGTGTGTGTTTTTGTGTGTGTTTGACAAATGTGTGTGTGTGTGTGTGTGTGTGTTTTGTCATTTTCGTGAAATTCGAATCATTGAACATTTGCTAATTTACCACTAAATAGCCATGCACATGGTACATTGGAATATGACATATGTAATATGTAATATGTATGTTGTGACATTAATGTTTTAAAAAAAAAACCCTAAAATCGATTCGCCGGTTCGAACCTGGAGAAGTCGATTCTTTCCCGATTCAAACACGGTTCGAAAAGGCGATTCGAAAGGTACCCTCAAACATTGGTCAGTATTGGGTCATCAACATACAAAACACTACAAGATCATCACCATGCTTGAGTATAAAGATTTTAGTATCTATTTCACTCTTTGTGAGATCTTTTTTCCAAAAAAAAGATTCATTAAAATGTGCATGCTACGCTAAGTGCTTGCTTTAAACGATCGATAGCCCTTCTTGAGTTTTTATACAAAATGTTCCTTCCCTTTTTGCACAAACCCTTGTGGTTGCTCCTCATATCCATTCAGAAAAGCTGACATTTGTTGGAGACTCCATCCATGATGACCAACCATTAGCTACAATCGAACTTATAGTCACAAATTTTGCTACTAGCACAAATATCTTGTCAAAATGTATGCCCTGCTGTTGTTCAAAACTTCCTATTACCAAATGTGCCTTATGTTAGTCCACCAGTGACCACACCATTTGAGAACACGTCACGTTGTAAACCCATTGCAACTGGTACCTTGGTTGACCTTGTGTCTCTTCATAGGTCCTTGGATCTTGGCTTAATGGAACAAATGTCATCAATGCAACATTTGCCTCAAGTCTTTGGGGTGGTTTCCGCTCTTGGGTTGACCTCCTAGGATCTCCATGTTTTCTTTGTTTTTGGAATTTTATCCACTTTGGCATCTTTTTTTCAACAAACCAATTTGACAGCTTCTTAGGCCAACGTGTGACTGATGAGGATTTTCTTTTCCAATTTCCATCTGTTCCAAATCTGAATATGCACTCCCATATCCTAGATTGATGGTCCTCACAATGCAGAACCTTAGATGGCTATGATTTCTTGATTAAAACAATTATAAATGTTACGATCTCTCACCTCTCTCAGATATCGTTTCAACTGGTATGCACAAGCTCACAAGAACACAATGATAGCTCAGTTACCATGTACCAAAATAAAGATGAAAGTATGGGGACTTAATTTTACACTAATGTAGTAACAAGATCAAGAAGAATGTCTAAAGTTGCTCTTCTATGTCACCATGTAACAATCCTTTAAGCAACAAAATCAGGGGGGGTTGGGGCGGTGGGCAAACTAGCATCCCTATTGAACTGCTAGAATTGGGGCAATTTTTTATTATTAATGTGTCCAATTGAAATATTAAGAACACATAATGTACTGATGGTATAATCCTAGATTTGAGCTAGAGGAATCCAAAGTACAACATAACATGATATAAATAGCCATTACTCTTTCAACAATTGATGTATAGGATGCTAAACTTGTAGAGATCATATCCATTACTATCATTTTAACAAACACCTTCACTTTCTGCTTTCAAGAGCAAATAGCAGGTTTCTCACCCCAATGGCTTTGACCTTCTTATCGTGATACAAATCTTCCAGTGCCTTCCAACTGTTACATAGGCAAAGTCTTTGCGAGTAAGGTCCATGAGAAAGCTATAATAAAGTGCAAAATAGACTGGAACATTTTGAGTATGCTTGTCAGCTAGATGAAAAGCAAGTGAACTACAATCTCAGGTAGCAAACAAAGTGTACATTTGGAACAACAATATTTTAAATGCCAAAAGATGCAAGCCTGGATCTTTACAAATCAGCCACTATGCCCCAGAAGTCTTCAAACGATCTCAATTTCCAAACAAAACGATGAAACACGTGAAATTGAGCACCAACACAAAAACAGTTACCTTTGAAAATAAAGTCAAGTGGAATTTTCACTTCAACAATGTGGAACATAGAAACAAAATGCTTAGATACTCATATGCCATACAATGACTAAATTGTTGACTATGAGCTTGTGAATTTTCATACAAGAAATAGAATATTTGAACAGTTTACACTTTGCAGCAAACAAAACATTTTGGAAGTCAATCAAAACAAATTGTAAGCTCAAGAATGAGTTACTATATCCCCTGTAAGGTATAACAAAAATTTCATCTTGTGATATGAAGTGAACCCTGCAATAAATTTCATATGCTTAAGCAATATGTGCCTTCAATCAACTTCTTCTGCAGTGTACAAGTTCCAAGGGAGTTATGTAGTGAGCCCAAAATTCTCAAAAAATAGTCACTGCAAAAAACTCAGATTATGGAAAAATACGGCCACGTCATATGGCCTTGGGAGTTTTTGGAGGCTACATAGAGGACTGCAAAAATTAAAGGTTTAGGGTCTTCCAAGAATTGAATGCAACATCTACTATGTTATTTAGGGTCTTCCAAGAATTAAATGCAACATCTACTATGTTAAAGAACACTGCCTGCATAAATAGCACTCTGAGCTCAAGTGCTTCCCCAATAAGTGGTGTAAAGGAACTTTCTTTGTTATGGATTCATAATAAATTGGCAATAAGCTTCTCCTATGTGTGCTGTATCTTGCTAACGTATCTTTGGCACCTAAGGCTTTCCGTCATCCAACATCACTATGTTAAAAAGTACTCTCAAACTGTCTAGAAAGGTCGCATACTGATGCCTCTGCAGAACGAGATATCCAAACTTATGTGAAAGCTTGCTCTTTTGCAAGGACTTGTTCACATGAAAATTTCTGTGTTGATTTTCCGCCTGAAAAAGCACTCAATGCTTTTTCAATTTTTTGTGGTAGCCCTTTAAGTTTCACCACAAGTTCAACCATTTGGGATAGCCAGTAGATATACCCTTGACACATGATATTTTCAATTTGTGATGATTTTTGATAACATATCACTTGATTTTGCTATAAGACACAACCTTCTCTTTCTTGTAAGCTCAATAGAACACATTCAATGCATGTGTTGCATTGAAAGTAATGGGTTGCAATTTCTGGTACAAATATAACTAAGAAAACGATTCTATTAGCACAGTTTTGTTCATTATGTTAATCTCATAAAAAATTTGTTTACCAGCCTAAACTTATTTAGCTAGCAGCAACAGTGGCCATTGAATGTATGCTAGTGTCAAAATCTTTTCCCGCTGACAATTGTTGTGCCTTCGGCATCCACACCGGCTATGGCTCCAACTAACTTTCACTAAGGCTTTCCCAACTAGCTTTCACTAAGGCTTTCCCAACTAGCTTTTCCCGCTGACAATTGTTGTGCCTTCGGCATCCACACCGGCTATGGCTTCTCCCAACTAACTTTCACTAAGGCTTTCCCAACTAGCTTGGATATGGATACTAAGAAGACAATACAAGCATAGGATGAGTATTCTGAGGGTAAGATCCGCTCTTCTCTCGTTTCTCTACTTAGCAACTACAAATGACGGCTTAACCTAAATGATAAAACCCTAATCTAAATCTCCTCCTCTAAGACTTACCCTACAAGAGAATGGAGAGCCTAGATTAACTAACTTGTTGCAAGATCAAGTAGTGTACAATACAATGTGAAGTTACACAACACATGAAACCACACAAGGGAGAACACTCAGAGAGAAAAGATAGGCATATATTGCAAATGAGTTTCTTCCCCCAAAATGGACTCTTCCACTCCTATATATACTTGGAGTGGTGGTCACTTACAAAAAAGCACTATGGGACAAATAAACCACATTGGCTTAACTTAATTAAATTGGTACCATGGGACAAACCCCCAATGCCATAAACAACTGAAATCACTTAAGCTGAACTTATTCAAACTAGTTTAAGTTCCAATCTTCTAGACTTAGGTTTAGAACTAAATAACTTTAAGCCGTTACAACATGGCGCAAAGGCCTAAACTTGACTAATCCAGTTCTAGACTTAAGTCTGTATCCTTTTCAAGATGGCTCGAATATTCCTTAGAATATCAGCCTACAACAATAGCTTGTGGCAAGTAGAAGCAATGAGCACTCAGCCGAGTATCTCTTGATGTCTCAAAAGCACTTCTACAAAAGCAGCGAGCAATTGAGCAAAAATCTTTGTTATAAATAAAATTGTAGCACAAGAATACAAAGTGCATATAGAAGCTATTAAAAGACTTTCTGGACAGAAACAGATAGTATCATTGCTGTACAGATCAAAAGTTAACTTTGGTGAAATACTATTTCATAGAGGATGCTATTGTTCATAGAACGTGCACAAAGTGAAGTACGGGACAAACAGAGACTGAAAACAAGAATACCATACCTCTCAGAATAACATACCTCTCATGCCAAGTTACTTCATTGTTGGTTGATGCACATATTGAGCTAAAGCATTTTGGATAGTGGAGTAAAAACAGGTCCAAGTATGATGTTCCCAAGTCTTCAAGGGACTTTGCAAATTGTTGCATTGTGATCCTATACCCAAAATTCCTAGGATGGAGCTGTTCCAAACCCCAGAAAGTTCCAAACTGGGTGTGAGTGAATATCATTTGTCCCCATATGTTGATCACAATTTGACAGATGAAACAAGATTCAAAATGTCAATTAAAATGGATTGGCAATTTTTACAAAGCCTCAGCTACCTGATGCACTTTGGCTTCTTATGCAGTAGCTTAGATATTGAGCAAGTTACAAAGGTAGATCTTCATATAAAGAGCACATTCAATCATTAAAGCAGCAGCTTAGCACTTTGACAATAAACATCAATCATAGTTTGTAATACAGAAAAATGCATGTGGGTCCCAAGTTGAGTTAGAATTTGAATCTGAATTTGCAGAGCCTTTTTGAAAGAAGGCTACCTGTAAATACTCAGCAGTATGCCGATCTAGGGACTTTCTTACCAACACATTTCCTATTGCAATTTTAATTGCATTCTTCTACTCCGTGTAAGAGATGTATGCTCAGTTCAAAGGCAGCATATACGTGTGCTGGCTTTGAGCATCTATCTCTCACATGGCAAACTGTATGCTCAGACATAAAAGGCAAACGTACCCTCTTTGTATCAGGCATATTTTTGTCTTTTCTAGGATGGTTTGGCAGGAGTGTTTGTGATCATGTATCAAGAAGTGGAAGAACAAATCTTTCCTTATTCAATCTTTATTCTTTATCGCAATTCTCCAATGACACTTGATTAGAGATGTGCTATAAGTGACAAAGTTACTGACCAACTCTGCATCTCATAAATTAGTGGTGAAAAGCATTCTAGGAATGCGTATTGCCAAAGCGTAGAAGAAACTTCGATGACGGTGTATGGGTTTTCTTGTTGTTTCTAAATTGAATATTGAGTGTGTTCAATGGGGGTTATGTTAACTTTAAAAAGCTTAATCTGATTCTATTGATTATGTCAGAAGTTAGAACCTACTTTTGGAAAATTGTAGTGTAGGTTCGTGTGTTTGGGTTTGTAGTTTGATGATGGGATATTTGTCAGACATTCTTAGCATTGATCTCTATTATTTAGCTTTGAAGTTCACAAATTCAAACAAAAGTTATGACAAAATATGTCATTTGATGATCGCTGGAAAACAGAGACATAAGCTCTATATCAATTGAGTTCGTTTTGCTGATGATCTGATTGAGAAAGAGGACGGTGGAAAACTTTCAATAGAAAAATAAAGTTGACCCAAGCCACCATGAAATTGTTTCACCGGGAGAGCTTGGATGATGCTATTCAATTACATGAGTTCAATGAAGCCAAGTATTTGGTGAAAGGTAGGGAACAAGAGACTAAGCCTTCTACAAGGTGGCTACTTCTTATGTAGGCACAACTGTTACACACTAACCAAAAACTGTCAGGTGCCGGTCAAGACAAGAAACAGAACGTTCACCCAATCCAAATCCACGTGCCCTGAGCCAGCTTCCTCCCTAACGACATCCCATACCACCGCCAACACCTTCAGCCTTCTCCTACCCCTAGCTGGCACCATCCTGGATATGCACATGCACACTACTACTATCCACCAACTCCTAGGTAGATAGAATGGATGGTAGCATGCGGTCCACGAGTCCACTAGTCAAGTTAATCGGCTTAGTCCAATGTCCAGTTTCAGGTTAGGTGTGGGACCCAAAGTGTTGGGTCCCTAACATTCCCTCCCCCTTAAAAAGACTTTTCTTCTAAGGAAGGAAATTGTGTCCTCATTGTTAGAACTACCTTTCCAACGAACCAAGTACTCAGTTACTTGCCGGTTTTTGAGACCACGTTGACGTACATCAACAATGGCCTGTGGTTTTGAAGGTACAAAGGTTGATGGATCTTCTAACTAAACTAGCTCGTCTGCTTGAATCAAACTATCTTCCGCACCAAGTCATTCCTTTAAACGACTTATGTGGAAGACTAGATGGACTTTGATTCCTTGCGGAAGATCTAGCTGATAGGTATTCCAGTTAAGTTCCTTAACAATACAGAAAGGCTCACAAAAGTGAGGGGACAACTTACGACATTTCCCCTCAACACCTTGGAATCTTTCAGAATTCTAAGGTAGACCCAATTTCCTTCCACAGACTCGAGGCTGCCGCTTTTGATTAGCATTTCTGGCATTTCATGCAAGAAATCCACCGCTACATTAACCTTGAGGCCTTTGAGGCCAATGGAAATGTGGGCACGAAGCTGAAAACCATACATCAACATGAATGGACTATAACTCGTCGCTGAGTTGAATCTTGTCAAAAAATGAACTAGCAATTTAACGCTTTATGAATCATTTAATCCTCTACCTTTTCAAGAAGGTAGATGGACCCATGTAGCTAGGATTTCATCACATGATTTAGAAATCCTCAACCATGGCAACCTTGTGCTTGAAGAGGAGGATGAATGCAACTTATCTTTGATGGCTTCCTTAACACAAACATCTAATCACAACACATGGTGGATTGATAGTGAACCGGAACTGAAATAGCTCATTTCATCCCAACAAAGACTACCCTTGATACTTCTCAGGTTTTGGATCAAGTCATGGGGAATATTTGCAAGATACATGACTACTATAGGAGATATTCAACAACAAGAATGCCAATTTCGTGAGCCAATTTAATTAAGAGTTGTTATCTTTATTGGGTACTGAATTTTTGACTAATAGCATAATTGTTTGCAATTATTGCTCAATTTGAAAGGACTAAAAAATGCATGGAGGATTATTTGACCACTCAAAATTCTTGGGATAAATGGTTGTGTTTAGTTAAATTGATTCCTCTAAAATCTTTCTTTCATTACAAGTTGCATATTTCATCACCAGAGTCTTTCAATAAAAATCATGAAGATGTTATTAAGATAATATATAACTTTATGCCAAACCAGTTGCGGCCTCACAATTAACTAAAAAAATGGGCATTTAAAGTGTTGTCATATTGGACCTCTTTCACAAGAACTTGCACATCTTTGTCAATTTTTTACCGAATTGGCTGGAAATTGGCTCAGATTCAAGCTAAGACAGAGATCTACAAATCTATAGAATTACAAATAGAAAATTTCACCAAAAGTACAGCCAAAAATAGAGGAAAACAGACAGCAAAAACTATAGCTAACTATAATTGGAATGATTTCATTAAAATGGCCATAACTTGGTCATTATAGCTCCAAATCAGAAAAAATTAGTACCTTCCAAAAGCTAAGAGAAGGGGCTATTAATCTAGAAAAAATCACACAAAAAATGAAAATTACTAGGTCTAAAATTAAATCAAAACATTCTGGAGATTGAGAAACAAAGAAACTAGTGAAAGGATCTCCACCAAACTTAAAGAAAACCACCAAATCTGCGGAAAGGATCTAATGCTATGATACCCAAAATGGTCATGTGCCAATCTTAGCATTAAAACATCTAATCCATTCTTAAACATCAAATTAGCTTGGAAAAAGAAGAAATCAAAAAAACTATTCAAAAATCAAGATGATGGAAAAATGTAGCAAAACTTCACCAAAATAGACAAAGTAAGGTATCATTATTCATCATTAATGATCATTCAAGACATAGGGCTTGAATCTAGAGCATGATCAAAGCTCTCATGTGATTTTAGACACATGAACCACCAATTCCATCAATAAAGCTCTCCAACATAAGCTTCAAGAACACTAAGAATCCAGATTAGACAAATGAACAATAGCCTCCAAACTTAGCACGACCTCAGCTATTTATAGTGGTCCTTTGTGCCTCTAGTGTAAGTTTGGGGCCTTATTTAGCTAAATTGGGCCTTACAACCATTATTACAATTCCGCAATTCACAAATATAGAGCAGTTGTTCGAGCCACTTTATAAACAGTCCTACTGATTAATTATATTCTAATTTAGCTCCATGGCTATATTTAGCATTCTATTATTAGGCTCATGGGCTAATTACATGTAGCACATGACAGACCAGGACAAGACCATGGGATACGTTGTCACCATCCACATCACCTACTGCTAGGAAGAAGTTGCCTAGGTGGTATTGGAAAACAATCAAAGAGGGACACATTTTTGAAGAAAAGGAGAGCAGTTTAAACTGTGTAAAAAGATCTCTTAGGTCTTATGAGAGACAAGCCTCTACTCATGAATACTCATTCAAATTCCAAAAAATACACTAAGCTATAAATCCTTCAAATGGGTAGATCTTATCCAAAATAAATACTCATCACCTTCATGTAATCCCAATTACATGAAATTCTGAGTGATTTTACTTTATTTCAGAAATCAAATCCAAAAGCTAAAGAAATTCCATGTCAATTTCTTGTAAAAAATAGTGCTTCTTGGTACAAATATTCTTAGAATATACAAATATTTTAAAATATCACAATTCAATCATCTAAAATCTCTAGGAGATCCATCAAGTCTCAGACAATCATAACTCAAACCAGAGTACTGCAGTTACTCTAATGAGTTAACAGCCCCATTTCTAGCATCATATGCAAGAAATCATCACCTAGCTGTATCTTAAAAGATTTATCTGTCTCCTACAAAACTGGAGATTTAGACTGAACTTCGTACACAAGCACTTATAAACTACAATCTGTAAGGTAAGCAAATTCCTCATAAGTAAGCACTTACTTAATAAAAATGCCTGTGAGATCCACACAATCTCAAGTATGTGCTCGAGTAAAGAAATTTAGAGTTCAACTAACAAATCTAAATCCTTAACTCACCCCAATTGATCAAGAATTACTCATTATCTTAAGAATCCTCATATTCCCTTATAATCTTCAAATGATCTTTAAGTATCAGTTTATGATCCGTCAATCATAAACATTTAGAATCTTATGATTCGTCAATCATAATTTACAAGATTCCAAAACCATACTTAATCACTGGAAAATACTAGAGTATATGTACAACATACAACTCAAGAATATAAGAATCATTCTGAAATCTTTTCCACAAGGAAAATCACTGGATTTCAAGAAGTCAATATCCTATGCACACAATTCCTTAATGAATCTCATTGACTCAAAAATTATGTGTCTTACAAGCAATACACACAAAACAAACAGTTTCCGGTGAATTCTCTTCACACTGTCCGTTTTATCAATTAACTTCCACAGGAGTAAATCAACTACTCAAGTTAATTGATCATGATTTAGAAATCTTAAATGTCTAGGTGCAGATCTTATTTATACTAGTATAACACCACATTTTAGATTCATATCCAAATCACTTTTAAGTTAACCAATAGATCTATCAGAACAGATCTGTTAACTCTGCAAGTAATTGTCAAACACAATACTTGATTATATGTCTATGTTCGTCAACTAGGCTAAGTGCACCAGATAACCTTAGTAACAAGGAATACATAGTAGATCCACAAAAGATTAGTCGTGCACATATGAGAAAAACCTCACTATGACCCAGTACATAAACACATATATCCTTATCTGGCAGATTCCTCCAAAATCTGCATATGTTACTCACATATATCACTGAGACTCTTGTAACTCAGATACAAAAGTTTCTATTCCTCTTGAGTAAATAACATATCTGGGAAATTTCTGAAGTGAATAATTCCACATCACAAGTTTTCCAACCATCATTCTTTTATCCACAAAATTCCTTCAACCAGTCAACCTACTTCAGATCTTAGTGCGCCAACTAAGATTAGGCTGAATTACACAGACATCTTTGGACAAAAGGTTCAGATTAAAGCTCTATTCCACTGATCCAATCCATAACTAAATGGTAATTGGTAGCCAATCAGTGAATCTTAATTTAATCTTTACCAACACTTCCCATATTCATGAATATCTCACAGCTCATTATCCCCAAAACTCCTCTAGTTCCAGATTATTCAAAATAATCACTAGAGATTCCCTCTATTCACACATGATAGTTCCACCAATGCACACAAACTGGATTCCACCAAAGAAATCTATGCAACTGGTTGATCCCATGAAAGTCTTATTCCTATCATTTTCTTATCCCCCTTTTAAAAGAAATTCTAAAATTTCAATTAAAAAGTTCCTAGGAGACAACGTATAAGATATCAAAGATTTGAAAAAGTCAGTAATGAATATCCAATACTATTACAAACCGGACTTTTTCCTTAAAATCATTAAATATCTTATCCCGAGTGATAGAAACATTACTCTCAATAAGCAACTATCAAATAGAGATAATAATTTGGGCTTAGGAAGTCTAAATTCCACTTAATCAATTGAAAACATCAATTGATTTTGAGCTATACTCACAAACCTGAAATGGAAGTATGAATTCATATAACTTTAACAGTCCTTCAAAACCTAGTTCTACACTGGAAGGAATTATATGAATCTCAATCCAATTGTCTCGTATTTAAGAAATTTCTAAAAAGTAGAGGTTTAAAATTATAAGAGAAATAGCTTTTAAGGGTTTCTGATTTGGAAATTATGAGATACCATTGAGGGATCCGGATCTATATCTCATAACCTCTCCAAATACCCTAAATAGGCTTTACCAATGGTTTCACCTGTTAGCATTACTATTAATGTAAATACTAACCACTGGCCTACAGATCATTCTCACACAAGAATTCCCTCTTTGAAATCACTGATGTCCCATACCACCAGTTTTCTCTCCAAGAAAGTCCTTTGCTTTTAGATCTGATCAACAGAAAATCAGAAAGACTATCTGACCATCCTGTATCCAATATAGGGTCCAATCTTCAACCATTTCCTAGAAAGATACCTCCATTGAATTCTCCATTTCCTTAAGTTTTCACAATAGATGACAACATCATCTAAGAATACTATTAGGCATTGACCCCAGTACGGACGAGAAACCTCGTTCATATACAATCGAAATGACCTAAGCTTATTCTTCAAAACCAAAAGGAAAAATTCAATATAGCTGAAGTATACCAATAGATATCCCGTATCTATGTTTAAAATGGTACAAGGAATTCAGTTCCTTCAAGAAGATCAATAACTGCATTATCCGATAATCCAGAGATCTAAAACCTCTATCTAGATTTCCAATACCAGATATGCACATATCTATTCCACCAAATACCGGAGTACCCCTAAATTTGTTCCTAATGGATCGCAATAATCCAGTTCAAAATTGTGATTTAACAAGAATCTACACATGGCTTTACCGTCACATAAACAACCCATCTGGCTGGTACTATCCATCCCGAATTCCTACCATCTGAGAGTTACAACTCTTAGGAATAAAGTTCTCACAGTACAAATGTGAACCAAGTGTCATTCTCGTTCCATGCCACAATTTCCAATAACAAATAGGGTCAACTCATGGTCCTATAGATATTCAAAATAAATTCAACTTAATGAATTCAAAAAAACCGGTGTTATGCAATTTCCAAACAGGGATTCTTAACCAACCCAAATTACACAACACTATCACATTTTCCTACTCAGGTGTCTCATTTTCTTTCTCCCTCAGATTTTTCGGTCACCCGAAAAATTTCATTAGCAAAGGTCCTCGAAAATTCCATTGACACATTTAAATGTTAGGCCACTTCCTTTTTGATCACACCGGTTTATTTTCATTACTTCGTTAAAGTTGCCTGAATCAATGGAAAATCAATAAAATTTGGTTCCGGGTATTCTTTACAATATTCGATACACTTGTTTTTTTTAATTGAATATAGGACTACCTCCCAAAAATTACAACCTTATTCCATTTATTCACTTTAACAAATATCTGAAAATCTTTAGTTTCCACAATCCTAAAGATCAAAATCCTTTAGGATAACCTATCGGCGAAAAGGAGGAATCAAAAAAATTATCGTTTAACTCAATTTACTAGGGACAATCCCCTAAGATGAGGATAGAAAAACACAAGAGAGAATGCGGAGCAAAACCACCCAACCAATTCTAGATCCCTCCTGGAGAATCCTCCTGGATCTAGCCCCCAAGCCATGCCAATGTGACAGCAAGAGGAGAAGAGCTCATCAGGTAACCTAGACCAAGTCGTCGACGGAATAATCACTACCTCAATATATAGAGAGTAGGATCCTGTGCATGAGCACATGCAATTCCCATGCAGGTCAACTATAAATAGGTTACAGCTCTACATGCATACCTCCTGCCTATATCAGTCACACGTACATGCACTACTCCATATGTCTCAATTAGAGTGTCTGGGTCCTCTCAAGGTTACTAGTCACCAACAGGCCTCGACTTGGAATAAAATCTAGGCGTGACCAATAATCTCGAACACTGACCAATTTCTATTGTATACGTTATCTTTCCATAACTAAGTTTCTCGAGCTTTCATGGTTGATCTAGTATTGAAGTTAAGATACTCCATAGCTAGGTCTTGAATTTCAACTGACATACAATGTGAATTGTTGTTGGACAGTTTTGTTTTGTAACTGACAATATTTTCCTGAAAGCCAACTAAATAAGAGCCAAGAAATTAGTTGATATCAACTCCTAAACTCAATGGTGTACTTTTCAGCTGAATCTAGAACCTCATCTTTGCTACTTACATGTACTGAAAAACTTCCATATAAGATCAACATTTGCACACATCCGGATGGGACAATAAATAGGACTGAATCCTAAATGTCTATTCCTTATCCACTTTAAGTTTCTAAAATGTTGCATTCGACCACGAATAGAAAATGAGCATGAGATTGTTTTATTACTTGAGGCTTTTTTCTAAAGAGCATGTAGTGGTATGATAACGCTTTTGATTTTTATGATAAGATTTCAGTTCAACCTCTTATTGTAAATTAAGAACAACGACAATATAGAGTCCAAGGACAAAGGTGCTCCTCATACAACTCTAGTCATTTTCCAACTCGTGTACATCCACCAACACGTAATCTGTGTTGCTCATTCTACTTGGGATAGAAGAGTTTTTTTTATTTTTTTGCATGAATAAAATATCCTGGCCAAGCTCAATAATGCATCACATATGCAAGCGTTCAAGATAATTTCACCTTGGAAACCAAAAACAACTCCTCTCGATGAATACCCGAAAGTCGTATGGATTCACCAACCGCTTCTTCATTATACCACTCTCGTGCTTGTGCTGAATCCAACAACCTGTAATCTACCACAATCACATATTATATTGTAACCAAAGAATAGTTAGGCAACTTAGCCACAAGCCTGATTATTGTAGTAGCCATGCATTGAAAAAATCAGTAGTTGCCTTGATGGGCATTCTGAGCTTATAATGATGGACATAGGAAACATACATGCTGCATCAAATAAATTTGCCAAGGGCATTTTAAGTTTAGCATCCACTAAAGAGACAATAACTGGAAGCAAATATAATCACAGCTATAATGCAAATGACTGAAGATTCAAAAAATATGGTTGCCAATTTAGCTTTCAAATTGATATGGTATTTTATAAAAAAAAAAAATTGAAGACACCCAAGATATCCAAGACATTCTTTGAAGATTTTTGCAAATAAGTTAAAAACTCTCTATAGTCCAATAAAATCAAAAGATCTTGTGAACTCAAAAGTGTAAAGGAGCAATTCTAGATCAATGTGGTTTGAAGTTATAAACACACATCACAAATATGACATCACATCATGTACAACAAAAAACAGCATGTTGATCGAATAGAAATTTCCTACAAAGAATACCATACATCCCCTACTTTGAGTAGAACTGCACTCAATGACGAGATATAAAAGATAATACAAAAGGGAAAAAATATCTGGGCTCTCAATGTGGGCAATGAGAAGTGCTATGTATGAATGATATAAGGTAACTTATGTAAATGTAGCAAATATAAAACCACAAAATAACAAGCATGTCGATGCTAGGTATAAGGACCAGAAACATTAGCGAATGGCATCACTATGAATGTTATGGCGGTAACTAAGCAACATTGCATTGCTCCTACTACAATCTGTAAGTCAAGTCACCTTCTAGACGATCCTTGAACCTCAAAATTCACACCGCCATGCCCCACAGGTCGCATAAGGATTTTAGTCTTGAACATGCTAGCACTATGTCAGTTGAAAATGCGTATCAAACACCAACTATCAACAACGAGCCTCTTCCGTATTCTGCTATGAAAGCTCTGATGTCACATGCCTAGAAACTGGAAGGTACTAAACAACTTCTTACTTATGCATGTACGGATCGTACTTTAAGAAACAATCGTATGCTTCCCAAAGTGGTTAAGCGTTCCACAAGGTCAACGTAATGAACCAACAAGAATATAAGAAATACCACCATGCTTTCCACTATGCTACTGTAACAAGAGTGCCATGAAAGATCAATCACATTGTACTCTTTGCAATGAATGATTTAGTGTTCTTTTAGTTCATTTAACGTATTTGCAACGTACTCAGTATATCAAATGATTGATAAAGCTATTGTGCTTCATATGATGTAAGTGATGAAGTCCGGTCCTTCTATGTGTGAAAGGACTCAAGACTAGTGGACTAGATCTGAGGAGACATAAGGCTTCAATTAACTTTATGTCTCATTGTCTAATTGCCCAATTCTCTAGTACAAGCACTGTGTCTAGTACAAGCATTGTGTTCTATCTTCCCTCTTCTCTCTAATGTCGTGAGTTTTGCTGCATTCTATGATATACAACATAATTTTGAAGTTGATGATGGCTGAAATCTATGGACCCAGCATGCAGTAGACATATTTTTATATTCTCCATCAATAATGGATACGTGTGTTATGGACTCGTCCTCCTCCCCTAACCCTAATTACTACTTGCCCTAATTAGCATACCTTTAGGTACTGGGCCAGTTACCATTAAGGGTATTTCCTAGTGGGACCCGAATACCCTAATTTGCACTAAGCTCTAGAAGGTTCCATTAAGGGCCTCTAGATAGTATAAAGGGTTATCATTTAGGCATCAAGTAGATTATTGTATTGCTTCTCTTCTAACAAGTGATGCTTGGGCTCTTCACGGGAGATCTCGTCTATGCTTAGCTACTACTTGTAGGGCTATAGCCACTATTCTTCATTGACATCAATATATGTGACAAAGGTCATAACATGGTATTAGAGCACGTTTTTGAGCAATTAGGAAGGAGCTGACCCTAAACCCTTTACACTTTTGTCTGGCCGTTTTCTCTCTCCAGCACATTAGTCACATTTTTTGTCATAACTTTTTTGTTTTTGACTTGAATTGAGTTCTAGTAGTTGCATTGATGTTGTAGCAAGTCGGTGCCCATGATGATTATGATTTTCTTCGCTGGCCATTTTCTGGAAACCCTAAATCCAGAAACTCTAATTTTCAATTTTTGGAATAACTCATCTTTTCCATCCCTTTTCATGACAAAAGTTGAAAATAATCATATTGAGGCAAGACTATTGATCCAAGTTTCATGTCAAACGGAACTCTACACACATCACAAGATCTTGCAAAGTTTTCAAAAGGGGTAATTTGTTTTCCTTTTCCAGTTTTCATTTTTTAGTTGTTCTTTTTGCATGTAATTGGATCTTGTTATTTCCTATCATTCCTCGATCCTTAACATCCATTTTGACCTGTTAGAGGTAAGGTTTTTTTAAAACTGGTCAAACTAGAATATTTCATTTGTTGTTCTAGAAAAGCCTATTTTTGGATCTTTATATTCTTTGTTTCTCAACAAGTTCATCGCACTTTATGGGTTGTCGATCGGACATCTCTTTCTCACGATATTATACTCCTACTACACTCACTTTTTGGATTTGTTGTAACAAAGGGCAAGTTACTTCCTTATTTGGTGCTCCCTTTTGTGATGATTTTTCCAATTGGTGCTTGACTGGTGATTAGAACTTACATTGAGGTAACGATTGTTGTCCTCTCCCTCAGGGTTTGTGCTTCTTACACATTCCAATTTCATTCATTCTATGTTGTTTTGTTCAATATCAAAAAAAATTGTCGACTCTTTTTCATATCTTGTTTGTATTCGTCGTTTTCTTTCCTTTCAGAGCTTGCATATGTGTCATGATCCATCTTAAAGTGATTTTATGTATTCTTTAGTTTTCTAAAGTTTTATATGTTACGATCCGCTTTTTTGTCTTGTTTGTTTTGTGACATTTGCTTGTTCTAAAAATAAAAATAAAAAGCCAAGGAAAAATCAAGTTTCACAAATTTTTTGCGGTACTTTTTAGGTTCTACTTTAAGTTCGTTCATGATCCATTCGTTAATTTGTTCATGTACTTGTTAACAATTTTGTGTTGTGCCATCTATACGTTTCTTTATGGATATTTGTTCTCTTAGGCACCAATTGGCATGTTCCCATTCCACTATATTTTGCACACCATGGGGACACTGAATTGTCAAATTGGTTAAATTCACTACCTTCTTATTTTCAGATCTATCCACATTTCGATGATGATATGATTGTGCTAGCTATATCCAAATTTATTGGTTGCACAAATTCTTGGATTCTCAAGATGTTCCAAATATCGTACTTGATCAGGCTAGAGGTCATGAGCCACATGATCTTCCAAATGGGACAAGTCATTTTCATGTGAATGCAAGCGCAGATAGATGTCATGGGACACTATGTTTGAGGGAGATTCTTGTACATGCTCTCGAAATGCAATAAATGTTTTGATTGATACACTAGATGTTCCAATTGTGGCAGAGAATACATATACAAATGGGGCTGAGGACCACATCATTGTCCTGTTGGTTCCATCACTCAAAATCGGTTTCCAGCTTAGATCGTATGCTCTTGCTATAATGGTGGGTATATGTCGGTGACTTGTTAGTTATGCATCTATCTCTAGTTCATTATGCTACTTTTTATCATCATAGTACTATCACCTATGCTCTACATTGTTATGGCCCTTTATTCGGTGCTACCATGATGGAGGAGCTGGACCTTGGTTCTATATGTCACCCCTGATCTAGATATCTTTAATGGGATGTATTGGGGACAGTTCTTGTGGACAGTTCACATTCATCAGCCTTCTAAATTGCTTGGCGTAGCTACACACCCGCAAATCCATGGATTCGTGTCATTACTGCTTGCCATTTCTAGTCTAATCCATCTAACTTGGAATGCATTGATAACTTGTTCTCCTAATGAGGCTAGACATTTTTTGTCCTTGCCGATTTCTTGGGGCATGTGTACATTTTTTGCTCCATCACTACCTACTCATATGAGGCATGCTTGGTTGTCCGGTGTGGGATTCGGAATAATTCCTGACATGAATAGCCGATACTCCAGTGTATAAGGGTGTTAGTTACGCCACGTCATTCCGGGCTTGGCCGGTAATGTAACTAATAATCTTATGAGAGCCCAAGTACTCTAATTGGACCTATGGAGCTTTTGCATGGTGATTGCCAGTTTTTGTGCAAGAATATGAGGTCAAATGCTTTTGATAGGATTGGAAGGATCCTAGAGAGAATATTCTCTAGTTTTTAGAGATTATTTAACCTTGTGGACTCCTCATTGTATTTTCTTTCGAAGCCAGAATCCCCTCCTCTCTTGCACTCAATCACCTTGGCTTGGGGTGAAGTGGTTAGGGTTTTGACTAGCCATTTCCTGTTGGTTGGGTGGTTTTGCTACACAGGTGTCCTTTTGGTTGCATGTAAAAGGATTCGAGAAGATCTTCACTTGTTGGCGATCGTTATATATGACTTGCATGGCCACTTCATAAAGTTTGCCATGATTACCTTCATTTGGTGCAACGATGGTATGTTCATCTTCGTCTTAGTACCATTGGTGTTGCTACTTCCCTTATGCCAATTGTTTCAATGTTGCTACTTCCCTTATGCCAATTGTTTCAATTGCTGCTACACTTCCAACATATCCTACTAGTCCTTTGGTTGCAGATGTTTTCGCTAATCTGCTTTGACATGATCATCAACCACAGGTTTCTACTGTTATTTCACATTCTCGGAGCTTCGGTGTCCTTGATACATCTTACATTCGAACAATGTCTAAATGCCTTTCCAGTCCCTATTGCTGGCTCCATGTTGCATGATGGTTAAATTGGTACTGCTCCACTCCAAGTTGTTGCACATGTACAGGATGCTATAGATATTGTGTGAGCCTTCCGACATCATTATTACACATTGCATTCACACATTCTCTCATTGACATCTTTACCTACAAAAACTTTGGATTACCGTCTAAAATCAAATCTAGTTACCCATTATCCAATTGAGCAATGAGCGCTCTGGGATACAATCACTAATGAGCTGAGTCTATTCCTTAACTAAGGAATACTCTATCCCAAGAATACTATATATCCAATGCACATAATTTTAACTGATGAATCCTGATGATTCACTAATCATGCGTCTTACTGGCAATATAATTTGAAAACATCAATTTCAGGTGAATCCTCATCACACTGCCAATTAACTTCAACCATGGAGTAATCAACTACTCAAGTTAACTGCCAATGATTTAAAATCTCAAATGTTTAGGTGAAGAATTCAATTATACTACTATGACACCACATTTAGATCCTTACCCAAATCATTAATAAGTTAATCCATAAATCTTCCATACAAAGATTTGTTAACTCTGGAAGTGTTTGTCAAAACAATACTTGATCATATGTTCATGTTCACCAACTAGGTTAAGTGCACCAAATAACTCTAATAACCAGGAAGACACAGTAGATTCATACAAGATTAATCGTGCACATATGTGAATAATCTCACTATGACCCAGTACATAACACATTCATATCTAACAGATTCCTCCAGAAACCACATATGTTACTCACATATCTCACTGAGATCTTGTAACTCAGCTACAAATGATTTTCTATTTCTCTTGAGTAAATAACATGTCCAGAAAATCTCTGAGACGAATAAAATTCACTCTCAGCAGTTTTCCAACCCAGTTTACCTCTAACAACATAATTTCTTCACTCCATCAACCCCTCTCTGATCCTAGTACTTAAACTAAGATTAGGTTGACCCAATACAGAACTCTCAGACTTAAATTCCGATCAAACTTACTTCTATTCGAATAAAAATGGAATTAGTAACCTTTGACCTTTTAATGTACTACTTATAGATAATGATTCAAATTCCAAACCTATTCTAGATCCAGATTGTCCACACAATCCCTAGAGAATTTCTCTTATTCGAAAAGTTCCAATTAGGTATCTTACTCTGAATCAGAGTAGCGCGTCCGCGCCGGATGCGGCCATTTTGCGTCCGCGTCCGGCGTCCGGACCCGAACGCGTCCCTATTTTTTTTTATTTTTTTAAAATTAAGAAAACAAAAAAAAAAAACGGCGGATGCGTCAGGGGACCCGGACGCACCCGTGGCTCGTTCGCGTCCGGGGTCTGCCACCTTAGCTCTAAATCTATCCAAAATCACTTTCAGAAAAAATCTCATTTCTATACACAGTTGGTTCTCGTCCGAAAACTATGCAGCCCACAGATTCCCAAATAGAATTTTATCCCACCACTTCACCCCTCCTTTTAAAGAGATTATCAATTTCAATAAAAGTTAACTGAAAAGATGATATATGAAAATATCCAAATCCAATCAAAATTAGTAATAAGTGCATTCCACTAAAGGATTCACTCTATTACAAACATGACTTTTCCTTCAAATATTTTCAACCCGAGTGCCAGAAACTACCATTCCATCGAAATCCATTTATGCACAAAGACATATTCTGGGTTTAAGAAATTGAAACACTTTAACCTTAGAATTTATCTAAATTCCAAGTCTATTCACACAAGTAGTAATTTATATGACATAACAATCTTTCAGAAGAATAACTTCATGCTGGAAAGAATCATATAAACTAGTCTGATGTCTATATTCGAGAAATTACTAAGAAGTAAAAGATTAATTAAGAAAGCGAAAATAGATTTGAGGGCCTCTGATTTTGTAAATAATGCGATACGACATTGGGATCTAGATTAAACCTCAAAATTTCCCAAAATACCCACATTTTATCAATGGTTTTCCTTTTTTCCCGTAGCATGACTAGGTACTGAAACATTCCATTGATAATCAAATCTTTATAGTCCTAGAATTTCCTTTCCAAAATTACCGATGTCCCATACCATTAGCTCTTCCTTCCAGAAAACCCTTGACCGCCATATCCGATATTCTAGAGATCCACTGATCATCTAGCTGTCCTATAATCCATATAGGATATTATCTCTTCCCAAAATCTGGAGAATCCATTTATTTGGATGACTGGCATGCCCATCAAATGAATACCACAAATCCACACCTGATCCTAGCGATTTAAATAGAAGAATTAACATGGTTCAACTTTACACTCTGATCCTTCTAAATTAGTGATAGGCTTCGAAACCCTACTAATGCATCAATTTTAGGGACCAGCATCAACTAACAGATCCAATGTAATCCATGTATCAAATTCTAGTTATAATATCACACTTGAAATCCAAAACTGCGGATAACTCAATGGTTACAAAGATATCAGTTACGAATTCAAGTAAATGAATTTAACCCAAGAAATAAATATCCAGTATTAAGCAATTATTTACTGGGATTACCAAAATCCTAATGGCGAAATACATTTTCCGATCACACTTACTACCACTGATGTCCACTCTTCTTCCCTCCTTAGAATTTTCAGTTCCCTGAAAATCTATTTCAGCTAAGGTATTAAGAAGACGTAATGACATTAGTAAATGTTTAAAATTAAATATCGTAGGAAAAAAGTCTAAAACAATTTCATTTCTATCCTATACCTGGGTAGAATCATCGATACAAACCACCATAGGATTTTAACTGGAAATGAAATCAGTTTTTTACTTTTGATCAGTTCCTATCATGTAGGAAATAGAAGCCTAAGGATCCAGGATCTTAACTATTCAATCACACAAAGCATTCTCAAAAGAAAGAGAGAGATGGCTAGAAACCCTCTTGTAGAAACTCGTGGACAGCCAAGGAGAATAGTTAGTATTGCTTACAAAAGTGTCTCATACAAATGGGATGCACACATATATATAGTCCAAGATGACTATCTAACTTCATGACTATTGGCTATCCAACTACTTGACTATTGGCTGTCCAACTACTTGACTATTGACTATCCAACTTTCTATAAGTTACATAGAAAAAATAAGGTACCTCCAATATGTCAAGTTGGGGTACTTAATGTCACAATTAGGCCTAGTGGACCCATGAGTCCCTACCAAGTTAATTTCATACTAACTTAGCTAACTCTAAGTTTAGTAGGCCTAATATAATAAATGACCATGGTTACACAACTCTCGACCTTTTGGGTCAAAGTAACCTATGGTAATGTAAGCAATTCCATGTACATTCCAACACCCTCCTTAAATGGAAATGCATAGCATAACATGAAGTAACTTCTCGAAAGAGGAAAATGCAACTTGTTGTCCGAACTTCATGTCGCCAAATAAACTTCGCACCGAAGTAGTCGAATCTCATCCCCAATCATGTCCAACATATAAAAGGAAAAGAATGCGTAATAATGAAGCATCAAGTCGAAGGGTGAGGATTTGCATGCTCCATCCGAAGCAGGGAACCAACATAATCTCGGCAATAAGTCATAACATGGACTTGTAATCCATCATAGGCTCCCACATCATTCGAAAATACTTCTTACCATAAGGACAATAAAAAAGAGTACCAAACTCTTTTGGCATCACATCCTCCCGAGCCTTACCATCAATGACTTGCTCACATAGAATAGGCGATGTACCAACATCATGATGAAGAGTAAGTGTAGAACCAAAAAAATTAGCAAGAGGTACTGATTTTAAAGAGGCATGTGCCTTCCTTTCGTAGTAAGATATTTCTTTGTTGTCCTGCAAAGTCTCCAATAGCCGACAAGGAACTGTTATGGGTTGTTCAACACTTTGCTGCCCAAAGTGTTCCCAACATGGACCATGTTGTCCATAATCTTCTGCAGGCTGTTCCTGAAGCATAATGGACTACTCATGATGTAAAATGGGTTGTAAATGACCAAAAGAAGATGACTGAACCTACTTTCCAAAGTCTTCATCATAAGAATTTGGCAGATTATCAAGAGATGCATCAACGATGGCGTCATCAAAGCTGTCCCTCGAAGAAGCATGGGATGACATAGAAGATTCTTCAAGTAATGAAAAATTCTCTCCAAACAAATGCTCGCTCTTAACACTTTGAACAAAAGTACTAATTGACACATGTTTACTCCCTCCTCGATTAATACAAAATAATTCCAAAGAGTGCTTGAATTTTTCAGCCTTTGCTAAAACATCAAATTGAAAAGGTTTCGCATGAAACTTTTTACTAATGCATCCATCGCATGCATCAACTTGCGATGACTTAAAAAAAGAAGATTGCTTCAACATCTGCTCAATGTATCGTTGTTGAGAAATGAAGATTCCAGCCCCATGTGGAAGATCAATAAGAACCCAAGTGTGGTTCTTCATGAGTGAGTTGTACTCCTCTTGCATCGCATCCTCCCAACATTTTACTCCTATGGCCTGCTCATGAAAAATAGATTCTACTGCACCATCCTCAATAGAAATAAGAGCAAAATCAAAAAAATCAGCAAATTCTACTGATTTAGTAGAGGCACGAGTCTTCCCTTCATAGAAATGATCCACTTTGCTGTCCTGCAAAGTCCGCAACAACCATTTAGGGACTGGTTTGGGCTGTCCAACAGCCTTACCTTTGTCAACACTTTGCTGTCCAAAGTGTTCCAAACTTGGACCTTGCTGTCCAATGTTTTCCGAACTTGGACCTTGTTGTCCAATGTCTTCAACAGGCTGCTCTTCACCATAAATAGGTTCTTCTTGATGAACTATGGGCTGCAAAATTGAAGGAGTAGTGGGCTGTCCACTAGAAGTAGATGGCAGTCCCTTCTCTTCATGATTAGATGGCAAAACCAAATCTGGAAATATTTCAACATTTGCATCATGGGGGAAGTCCCCTTTCATGACATGAGTGGGTGCAACATCATAGGAGGTCTTTTCATCAAAATGAACATCACGACTCACTATGATTTTATTAGTATCCATATTGAACAACCTATAGCCCTTGCTTTCGCTACTATAGCCAACAAATATGCATTTTTTTTTCTTTATCATCAAGCTTGGTTCTTAGCTTATCGGGAATGAAAGCATAAGTCGTGCAACCAAAGATGCGTAAGTGAGAAACAGTAGGCTTCTTACCATACCAAATTTCATAAGGAGTTGATACCTTCAAGGCTTTAGTAGGACACCGATTACTAATGTAAGCCGCCGTTATAACCGCTTCAGTCCAAAACTTGTGAGGTAGGCCCTTTGCCTTGAGCATGCATCGAGCCATCTCCATAATAGTGCGATTCTTTCTTTCGGCAACACCATTTTGTTGAGGTGTGTAAGGGGTTGTCATTTGATGATGGATACCTTTGCTTTGAAGATAAATATTCCCCTCCTCGGTCGGTACGTAAGATCTTCAAAGAGTGCCCAAACTGGTTTTCTATCATTGTTAGAAAATCCTTAAAGCGTTGAAAAACTTCAGATTTTGCCTTCATAGGATAAATCCATGTAAATCTTGAAAGGTCATCAATAAAAGTAACAAATTACTTACACCTTCCAATGGATTCGGTCCTCATTGGACCACATACATCACTATGAAGCAAATCAAATTTGCCATCAACTCGAATAGTTCCGTCAATTGGAAAAGCTTGCCTTTGAAATTTTCCAAATATGCATCCTTCGGGATGCTCAATATTAGGAATGTCTTCAACCATATTGAATCTCTTCAACATCTTCAAGCTAGCAAAGTTGAGATGTCCAAACCTAGCCTGCCATAATTCAGCCAACTCCAATGTGAACTTGATGCAACAAGACAAAAAGATGATGAAGCTCTTCGCTCATAGGTATCCATAAGGAACAATCCACCACGTGATGTTCCCGAAGCAATGATCATAAGAGATCTCTTTGGGTCTCTGATAAGACATTTGTCTTCTTTGAATTCCACAACCAATCCTTGGTTCATAATTGTAGAGACCGAAATGATATTCTTTTTTATTTTTGGAACATAAAGTACATTACGAATGTACTCCTCACCATTGGGTAAGATAATGGGGATCACTCCAATACCTTTGATAGGATGAGAGGTGTTATCAACACCTTGAACTTTGCTTCCATCATGCACTTTCACAAGCTTTGTGAAGACTTCTTTGTGATAAGTCATATGGCGTGTGGCACCGCTATCAATCACCCAATCAATAGATGAAAAAACAACAACTTGTAAAACTGAAGATGAGCTGTTTTCTGCTGAAAAACCAGCAAGATTTGAAGTGGCAGAAATCTCGTCTTGAGGAGAGATGAGATTATTAGTGACAAAAGCATAATCATTATTGAAAAGATTATCCTCCTTTCCAAATTGTTGTTCCAAAGTAATGATTGCGGTACTTGTATCGTTACCTTTCTCTTTTTCCTTTGCAAGCCTCTTCATACATTCTTTGATGTGATGCCCAAACTTCTTGCAATAGTGGCACTTACCCTTCTTCTTGGAGCCTTGATAATGAGCTTCCTTAGATTTTTTATCATCTTTGGAAGTTTTGAAAGAAGGCTTCCCTTTCCACTTGCCTTTGCCTTTGTCTTTTGCAAAGAAAGCTTGATCTTCTTGTTCACCAAAGTTGATCCTTGTTTGCTCTTCTTGAAGAAGTAAGCCAACAAGTTCGTCGAAGGAGATTTGCTGTCCCCTAAGAGAAATGCTCAATGATGACACAAATGGAAGGTAAGAATTAGGAAGAGAGTTGAGAGTAATAGATACAAATTGTGAGTTCTCAATCACCTCATCAATACTATAAAGCTCCTCTCGAAGATCCTTGATCTTCGTCAAGTGGTTTGTAAGCAACTCACTTTCTTGCATCTTCAAGATAGAAAGTTGATTTTGAAGATATACCACTTTTGCCGCATTCTTTACTTGAAACATCTTTGCAAGAGTCTCCCAAGCACTTTTGGAAGTCTTGCATGATCTAATATGTGGAAGGATAGATCTCTTCACTGATAATGCAATGAAGGAATGTGCTTGTGCATCTCGTCGATCCCATTTCTTTTGCTCATCTGAAGACACTTTCGTAGATGATGAAGTAGTTGTTCTAGATGGTGTAATAGGTGCCAAGGTAGGCGGCCTCTCTTCGTCACCATTAACTACTTACCACAAACCTTTAGCAATTAGAAGGTTCTTTATCATGTAGCACCACAAGGAATAGTTTGTGCCATCCACCCTATCTTCATTAAATAAAAAACCAATAGACTTCGATTCTTTAGCCATAATAGAAAAATCAGCTTGTAGTAGATAGGAAATAGACTTTCCAAGACAAAATCTACTCAAAGGGCAGCAACCCCAAAGCTGAAATTATGAGCACAATAGATTGCAATACTCCACATGCAATTTGCTCAACAAGTAATGAAATAGGTGGCTGATTTCTGCACAAAAAACAGAATGCTCACAAATAGGTAGACTTCGAATGAAGCCAAAACCAAAACCAGAAATTTGTGGCTAAAAAGAGTGCACACTATGTGCATATAGAGCTGATGGTAGTGCCCTACTCCAAGCTCACCAACAGGGAAATTTCAGCAAGAAATGTGTCCAAAACACATGTATCTTCATTTAAGAAGTAAATCTGAAGTTTTCAGCATGTAATTGAGTCAAGATCACATCCAATTGGTTTGAGCATGGGCGCCCTACTGCTAGCTCTCAAATAGGTGAAGGTGCCCTGCAATTTCCTGCAAAAAAGCTATAAGAAGATGAACAAATTCTTCTCCTGCAAAAATCAGCAGCTTGATGATTTTCTGCAACCAAAAGGGAAAGAAGATAACTTCCCATTGGGCGCCCTCCTGCAAGCAATATGGTCACCTAAAGGCTCTGATACCATGTAGGAAATAGAAGCCTAAGGATCCAAGATCTTAACTATTCAATCACACAAAGCATTCTCAAAAGAAAGAGGGAGATGGCTAGAAACCCTCGTGTAGAAACTCGTGGACAGCCAAGGAGAATAGTCAGTATTGCTTACAAAAGTGTCTCATACAAATGAGATGCAACATATATATATAGTCCAAGATGACTATCTAACTTCATGACTATTGGCTATCCAACTACTTGACTATTGGCTGTCCAACTACTTGACTATTGACTATCCAACTTTCTATAAGTTACATAGAAAGAATAAGGTACCTCCAATATGTCAAGTTGGGGTACTTAATGTCACAATTGGGCCTAGTGGACCCATGAGTCCCTACCAAGTTAATTTCATACTAACTTAGCTAACTCTAAGTTTAGTAGGCCTAATATAATAAATGACCATGGTTACACAACTCTCGACCTTTTGGGTCAAAGTAACCTATGGTAATGTAAGCAATTCCATTTACATTCCAACATATCGATTATAATTTTTCCAATTAAATTGGACTGTTTTTCCTTTTCATTAATTTGGCTTTAAGCAATACTTCGTGTCTCTAATCAATGGGAAATCCATAAAAGTTGGATTCGGGTACTTCTTTTCCTGTATTCAATACAAAAAATTTTGTCGAATAAGAAACTACCTCCAAAATTATCCACTTTATTCCAATTAATTACTTTAACAAGTATCTCAAAAGCTTTTGTTTGCCCTATCCCCAATGATCGTCGAGAACACAAACAAACTCATCGGTTTTCTACTGAGTTGAAAAGGAAAAAACACAAACACCATTTAACCCAACTTACTAGGAGTACTCATACTCCAGAGTTAAGTGGTAAAATAGCATAGTACCAAGGAATCAAATCCCCTAAACGGGTACATGCCTGAGAACTATACTTCTTCCTCCGTTTCGTCAAGATCAGTTTTAGGAAAAAATTTCTCCGGAAACCGATTAGTACTGCTTGACCACAACAGTACCAAAATTCCACAAAATCTGAGCTTACGTGTAACTGCCAATGTAAGGAACAAAGGCCATGTAACTACCAAAAGTTACATTATTACAAGGTTAAAATTGACAACTGAGCACCGAGAAATCAAATTCCTATAACCGAGTGCTAGTAACTTAAATTTATGGGGTTGATTTAAAGAACTGAAAGAATTCCGCTTCTGAACCACTGGCCTTGACATTGAATTAAATCACGACGTGACCAACAATCTTGAACACTGGGGGGCCGGTCTACCATATTAGGACTATTCCAGGTCCTTAACCGAATATTGCCATGACATTCTTCCCTCCTTAAACTGCTTCTATCCTTAGAAGCTCCTCAAAACAGGAAAAAATTACAAGCACAGTTCCTTTAACTTTCAAAATTAATCGAGAAAATCATTATCCTTAGTCTGTCTTACTTATCAAACAAGTACTCAGAGAAAAAAAAATTGTTAACCTCTGCTCTTGAGTACAACTCTGGTTTGAAAAGTACACTAAGAAATATATTTTCTCAACTGGGTTACACTCAACACAAGTTAGTAACATTACCTTCATGTAAAACACTTACATGAACCAACTAAGTGAAATATTACCTAATTTAGGAGATGAAAGCTAAAAAAAATAATAATTATTTCACTGAAATCATCCACAAACTCTGGCAAACAATTCATAAAAAACACTAGTAATTAAAGACAGAAAGCATACCCACAATTGATAATGACAATGTAATGACCCAAAGGGATAACCCCTTAAGATGAGGATAGGTGAACACAATAAGAGCGACTATGGAGCCAAACCGCCCAACCAATCCTAGATCAAACCTGGATCTAGCCCCCAAGCCATGCCAGGTGAAGCAACAGGAGAAGAGAGAAAGTGGTAAACCTAAACCCAATATGTCGACGGGAGAATCCCTACCTCATTATATAAAGAGTAGAGTCCTGTGCAATAAACCATTCAAACCCCATGCAAGTCAACTATAAATAGATCACATCTCTTCATGCAGTCCTCCTGCCTATATCCGTCACACGTACATGAAATACTCCATATGTCTCAATTAGAGTGTCTGGGTCTTCTCAAGGTAATTAGTCACAAACTGACCTTGACATAGAATTAAATCATGGCGTGACCAACAATCCCGAATACCGGAGGGCCGGTCTACCATATTAGGACTATTCCAGGTCCTTAACCAAATATGGCCATGACATTCTTCCCTCCTTAAACTGCTTCTATCCTTAAAAGCTTCACAAAACAGGAAATAATTACATGAACAGTTCCTTTAACTTTCAATATTAACCTAGAAAACATTATCCTTAATCAAACTTACTTATCAAACAAGTACTCAGAGAAAAATTGTTTCCAATCGTTAATCTCTGCTCTAGAGTACAAATTATGGTTTAAAAAGTACACTAAGAGATATATTTCCTCAACTGGGTTACACTAAACATAAGTTAGTAAAATCACCTTCATGTAAAACACTTACATGAACCAACTGAGTGAAATATTACCTAGCTTAGGAGATCAAAGTTAAAAAAATAATAATAATTACAGTCTCAAATCATCCACAAACTCTGGCAGACAATTCATAAAAATCTTCCAAGTACAACTATCCTTAAAATCCAATTTTACGATATGATAATTCATTCAACTAAAATCTCTAGGAGAATTATTAAGATATAAAATGATTAGAACTCAACTCTGAGTATCCTAAATACTCTTTTGAGTTAAATGCTCCCATTTCTAGCATCAAATGCAAGAAAATAGCACTCATTCATCTTAATAGATTTGTCTGTCTCCTATGATATCTAGAGATCCAATCAAAAGAAAAAATTGTACTCAAGCATTTGCAGACCATAAACTGTAACAGAATAGCATCCACTAGATAAATCCAATTCTAAGATATGATAATTCATTCAACTAAAATCTCTAGGAGAATTATTAAGATATAAAATGATTAGAACTCAACTCTGAGTATCCTAAATACTCTTTTGAGTTAAATGCTCCCATTTCTAGCATCAAATGCAAGAAAATAGCACTCGTTCATCTTAATAGATTTGTCTGTCTCCTATGATATCTAGAGATCCAATCAAAAGAAAAAACTGTACTCAAGCATTTGCAGACCATAAACTGTAACAGAATAGCATCCACTAGATAAATTAAATTCTCCACAAGTGAAATGACTTACCTTGTGAGAATGTCTGTGAGATCCATAGGTTTTCAAATAAAATACTGGAGTAGAGAGATTCAAAACATTGATCTGACTTCTTACTCAAATAATAGATCAAGAATTAATCATCACACTTAAGAATCATCACCATTCCTTATAATCCTCTGACAATGATTAAGTATCTATTTATGATTCGTCAATCATAAATATTTAGATTCGTATGATTCGTCAATCATAATTTTCTGGAATCCAAAACCATAATCATTTACAGGATACTGGAGTATATGTTCAAAGTCGTATGCACCAACTACTAAAACTTTAGATCATGAAAATGAAACACGTAGAGATCCATCAACATGTCATTTGAGAGGACTAGAATGGTGATCAACTCAAGTATTGTGACACTAACAACGAGATACCACATATACTAAGGAGCTCAGCAGTCCAACACCCACGAGATCTGAGGAGCCTACAAGGTTTTCACTTTGGTATCGTGTTATTCATTCAGAAAAGTTTGTTGTTCATGCATGATTGAGCTGTGTGATCTAAGTAAGTGCCAAGCATCATCTCCATACTCAATTTTCCTACAAGTTTTTCTTGTAAGAACTACCATTCAATGTGAGACTTAAGTCAGAACAAGCCCGTAAAAGGTTGTTAACTGTAGGTTGCGAAGAAAAGCTTGTTAATTGTAGGTTGCGAAGAAAAGCGTTAAAATTTTGCCATATGCCCATCATGGCAAAATCCTAGACTTTTCTCTCTCCAGAATAGAGGAATAGACTCTTGGTGCGGAGAATTGCTTCTCATTCAACTCTTGAAGATATCAAGGTTTCTTCTTAAAGAACTCCACGATTCTTGCTTCTTAAGATAAGGTATTGTTCATATGTGATCATGTTTTGATGCCCAATGGCATTGCTAGCCTAAGCACGAAGCTATAGAAAGAAATCTGCGAAATATGCATGTTGTCTAAATTGTGCACAAACTAGAGGACACACAGCAGCGTTTCATCACAAGCAGAATTACTCTCAAAAAATTTGTTTCTCGTTTGCTCCAAGTTCTCCTTGTTTCTAGAAGGTAGATCTCTGAAAATAATCCATAGGACCGGATCTTTCGTTCTAAAACTTTTCAAACACTTTATCATTTTTCTTAATTCCAGACTTCGCATGCATTTTGAAACACTTATGTCAAAATCATAAGCTATTCTCTCTCCAAAATAGACGAATAGACTCTTGGTGTGAAGAGTTGCTTGTCATTCAACTCTTGAAGATATTGAGGTTTCTTCTTAAAGAATTCCAAGATTCTCGCTTCTTGAGATAAGGTATTGTTCATATGTGATCGTGTTTTGATGCCCAATGGCATTGCTAGCCTAAGCACAAAACTATAGAAGGAAACCTACTTGGAAGATATGCATGTTTGTTTTTTGTTCGCTCCATGTTCTTCATTGTTTCTAGAAGGTAGATCTATGAAAATAATCCATAGAACCTGATCGTTGATTCTCAAACTTTTCAAACACTTTCTCATTTTTCTTGATTCCAGACTTTGCATGACTTTTTCATGTCTTACGTTCATGTGCAGCTGAATTCTTTGTAGATCAAATCCTATGAATCTACATGACAATTGCAAGTTAGGGAAGTGCTTCTCATACATGTACTCATACTACCAAAAAGCATTCTTTATGATAGAGGAGACCTACAAAAAAATTTAATCACGTTTTGTTGCAAAGATGCATTTGTGACTAACCTGTATCCAGTTTGAAGAGCACATAATGTTGCATTTTTTGTGTGTTCTCCCAAACCTGCAGTTCCAAACCCCAACACTGGCACTGCCAAATCCCAATTCATAATATTTTAACAACAACAACATTTACTAGCATAATTTTAAAGAGATCTATATCCAATCTTTGATCCAGTATTTTCATTTTCCTTTGTATAATAGGCTCCCCATTTGAATTTAGAAATATTTATCACTCAATTATATGAGTGGAAAACCGCTTGTGTTTGAAGAACCTCAAAACAATGTCCCTAAATAGATAGAGATACCCTTGATAAATATAAAATTCTTTCCATAAGAGGTTTCATTCGCTGAAGTGTCACAGTTAAAGTAACAAGTATAATTCCTATAAGCACCAATCTTAGAATTATTCGGAACTTTTAATCCTCACACTACATCTTGTTGTCACAAAAAAAAACTCAAACTACATACATACATGGTGTAATCATTGATGGATCCATGTGCTAGTTGAAAAGCCCAATTGACTTCAGGTTTGTAGCACTTCATTCTCTTCTAGGCATGCTCAAGAATCAAGTTGTACCATCAAAACCGTGTGCGGTTCTCTTGGAATATTGATGTTCCCTTATCATGAAGGATGTTGGCTGTGGCATGTCTGTTTATTGTGAATGTTCGGTGCTAAAATCAAAGGTCCATAGTTTATATCCTCATTATCACATGACATTATATTTTGTGGTGGTAGACACAGTGTCAAGAATACAGGCATTCTGAATGTCATTTTTCAATTACTACTCAAAACTACGACAAAATCTTCATAGTGTTTTCCGAGCTCACATGCACTTCTTACAAAAAGTTTGTTGAGTATTATTTTGTTAATGCTACTAGATACAAAACGTAAACTATGGGAATGATCGAAAAGTAAAGTATTTATGCCAGAAACGAATTGCCATGATCACAAAATATAAAATTCAGATCCTTAAAACAAGAAAAAAATAATATTGTGCAAACAAGAGTAAGAGTTATAAATTGATTAAAAAAGTTTCAAGGCATGAAGCTTTTGCTTTACATAATTAAGAATGTTTCCCACTTCTTGCAACGTTCAGAAGTGTAAGAATTTTAAATACTTGTAAAAACTAGAGGATAGGGCATCCAACTAACATAATGATATAATCCTTTAGCATTTGAACATGTTAAAATGAAACTACAACTTGAGGAGAAAAGGCAAGGCCATAGATTTTCCAAGACTTAGAATGGATACATTGGATGAAACCTAACAAAATCATCAAGGATAAAAGATCACTAGTTCAATGCTCAAGCTATATTTGTTTGCTTTGACAGTGCAAATCAAGGAAATTATCTGGTGGAAGCATTAAGAAACCAGAGTTTTCAAATAAAGCCTTTATAATGTAGTCGATCTTTTAGGTAGGATAGGCACATTGGAACATACCAATAAAATCATCAAGGAGCAAATACTACCAAATAAATGAGTTTATGAACAAATTCACAAATAACGCATCATGGTCACATGTTGACTACTACACAATCAAAGTGGTATTGTCCATGGCTTCCACCAAGATTAGTACCCAGCCAAGAGAGAGATGTGGTAATGGGTGGTAATCCACCATCCCCTCCGATTTCACAAGAAACTAGGCAGCAGGGGTGTGCCTCCCCCTTGCTTCTTCCCTCCTTGCCACACGGTAGCCTTCCCAAGAGCCACGTGAGCCCCCACTGGCCAGCTGGCAGCACGCCAAGTTGCTATCAAGTTGCACAGGTGGTAGTTGGCCGCACAGATGCCAGCACGGCTGCGCAGGTCAGTTGCGCTGCTGCGCAGCCCACCTGTAGTCGTGCAGCTGGCCGTCGCAACGGCAGCCCTACCTGCCACGTGGCAGCCAACGCTGCCTGCACTGAAGCTACTACTGCATTTTTTTTTCAAAAAAAAAATGGCAAAATCACAAAAAAAAAATTGGCTTACTGAGGAAAGGTAAGAAATAGCCGATTCCGGGTTTCATGCGACAAAACATCAATCAGATAGTTGCAAAACTTATCGTTAGCCTTCTACAGTTTAATCAAACTTGTACACAGAAAACGGTGGCTCTGATACCAAATATTACATCCTCTAAATGGCAAACCGCCAGGTGCCAATCACCCACAAGGAACCGAACTTCACAAGATCCCCCCGCCGTAGGATCCAATCCAGATCCACCCTCCATGCCCTGCCATGTGACCTGTAATAAGTAAGATCCGACCTCCAACCGTAACAGCGTCCCATACCACTGCTAGAGAGCCATCAGCCAAATTCTACCCGAAGCTAGCTCACATCCTGGCTATGCACGAGCGCTCACCATCCACCTCCTCCTAGGTAGATAGAATGAATGGTTAATGAGACCTCGTCCCTTGTATACCCCCAAGGTAGGAGTCTCCAAGCCAATTACACATCCTGGATCATGACACGTGGCAACCATGCAGGTCCACGAGTCACTAGTCAAGTCAACAGGCCCAGTCGACGTCCGGCTTATGTTGGGGTTTGGGACCCAAAGGGTCGGGTCCCTAGCAGGCACGCAGGCATGCATTGCAATGGTTGTAGAAAACATATCTAACCTTAGTTAGATTGGTAAGGAATCAACACACTCAACCATTGAACCAACTTTATAAGCTGAGAATATGATAACAATCTCGCCCACTCTTTGCCAACTGATCCTATTGAAATTCCCCCAAATTACTTGCATGGAGATGTAGTCTGGATACTTCTCGTCAAAACATCTCTGGGTTGAGAGACGCCTCATCAACAAAAACCATCATTTTGCAAAGAGAACCCTCTAGCCATAAGCATTACAAAAAAGGTCGCAATAAAGAGGGGTCCTCAAGAGAATAGGCACTGATCAAAACATCATGGAAATATGTTGATTCAATGCTAGAAGCCTAGAACATGTTAGTCAACCAATCATATAGCCAATCAAATGACACAAGAGCCTCACAAAATCATAATCTCAAGTCCCAAATAAAGAAGATACCCAGAAGCTGAAAGTAATCTAAAAAAATAGAAATAAATTCTAAATGAGTCACCATTCCAAGTCCCTTTAGGGGAAAAAACTTAGCTGCCAATGGTAGGGTTTAGACATGAAAAAACGGGAAGCTTTGCAAAAAGAAGTAAGAAAGCAACCAAACATGTACTATTTTCCTCTGTGTTACCCTTAAGGCAGTCAATTGCTAGGATCTAACAAGCTCTAACTTTCCAAACTAGTTACTATGTAGCTAAACTTACTACTGAGATATAACTACATAATTAACAAGGAAACACTTAACAATTATTTTTGTAATTTTCTACTTCAACTTATGTCAAACCTTGTTTAAATAAACTTGACAGATGCCTATAGCGCACAATCCCCCCTAAGATTGCATTTGGATTCTGACCAAGAGTCTTTCCATACAAAACATGAATACTCTATATACATCTATATAAAAATATCTATTTAAGATATATCCAATTTCACAAATTTATATAGAGAAGTCAGTGATGTCATAAGGTAAAGCTTAGAAACAATATACGAGCAACCCAAAAAGTCACAGGATCTAACTCAAAACCATAGATCCAGCGGTACCAGGATCCGCGGATCCCGGTACCGCGGATCCAGTGTGGTACCGCAGATCCATACTGATCCGCGGTACCACAATATATATTATTTTTTAGTATATAATATTTTTTCATATTTAATATATTACTGTATTTTTTTTAACCTAATCCCCCCCCCCTCGCTTCATCTCTCTCCCTGCCCGTCGCCCTACTGTCCGCGCCCTCCCTGCTGTCCGCCCATCGCCCTACTGTCCGCGCCCTCCCGGCTGTCTTCGCATTGCACTGATCGCGTCCTCCCCTGCTATTGCTATTTCGGCCTTTATTGTGGTTTTTTCAAGCCTTCCGACTCCTATCGCACCCGCAGAGATCTCTGCCTTCTTTCCCCAGTCCTTTCTACAGAGATGGTGCATTCCAACCTTGCTGATCTGTGGGACGAGGTGGACATTGTCAGGCGGGTTCCCGACAAGTCTAACAAGTCCGGTGCAAGGATAGTGCGCTGTCGATATTGCCTGACAGAGTTCGTTGCCACCCTCACTCGCCTTAAAGGTCACCTACTCGGCACACGCGCGAGAGATGGTGGCACACTGAATGTTGCCCCCTGTGCCAGCATGTCCGTTCCCGTCAGGCAGCGACTTTTGGATACCTACGGGCCACGTCTTGTGGCGGGGGAGAACACCATTTCGGAGGGTGTTCTTCGGTTTTGCACCGCTCCTTACGTGGTTGACCCCGAGTTGCTGCCTGCTTGGCTGGCACGCACGAGGAGAGGGAGTGCATCCTCGTCCAATCCCTTTGCCCCTCGTCCCTCTCAGACAGTTTCGCCTCACGCACCCCCATCTGCACCCATTCCGGTGGATCCTGTCCCACCGCGTCCGCCAGTTGCCACTGTGGTTCCACCACCACCTACTGTTGCTCGCACTTCCCCAGTTTACGACTTTCTCATGGACTCTCCGCCTCCCGAGCAGGAGCAGGCCCCGGATGCCAGTGACGAGGCCTTCCAGGATGTTGAGGAGATCCCTTCCTCCCTCCCTTCACATCCGGATGACCACCCTACCCAGCAGTTTTCGTATCCCATGCCAGATGTCCACCCTCCACTAGTGTACTCCACTTACGCTGCTACACCCATACCGGCCAGTGCATCCCACTCTCCCCATTCCACGTCTACAGCTGATGCATCCACTAGTGCCCAGGCTGTCGCGTCATCATCCATTCCTGTCACGTTTGGTGCACTGTGCTGGAGGTCCGCTACCCGTCGCCCAGCTGGGAGAGTTCTTAGGCAGTAGAGCATTCGCGGCGCGCATCAGCCGCACATGGATAGAGAGGCCACACAGGCCGTGGCCAGCCTGATTTATGAGCTGAACCTTCCATTTGCCATCACCGACTCCGAGCCCTTCAGAAGGGCCTTCCGCCTTGCACAGTCTGTCAGCCCTAGCTGGAGAGTCCCTAGTTCAGAGGTTGTCCGCACACACATGCTGAGGGATAGGGTCGAGTCACTGTCTAGAGAGATGGAGCCTCTACGTCGCCACTGGGCCACTTACGGTTGCAGCATCATATCCGATGGCTCGACTGATGTCAGGAGGAGGCCGATCCTCAACATACTGGTCTCCAGCTGCATGGGCACACAATTTTTGAGGGCAGTGGATTGCAGCAGGGGGGGGAGAGTCATATTTGCAGAGTTCATGTTTGATGTCATCAGGTCTTCCATCCTGTCCATAGGCCCACACATGTCGTCACAGTGGTGACGGACAATGCCACAAACTGCATTCAGATGGGTGTACTGCTAGAGGCCGAGTTCCCTCACATTGTTCATACCCCTTGTGCCGCACACGGCATAGACCTTCTGATGGGGGACATAGGTGCACTTCCCTGGGTTAGAGCCATCGTCCGTGAGGCCCTCTTCCTCGTGACTTTTGTCACGAGGAAGAGGCGTGTTCTTGCCATGTTCCGGGTGTTCAGCCATCTAGACCTCCGTAAGCCAGCCCCCACACGCTTTGCATTCGACTTGGTGGTCATCGACCGTCTGATTAGGTGCAGGGCCCAGCTTCTACAGATGGTTGCCAGTGATCTTTGGTGTGCCAGTACATTTCCGCGCACTGAGGATGGGGAGCACTTTTCTTCCACGGTGAGGGGAGACCAGTTTTGGAGGGATGCACAGACATTGTCAGGATTGCTTCGACCACTTTACATTGTGCTCCGCATGGCTGACAGCGAGGGGTCGACACTTGGACTGGTATATGAGCTCATGGACCGGATTGGACAGTTCCTACAGCTGCCCATCTTGCAGCCAGAGAGGTAAGCGGTACAGTAAATTGTTCTTTATCTTTTCAGTGTTTGCTAGTTTGTTTTTCTGTCAATGTTACGTTTTTTCGTAATGCTCTAAACCACATGCCTCTCACCTGCAGGATGACAGAGCTGAAGTTCATCTGGGAGACGCGGTGGAACTACTTCCACAGGAGTATCCACAGCGTTGCACACATGTTGCATCCCCTCTTCCTCTCTCCGACACAAATCGCAGACAGGGAGCTCGAGGCCGATTGGCTTCAGTACATTCACAGGGTGGGTCCACACATAGGTTTGGATCCTATCAGGCTCATGGAGGAGCTCGCTGCATTTCGTTTCGGCATGGGCACATTCGGCCACCCGGCTGCTCAGGATCCAGAGAGGAGGCAGCTACCCATTACCTGGTGGACCATGTTCGGTAGCACATACCCATCTATACAGCGTCTTGCACTGCGTGTCCTTTCTCAGGTATGCATCTCATTTTATCCTCCATTGTTGTGTTTCGTTGAAGACAATGTGCTGAAGTATTTCAATGCACGCACCACAGGATTGTGCTGCCTCCGTGTGTGAGCGTAATTGGAGCACATAGGCACTCATTCACACGAGGAGAAGAAACCGGTTGTCAGTGAGTCAGTTGGAGCGGTTGGTGTTCTGTAGCACCAACGCACGTCTCGCCAGGAGACTTCCGACCATTACGAGCGCATTGCAGGGTATAAGCTAACCTTTCATAGCATGTTGGTTGACTCCTGGTATGTTGGTTTCATTTCTTGATAGAGTTGTTTCTCTGACATGCCAATTTTAAACCTTGCAGACGAAGATATCCGATTTGGAGCGCCAGGTTGACTTGCCTACGGACAGCACCCATCCCATGCCTGCAGATGACCTGGGTACACAGTTGATGGCAGAGAGAGAGAGGGAGCTTGCCGAGATGAGAGAGAGAGAGAGCTTGGGCTTGAGCACAGAGAGCCCCCATTGTACGAAGCAGATGAGCCAGTGTCAGAGGATGATCAGGATGAGGATGAGCCTATTCGGGTTGTGTTCGCCAGATCAGAGCGGGATGAGGCATATGATACAGGTGTTGGGCACACGCCTAGAGCAGGGGTCATAGGTGCATCACGTGGTAGAGGTGGGACACATGCCACAGATTATACCGGGAGACGGGCAGGGCACACAGGTGGGGCCAGTGGCATACCTTCTTATGTTGATATGATGGAGGAGGCTCTTGATAGGGGGCAGACTGATTTGGGTTTACCTTCCGCAGCTGCTTGGATGCGTGCATCACAGAGCCATAGGCATTTCTATGACAGCACACCAGAGGAGTCACCAGATGACTTTGATTGTACCGATTGGGAGGCCATGCCGGGTCCGCATGGTGCACAGGATGAGGCACGGGATGTTCCCGAGGATGGTGCTCATGATGAGTCCCAGAGCCCAGACCATTTGTATTCGGATGCCCAGCTGGACGACTTGATTGCAGACTTGGATTCAGAGGCCCAGTAGATGCCGAGCGTCAGGGCACCCCCATCCTCTCTAGCCAGCATGCCCTACACAGAGTCTCAGACAGAGCAGCTACACGAGGTGCCTGCAGTTCCTCCAGTTCCTCAGAGGGTGTATGTGCGCCGCACAGCACCTCCAGTGCCACCGATACCGTTGAGGCCTGCAGCCCCTTCATCGCCATCCACTTTTGCAGCAGCAGGTCTCCATGGCAGGCCACCATCTGTGCCTAGATCTTCTCTTGCAGCACCCACATCTACAGACGCTCCTCCAGTGGCAGCACCCACGGCACATCCTCCTCCAATGGCAGCACCCACGGCACCGGCTCCTCCTTTGGCAGCACCCACAGCACATCCTCCTCCTTTGGCAGCACCCAGGATGTACCAGTACCGTCCACCACAGCGCCCCTTTCAGTACTTATCACCGCTGTACTTGCCTCCTACAGGGACGGCCCCTCCACATCTAGTTCCTCCACCAGCAGCAGGCCCACGGGCACACACTCCTCGGACCTATCCTCCACTATCAGCTGCACAGGGACACCCATCTTTGGCTACTCTATCCCAGCCGGCCGCAGCTTGGGCTCAGCCTAGTCAGCCAGGTGATCTGCATGGGGGTGATGAGGCATTGACGGCTCCCCTCGTCCGCAAGAGGCCAGGAAGGCCCAAGGGTGCACCGAACAAGAAAGGCAGGGCACAGAAACTGCCAGGGAAGAGAGGACAACCTCGCAGGGCTCCAGTTGCTGGTAGAGGTGCTGTATTACAGCCAGCTGCAGCAGGTGTTGTTGGTTTAGCCTGCTTGGGGGCTGATGCGGAGGCAGATTGGGAGGATGAGGATGACGACTCTTCCCCCTCGGATACACAGCCCATGCCAGTACCAGACAGACATAGATATCAGTTGCGAGAGTCAGCTCGGGGCCCTGAGTTGTCTCCGGAGCATTCATCTGAGTTTGAGGCAGAGCATTGATTGTAGCTCCGTCATTTTATTTTTAGCAGTTTGATATCATGTTCCATGTTAGGCGGCCAGATGGTCGAACACTGTATTCAGACCATTTTTCATATTATATTTAGTGTTGGACGTATTTTCTTCACTACACAATGTGTATTTGTCAATTTGTAATTGTGATGTTCTACTTGCAGTTTTACTTCAAATGGTGTGTGCGTGTTTTCAATTAGTTTTCAGTACAGAGTTTGAGAGCATATGCAGAACACAGAAATACAACCCCCCTGATAGCATTTCATAATCACATACATCAGATTGCAATACACAAACGCATTGCACAAAAAACACACCGTACATTAATTCAACAGATGTATCAAAACTACAATACGTATTCCCGCCGCATACGGCTGGGGCTGTTCTTTACACCATGCCAGACACTAAATATTGCCTCATCTACTGATGAACATTAAATAACAACAGTCAGCCACATACGGCTAGACCCCATCTATGCTAAACATTTCTACGGATCCTCCACAGACTCCTCGCCCTCATCAGGTGCATTGTTCTGTCGCTCTCGCTCTGCCTCCCGGTTAGCTCGAGCTGCCTCCTGGTCAGCCCGACGGCGGGCAGCCCTTTCCCTGACCATGATGAGCTGCCATCGTGTGAAGTTCATTCCGATCTGCTCATCCAAATCCAACTCGACAGCGGGGCGAGGGCCACAGCGGGGGCGGGGATCTGCAGCTCTGGGTGTCTCTGCCGAGTCTCTCGCAGCATCTCTGCAATGTCTGCTTCTTGCTTCCGATGCCTTTCGTTGTGCCTTCGGACATCTTTCTCGAGCTTCCTCCTGGCTTCGCCCTCCGCCATCTCACGACACCCTGTTGCTCGAAATGACCCTCACAGCCTCTCACAGCCTCTCAATGGCTCTCACTGGCTCTCTCACAGCCCCCCTCTCACAGCCTCTCACTCGGTCTGTCACACAGCCTCTCACAATGCCTCTCTCTCACAGCCTCCCACTGGCTCTCCCTCACAGCTTCTCACAATGCCTCTCACCCCCTCTCACTGGCTCTCTCACTGTCTCGTGAGTGCCTATTTAAACCCACAGCCTGTTTCCCAATTTGCTTTTGTTGATCATCCCATGTGCTACTATACCTGCCCCATGTGCTGATCCCCCACATGCTGCACTGCGATTGGGTCCATGGTCTGCTCCTCCACAGTGCCCATGTGACAGTGTACCTATCCGGATGTATTGCTCCCCCACATACTGCACTCCGATTGGGTCCATGGTCTGCTCCTCCACAATGCCCATGTGCTACTGTATCTGCCCCATGTATTGCTCCCCCACATGCCGCACTCCGATTGGGTCCGCTCTCCCACAGTGCCCCCAGTACAGCCCCCCTGTACAGTAACATCTTAGTTTTTACCTAGTTTTAGCTTGTTAAAAGGTTTTTTTTTTTTTTTAAATAATAAAAAATATTATTTTTGTGGTGCCGCCCTGGTACCGCTGGTCTGAGGGCGGCACCATAACCGCGGTACCACCATTATGGTACCACGGTACCATAATGGCGGTACCACGTGCCACTATGCTCAAAACAGTAATATAAAATTCAATAAACAAAAAATCTTAGCCAAACAACATTGCTTATGTCTCATCAGTACCCAAGCATAAGTTGCTAACTGGGTTTCGAAAGAATCCGGATTCTCTTGGGTAGACCTAGAAGCAAAAGACAACCAGTAAGAAGAAAGAAAAAATAATAATAACGATAATAATTCAAATAAAATGAAATTCAAAATTTAGAATTTATAGATTTGTAAATCTAATTAAAAAAACGAAAATAAATAATAAAATAAAATAAATAAGAACAAGGATCATAATATGTATACGAGTTACTAAAACAAAGACAAAGTATTAAAAACAAAGCGGGCTCCTTAGCTCCCCACTTTTCTGGACTCCATTATTAATCATCTTAAACATACCATAAGCTGAAATACCAAAGATAAAACCAAAAGAGTCTAAAACAATCCAAACTTTTTTCATGATTTTCTTAAACAAGTAACCCTTATGGAGTAAGAAAATGATTAGATTGCTTAACTAGTCTACAAAAGCATCTCTACTGGTACAAAAACGAGAAAACCTGTAGAATTGAGAAGTGATCACTCCATATTTAATAGAATCTGAAACATTTGAAGAAATATGAGGCATGCGAATTATGTTCAAGTTATTTTATTCTGGCTGCAGCCTTTTATCAAAAATATCAACAAATAAACCTGACCTAGCCTGGCTTATAGGCAAGTCTAAAGAATTGCAGTTATCATCACTAGTTGTACAATTAAGTTCACATGAGTCTTTAGGATAGATTCCTCCACCAAAAACGTCAGGAAGATCATGAACAAAATAAGTCATCAATATATCTTCTAACGTAAGTTAGTTTATTCAATAAGATGGGACAAGTACCACAAGAAACTAATCTTTGTAAACATTCAAATTCATAAAATGAGTACTCATGGGAATACCTATCGTTTGTTGAAAAAGCGAATCACCTAGAGAAATATGCAAGTTATCCAAGAGAATGTGCAGCCATCGACATCTTGATTTTTGTTCTTAAGCCAACAAAAATCAAAATGCAAAGAACTCTTTTCAACTTTTAAAGCTTTGCATCGAGTGTCCTTTAGCTTATTGCTAAAAACATCTCCAATTAGCTTATTAACACGAAACTTCAAATCTTCCCAATTGATTTTAGTGTAAATCAGTGTGAAGTCATATGTTTGAAGAAGCATACTCTAACCTATATCTTGTGTGATCATCTTTTGTAAATGATGTGCCATAATATATAAGGTTCATGCTTTCAAGGGTGTGATTCTAAGCAGTAGTCAGTCAAATATGACATATTTTTTAGTGCAAATAATCAATATGGTTATTTTTATTAATTAAGCCTGAAAATTTTAACTTTACAAATTGCTGGACGAAACGGTTGCTCTTGATAGCTCTTATTAGAAGCAATTAGAGGGGATTGATCAAACTAGAGATGGTGAAGTTTTCAGCTTCATCATTTTCTATCTTTGTCAGCTCATACCTTACAAAATTGGACAGTGGAGATTGAGTTCGGGACCCTCCCTCGTTTATCCACTATACTATCCAAAATACATTTTTCCTAGCAATCAGACTCGTTGTAATTTTGTCCCTGAAAATGCTAGGCCCTCATGAATGCATCCTGAAAGTATGGAGCCCTCTTGGATTTTATGGAGCTCTTTTGGATGGTATTTGACAATACAGAGCCTTCTTTGAAGTCTTTCCACCGCTTTTGAGGTGTAACTTTCGGGCAAGTTATTTCTGACACGTATTAAGCTTAATAAACTACATTTCTCAGCATATCATAGATTGATTCGTCCTCTCCCATCCTCTTGCTCAGAATTTCCATAATATGCCACTAAATACACATAATCTAGTTCACGAACCCCTTCTGACGGTATGTCTTATTGATTCAGAAGCCGCGACTTTCGAAAACGCTCTCAAAGTACGAACAGGTTGTTCTGTATTCAAAATAAATGTTTCTGAAACAAAGGTTTCTCCTATGTTGAATGCTCACGAACACGCGACCATTTGGGATAAGCAACCTTTCTAGGACTCAATGCAAATGTTCAGCTATTCATTTGCACTAAAGAGGTGGGATTACTTGAACCGTTTAACAGAAACAAAATATTTAGCTTTAATTGTGAGTGCATCAAGAAACAATCACTTACTCAACACTCCATTAGCCAGCTGAATCATACGAGGTTTCGTATGACCATCCAACTTGTCCAGTTTCAAATCATCAGCAATTCCAGAGGCCATTTGCAATCTATCATCACTCAAATATTCCAAGCGAGGGCCTGGCCGGAGGTAAAAGTGCAACAGCAAAAGAAGGGAGCAGCAGATGGTTATGAATAAACTGCAGGATACAAGCTGCGGCAGAAATGGTGGAGAAGGTTGTCTCGAGAGGCTGTGCCTCGCTCCTCCCATTCGCATCTCTCTCTCTCTCTCCCTCTCTCCCTCTCATCTCTCTCTCTCAAAATTTTAAGGTGCATCCATATTTTGCACATTAGAATATCTTGCAATGCAACTGGAAACAAGGCACATGGCCCATGTCCCTTGCCTTAGTTAAAACGCGCACACACACACACACACACACATATATATATATATATATACATACATACATACAAGTTGTGAGTGCCTGTCGTTGATGGGCAATGCGGCCGATTTAGGTGACAGCCGATGATTTAAAAATTTAGTATGTCTAGGTGACATACTTGTGGTCGAGACGTGTGAATGATGCTCAGAGCAAGTGATTGATGATTGAAGGCGGAGGGGACAATGGCGGTCGATGATGGGCGATCGACAATTTGGGTTACGGCCGATGGTTTGGGTCGAAGGTCAATGGTTTAGGTCAAAAGTTGTTAGTGACAATTAGCCTTTGGAAAAATTCGAGTCTTTCGAAAAATTCGAGTATTTCAAAACATTCGATCCTTTGAAAAATGTCGTCTTTAGAAAAATTTGAGCCTCTGGAAAAATTCGAGTCTTTCAAAAAATTTGGATCTTTGGAAAAACTTGAGTTTTTCGAAAAATTCGAGCCTTTCAAAAAAGTTTATTCTTTGATAAAATTAGAGTCTTCAGAAAAGTGGTATCGAAAAATTCTGATTTTGGATATCGAAAAATTGGTGATTTTCTTAGTTGATCCCGTATCGAATAATTCTGATATTGGGTATCAAAAAAAAAATTGATTTTGGGTATCGAAAAATTTTGATTTTGGATATCGAAAAGTTGGTAATTTTTTTAGTTGATCCCATATCGAATAATTTTGATATTGGGTATCAAAAAAGAAATTGATTTTGGGTATCGAAAAATTCTAATTTTGGGTATCGAAAAATTACGAATTTTTTTGAGTATACAACATGATCTAGGCCAACGATCTCTCTCTCTCTCTCTCTCTCTCTCTCTCTCTCTCTCTCTCTCTCTCTCTCTCTCTCTCTCTCTCTCTCTCAATGCAGCCTAGAATAAAAGACATTGCACATGTTCTCAAATCTCTGATCAATGTGTTGTTTATAAGATAGACACAATTTGACAATAGTGGTAGCTCCATTTGATTCTTGACCAGGGTGATAAAAAGCATACAAAGATAATATTTTGTTCACAACACTTCCGTGTACACAAGATTTTTTTTGTGTGTACGTGGAGACTCTTGTTTCATCTTGCCAAAGTCCATCGTCATCTCTTATCAACACTCGTACGCTCGTTGAACTTTGCACCCTTGATAGGGCGACATATAGTTGTCCATGGCTAAACATTGGTCTAGGAAAATACAATCCAACAAACTCCATTGTTTGGCCCTGAGCTTCGTTTATAGTCATGGAAAACGATGGTTTGATAGGGAATTGCACTCGCTGAAATTCAAAAGGCAAATATGAATTAGTGGGAACCAAGGGGGACATCCACCAAGTTGCAACGTGTTTAGAAA
>CM055092.1:66754243-66813422 GCA_029204225.1 Diphasiastrum complanatum | reverse complement strand
GTTACGATTGACAGTATTGCTTTGTTTCAGCTCAAAAATGAGTTGAATCAATGTGTGCGTCAGTTGAGATTCATTGTTAGGAGGTGTTTAAGCTGTTTGTCGTTATTTTTGACGCAGAAAATAGGTGTAGGAAAGAGCTGACATTGTCATTGTTTCTCCTAGCAAGTGAAATGTTGGGATCCTTTTTGTGAAGAGGTTTTGCTAGTCTAAATACAAGTCCTTGCACACACAGGTAAACAAGACATTGGTTTTAATCAAATAATTTTATGTGAGTAAGTAAAAATGTATTTTTCTGGAAATCTTTGGTTAATAATTTCCTTATAAGTATGTGTTGACTCTGTATGAAACCAATTGCTCTTCATTTGGCTAGTTAAAAGGCTCCTATAGATCCTGGTGCATTCTGCCACTAATCCATTAACTGTTTGGAACATAAGTAGACACCTTTTGGTCTCTGAGCTGAATGCACAAGCTACTTTTTTAACGTCCATCTCTATAAACAAGAGAAATGAGTTAAGAGGATGAGATGTATCGTATGATAAGATCATAGATGCCCCAGAAATGCGTTTCTGGGAGGACGTGTTTCTAAAACCGCGTTTCTGAGAAACGCGTTTCTATACCCAGAATCGTTAAATTTTTTTTTTTTTTTTTTTTGGGAAAATAACTTGACTGAAACTTTTTTAGGGGACTCTAAACCCTAAACCCTAAACCCCCTGAGCGAAAACACACTTACTGAGACCATCTGTGATTGTAACAGACAGGCTAGAGGTTAGTTTTGAATTTTTATCCTTGACAGAACCCAACATGGATTAATGCACCTGAACTGGACCATCCTGCACCCGAAATAGTCGGCAAATTACACAGTAATTATGCTCTTAATTAGAGCTTTCATTTGATACCCATATTGCCCAAAAAAAAAAAAAATTAAAAGAAGCCGTTTCTGGAATTTTTTTAAAAATTTCAGAACGCGTTTTGCTGGGCATCTATGGATAAGATTGGCTAAACTACAACCTCTGTTTTGAAACTGTAAAATTTTCAGACATGAAAATACATTCAACCTCATGAAGCTGACAAGGACAGTCATGCAGACTGCAGAGAGAACATCTACCTAACATCGAATGCCAATGGCCACTTTTTTTTCCCTTTCTGGAACTGCAGTGTATTTCAAGAACACCAGCTTTCAGTTTTATTATCAGCCAATATGGAAGTCTGTCTCTCATGTGACCAGAGCTTCAAATAAAAGATGAAGACTCATTCTAATGTCTACAGACTAGCTTCACTGCCTGATAAAACTTGTCTTCATAGATGGAGCTTTGGGAATGCCATATATCTATGCATACCTTAGTTGCCCGTTCCAGAACGGAATGCGTTCCGTTCCGGAACGAGACTCTCAAAAAAAAAAAAACGTTTTTTTACAAAGGAAAAAAAAAACCATAATATCTAAGAAAGCTTGAGGAGCATTTAAGGTGTGTGTTCAATCAAAGGTGCTTCCTACTTTCTTCCGCAAGCTCACCATCGCTGGAAACTCCTGGACCACGTCCATGATATGCTCTTTACGTATTTTTTTTGGTAATTGTGCTTTTTATGTCCAATCGATGTTTGTCATTTTATTTGGTGAGTGATTTACTGTTCTTTTTCCTTTTAGTCAGTTTGACTGAGCTGCATTGTAGATTATTATTGACCGTTCTTCAGTATTCACTACATCTTTTTCTTGATGAATTCAGGAGAGGGAGATTCTCAAAGCAAGAATGTCCAATCTCTTCATGAAAGCAATTGCTTTTTGAAGCAACAGGTAAAATTAGAAAATATGTCAGTCATCGATGAGCATAAAATATTTTATACTTAAAGATGAGCATAAAATATGTCAGTCATCGATGTACAGAAAAGTCTGCTCAATTTCAAGGAAGAATCGCTGGAGCTCATCGCCTCCGTGCAGCTTCCTTCCAGAGTGCCTTATGGCTTCCATGGCACCTTCGTGTCCTCGTTAGAAGTATGACAACTCGCTATTTGTGGACTGCAAATGCAGAATGCGTGGGGCGGTCGTTTTACATTTTTTTTTAAACTTACAAAAAATCGTTCCGACCCAGTACGTTCTGGAACGTACGGAACGGAACGTTCCGACCCATTTTGGTCGGAACGGGCTTCTAAGATGCATACCATATCCTGGATGAGCATTCATGAGAAATTTGCTTTTTTGAAGATGTGCATTTTAAACATCCAGCTTTGATTATAATTTATGACTACATGGGACCTTCGCAGAGTTGAGTGCATTTCAAACAGCAGTAATCTTCCACCTAACCCTAACCAATCACCAGGCAGGGGTTCTTTCCATCATTGTGTGCATAAGCAAGCGCTTTTTATGCACAACTTTTACAAGGCTGCATAGACAGGTTAGAGTAAACTCGGGATATGTTTCTATCACTTGATCCTCCAATCACTGAGGGTGCAGGAAACACTCCCAACTTGGCTATGCTGGGAGACAACCATCGTTGTTTCAAGGAAAGGAAAGCAGCTTTCTAGCCTTCATGTTACATTTTTATGCATTGACATGGAAGGTGATTCGAGGTTGTAGATTGGTATAACTTTGAAAGTGTAGACATTTTGATCCAATTTGTCTTTGATTTGGTTAAAAATTAATCAAGTTTCAATTAAAAGTGTTATAAAGTTTGCACAAAAATAGAAGCTTTTATCATTGGGCCTTCACTTTAGAAATCCTTGAAAACACATCTCGCACTTGAAAAAATGAAATTGTAGTTCATGCCGAAATTTTGTATTTGAAGTCATGATATTTCAAGGACAATTTGGCACTTTTCTTCAAGCATGCCAAATTGTAGTCTAAAGGTGTTTTCTTTTTCAAATTTTGTCTTGGATGATGCATTTGGATTTGATATGTCAAATTGGTTACCCAATCACTTGACTATTTGACTAATCACCCCATGCTTTGCCTCCATTTCTAGTTGCATGTATCTAACTTTTACTTGTGTGAGAAAGTCCCTAAAACTTCTTCTGGCCATTGAGTTCCTATATGGATGTCCTCGAGTTTTGAGACGTCAACTAGTTTAGTCCACATGAAAATTAACACATTTCCTTTTAAGCCACATCAAATTGGAACCTTTGAAAGCAAGAGTAGGTCAATCATGGAAAATGTGCATTGCATTTTGTCATGAGAGGTATGTAGGAATTCCTCTTGTCAAAGACAAGAAGTCTGGTTTACATACTTAGCCAATCAACAATTGATGAAATGACATCGAAAGAAGCATGAAATGGAAGGAAACCATCAATGGAATATCTAATAGTATTGGACTCTGTGGCATTTTAGAATATTCTTCAAGAAAACTACAAAAAAAAGCTAGATCCAAGAGAAGAATTTTGCCTTTCTAGGCCATAGAAATGATGCAAGAGGTTACAAATTTTACAACCCAAAAACAACAATAATTCTTTGTCTAGATTTGTGATCTTTGACGAGAACAATGAACTAGAATGACATTATTGAAAAAGAAACAATGGTGGGAATGCCAATCATTGTCATTGGGGCACAATCAATACACATGAACCGATTGAACATAGATTCATAGAGGAACACATGGAACCATGCAAGGAGCACATACTTTATTAAGAAAGAAAAGCTCGTTGAGAAAATTAGGAGGTTAGTTAGAAGAAAGAATTTTCTTCTAGTGACATGATGATCATAGTTGAAGAGCAACCAAAAGAGCCAAGTAGATTCTAGGAATTGCATGAAAGTCCAGAATGAGCCTATTGGTATGAAGTGATGGTGGAAGAAATAAATTCAATCAAGATATTTTGCGGAAGATTTAGTTGAATTACTGACTAGTAGAATAGAAATAAGATGTAGTTGAATATTAAAGATAAATGATGGCTCAATGGTTCATTAAAAAAAAATAGAACATATCATCTTGCGTTGAATTACCGACCAATAGAATAGAAAGATGTAGTTGAATATTAAACAATTTTGCTCAATTGCTCACCAAAAACATATAGAACATGTTATCTTGAATTACTGACCAATAAAATAGAAATAGGATTTACTTGAATATTAAGGATAAATTATGGATCGCTACAAAAATATAGAACATGTTTGGTTGCAAAGGGATTATTTCAATGTGAAGGATCAAGTTGTAACATTATCAGTAAAAACTTCATTGCTCATACTCTTTGTATAAGTAGTGAAACTGATTCACCCTAAAAAAGAAATGACAAGAATGTATTCCAAAGGAGTTGATTTTGGAAATGAAACCAAAGTCCTAAACAACCTGATTTAGTCGGGATTTTATTTTTCTTGTGAGCAATTGTTAAAATGTTAAAATGCGTTAAGCTCACAATTGCATGTTTTACAATCATAAAGTAAACATCCAAAAAAATTCATACGTCTTTAAGTATTGGAAATTGTAACAATAATAATTTTGATAAACAATAGACAAAGGTACAATTAGGGTAACAAGTAGAAAATTGATATAAGTTTCGTTTCTCTCATTACTTGATATTGTCCATATCCAAGGGTTGGCTTAGGTGGTCAACTTGGCATCCAAAGTTTCTTTGGTCCTAGATTCAAGTTCCCCTTGGCAACCCGGATGCATTAGTTGATATTTTTTGTTATAAAGGTGTAAGGTAATTGATGTTGTTGTTGGAGATCTATTCAAGTTATATGATACTTCTTCTTATTTACAGTCTTCTACACACTAGTAAAAATAAGTCATGAGATAGTTTTTATGCTCTCATGCCTCTACTCTCAACTCATGAAAACATTTCCATCTCTGTTCCTCCCATGTATTTATGTTTTGTGTCTAGTAGCCCGTGAGATAATTTTTATGCTCTCATGCCTCTACTCTCAACGAAACATTTCCATCTCTGTTCCTCCTAAGTGTCCTTCAAGAATGATTCACTTACTCCCATACAAGGTTCACAATATGCCTCTTAAAAAATGAAGTCAAAGTCTTTCAACTTACGAATGAAAATATCATATTTTCTTCTAGCACATTCAAGAGTAAGTAGCTATGACAACCACCTTTCATTCCATACTTTAGAATTCAAAGTGATGTCATTACAAAACTTAGCAAATGAAGTACAAAATGTACCCCCTTCTCCAACTTGCAAATGTTAGCATTGCTAGTTCCATCTTTGCTCTTGTGGCTCTCCTTGGAATAGTTCATTACAGGATATCAGAACTCAAAATGGGCCCTTTGTCAAGATACTTTTTTTTACTTCGCACGTTGTCAACGCTTATGTGTTCCAATCAATGGTGTCCATCTGTGACGAATTGTAACAGTGGTTGACGAATGGAAATTGTTTTTGCCTTTCCTGGCTAAATTTGCTTGATTTTCAATAATCTCACCAAGCAAAACAAACGATTGTGATTTGACCACAGTTACTGCCCGAATACTCTTTTGTTGCTTGTATTTGTACATGTGAGGTTGATTTGACGTCAATAGTCTTACACTGTAGTTAACTAATCCTTGTGGTTTAGGAACTTCTTGTCATTCTTAGGTATGCCTCTCATTACCTCTGTTCTTAGCTTCCATAGACATCTTTTGGATTGTCATTATAGCTATACATTCATAGGTATACCTCTCGTTCTCTTCATTCTCCCATTTTCATCTTGCGTAGATATTTTGGACTAATGGCTACACATAATCGGAGACCAAGAGGAACCATTGACGCAATCAATATTTGCAATGAAAAAAATGCAGAAGATCAATGGATACAAAAATATATCATAAATATCAATGGATCTTGATGCATCCTTCCTCAAAAGGCTCTTTCCGAAAAATAAAAAGATTGGATAACATATATAGAAGCTCTTGGAAAGGCAGGATAATGGATTTCAAAGTATCAGTTGCCGGTCAATCTATCACGAAAGTTTTAGTTTAGCATGCTTATCTTCACAAAGAACTCAACATTCAAGATTTGAATCCAAATGATAGAAGAAAATGCAATTGTAAATATACGATTAGTATGTACATATTCAGATTAAATTTTTTTACTATTAGCATTTTTTTTATATTAAATTTTTCTTGCGATATTTTTGTTGGTTTTGCAGATTTGTATCCATCAAATATTGTTGACTAGCAATCAATTCAATCGATTGCAAGAATAATTGATGTCATACATTATGATATCGGTACTTTACAATATAGAAGTCGTTATCCAAAATCTCTTTTAGAGTCTGGAGTTTTTTTTATATTTATGATCACACCTATATTTCTAATAAATGGTTTAGTGAGTAGATTAGAGTCGTATCCTCTACCGGATTTTTCGAGTGAGAAATGAATTTCTCTTGATCCAGCAATTTTTTTTTCAGAAAGTTTTCGATCTAAACGTTATATGGATATTCAGAGTATATTAAAATGTAGCACTGGTTCAAAGAATAATATATTAAGTTGGTATCTACCTTTTACTATTTTTATTGATTTTTTATCCAAATGCAATATTCGACGAACAAAAACAATGTTTATTTGTAAGGACTTGAGTGATGAAATAATTGTCGAGTTGTTGGATGATGGTTGGGATACGAAACAAAATTAGCAAATTGAGTGCAGAGTATGTAACTTATCAATGACATTTAAATATCACATCGAAAAACAAATGCTCACTTTGCTGGTGTATTATAGAAGATGGAAAAAAAATGCAAAAATGATTTTTTCTCCATCCAAGTGTTCTAAAATAATCGCTTCATAGTTCCATATTTCTTTCACCTTATACGGTCCTTCACTTGTAAACTTCAATTTTTTGATCAGTTTTGTTTTATACATTAGTGCTAGATTTTCCTTCCTTCGGATTTTTTTTTGTGTAATCGACGATCGTGCCATGCCTTTGCGATGGGCTTTCTCTGCTGCTAATGCATGAACTGCCATCAATCTGGTTTCACAAAGTTTTTGTAAAGCCTCATGACGCATCTGTAAGGATTTCCTATCATCCAACCATTCCGTTGCTGCTATGCGTAGGGATGGTACTAAGAATTCAATCGACATAACTACATCTTGACCATAGACAAGCTAAAATGGTATTTGATTTGTACTACCTTTATAAGCTGTTCTGAATGCCCATAATGCTGCATGCAGTTTATGTTCCCAATCAGAACGACTTGCTTCAATCGTTTTTGTCATAATGTTGCAGAGAATCTTGTTGGAAGATTCAGCTTGACCATTATCCCTCGGATAATACGGAGTACTAAACCGATGAATCACGAAAAAGTCTTCCAACACACTTTATCGTTTCATTCACAAAATGTGTTCCGCGATCACTTACGATCTCGATGGGGCATCCAAACCAAATAATAATATGCTCATAAAGGAACTTAGCCGTGGATTTCATTCTGTGTGTAGGATGACGTGCTTGTTGACAAACATCACATGACTAAATATAATTTTTTGTATTTTTATGAAGTGTACGCCACCAACACCTTGATTGAAAAAGTTTGCGAACAGTGATATCTTCTGAAAAATGTCCTCCGCCCATGCCATCATGTGAAAATAGGATTAGTTCAGGTACTTCATGCAACAAACCTGGTGCGGTCAGTGGCGGTGTCAGCGGTCGATTACGGTTGTAGTAGGCGAGTGCGGTTGCAGCGGACAATTGCGGCTACAGCATGTCTGTTTGCGGTGGGTGCGGGTGATTGCGATCTGAGTATAGTTCAGTGTGGGCGAGTGCGGTTGAAATGCAGGCGCTATGGTTCACTGGCGGATGGAGGTGGAAAGTGGTTTGTTGCAGTTAAGGGAGAGTGAGGCTTTAGGGTGTGATGGGAGAGGTCTATTTGGAAAAAGTATCGGATTACAGGTTACGGATGGATGTGATTTCGATGTAATGGAATGCAGTCGCAACGAAATGTGGATGGTTGCGATGGTTATGACGGGTGATTGCGAGTGGAGGTGGAGGTGGTCCGTAAGGTGGGGAGGGTGCGGAGTGTTGCGATTGAAGTGGAAGGTGTGTTTAATGCGATGGCATGTGGTCAAATGCGGAGGTGAGGAAGTCCTTCTGTGCAGAACGGATGGAATCTCGTCGGTTGAGATTTAACGCATGGCCGTCGGTTGAGATCTGACTGATGGGCATCGGTTGAGATCTGACTGATGGCGTCGATTGAGATCGAACGCAAGGTCGTCGATCGAGATCTGACTGATGGGCGTCGGTTGAGATTTGACTGATGGCATTGGTTGAGATCGAACGCAGGGCCGTCGGTCGAGATTGGAATGAGGCCGTCGGTTGAGATTTTACTGAGGACGTTGGTTGAGATCGAACGCAAGGCCATCGATTGAGATCTGACTGATGGGCGTCGGTTGAGATCTGAGTGATGGCATCGGTTGAGATCAAACGCAGGGCCGTCGGTTGAGATCTGACTGATGGGGGTCGGTTGAGATATGACTGATGGCATCGGTTGAGATCGAATGAGGCCGTCGGTTGAGATTGGAATGAGGCCATCGGTTGAGATCTGATGGAATACCGTCGGTTGAGATCTGAGTGAAAACCGTCGGTTGACACTTCAATAGATTACCATCAGTCGAGATGTAATGGATGATTGTCGGTTGAGATCTGAGAGAGTGTGTGTTGGTTGAGATTCAATAGAATGCGTCGGTTGAGATTGGACACAAGCTCTCCAGTTGATATTTCAACACAGGGGGGGCTTCGGTTGAGATGTGATCATGAGGGGACGGGTGGAGCGTGGACAAGGTTGCGGGTTTCTGATGTAGAAGGTGTTGGAGTTCAATGGGCAACGATGCCAAATGTTGACAGATCTCCTGCTCCAGAGGAACTGTTGGTTTTTTATTAAGGCATTTCTTTATTTACTCAGAACCGTTTTTGCCTGTTACCAGGCTTCATGGCATATGTTATATGTGTTCTTGATATTACAATGCCAAAACTAGGTAGAAGGGAACAGATTCTCGTTGTAGTATACTTTTGTCTTGTCTGTCAGAGGACTACTCAAGGTCAAACTCTTTTGAATGCACTTACATTCATACATAGATGCAAGCCAAGAACGCTCATTCACAAATCAGAGTGCAGCCCAAATGAACATTCAAAATATTCTACAGCTATCTACTCCTAAAAACGAACTGAATCAGAGCCTAAACATTACTAAAGACTGAGCTACACTTGCACAAATTGACAAAACAAGAACCAAGAACTAATCTACAACATGTTAGAAGTCCAAGAATCAAGAAACCAACCAGTCTTTTGATTCTTGGACATCCCAATAACATCGAGAACTGGATTGTAAAGAGATATGCAAGAACTACACCACAGATCCAGCCTATTTAGTTTACCTGAATGCTGGTTCCTACATTAATCCACAAACAAGAAAAGAAACTAATTCACTCTAGGAAAGCAGCAAATCTAATCCACTCTACAGTCCACAACCACACACAAAAGGAGGGAAGGGCAAGATCATAAATGCATCACTCAAGAAACAAGCATGATCAAGGAGCTCAATGGATGCACCAAACTCGTGAAGGCTCTTCTCATTTCAGCATGGAGTTGATACAATTCACAAAAAGCTCCTCTTCACAAAGAGGAAGTCCCTTAAATAAGCAAGAGAGCTCCTTAGGTGACATCCTAGTGGAATTTTCACATTTCACAAATTACAAGTGGAATAATGCTCTCCACTAGAGGTCACCATCAAAAGGTGGCTCACTCTACTTTCTTTAAGAGGGGTCTACTTGCATTTATTACATTTTCTTAGAAATACTAGTTCCTACATGGTCATTCCATCTTCCGGGATTCACCACGAGGCTTACACAGTTCTTGCTTGCCACTCCTAACTAGCATTTCTCGGCTCTCATACTCGGCTCTCAGTCTTTGTTGGTCTCGTCTTCTCAAAGACCTCCTCGGTCTAAGGTGAGAGGTGCTCTTGAGTTGCTCTGTCCAAGTATCTCGGGGATTCGTCAGAGTCAGCCAACAATCTAAAGGCTACTAATGAGCTGAAGGTCATGAGTTTATATGTTCTCCCAATTATTTATAATGACAACATTTCAGCCCAACACCTTGCAACAAACTCAATCTTTCCTGCAAGGTCAAAGCATATTGAGAACTCTCATCATTTTGTGAGAGAAAAGGTGCAATCTAAAGAGGAATCTTTGGAGCATGTGATGAGATCTCTCTTTTCTTGAAGAAATTGCCTATCGAGTTGTTCCATGTAGTCTTCTTCAACCAACCTTTTGCTATCTCAACCATGAGTCAACAATTCACCATAATCATAGAATGCTTTGAGTTGATGACGAAATATGAGGTCCATGCCTTGGGTCTTCCCAAAAACCACTCTTCCATTTCCCTTTCCTCCACAAGACTCCCTCTTAGTGATTGCATCATAAGAAGTAGAAACCTCTTGAACATTAGATGCCATGAAAACAATCACTAGTATCTTCAACATAAGGATGCTTGAAGTACTCCTTTTTCCAAAAAAGCGCTTCTTCTCAATGATTTAGGTAGTGACTCATATGATAATGATTCTCCCTCACTATCATTCACAATGACATCATTCAAAGTACAGCCCATTTTGAACACTTCACATACTTCTCTTCCTCTTGACTTGGGACTATCTCCCTCACCAAGTCTCATGATAGAAACATTTGATCTACTCTCTTTATGAAGACATGTGACACCACTTGTTGCACAAATGACTTTCTTGGACTCATCGCAAAAAAAATGTAGAAGAACCACTTCCTTCATGCATACACCTAGCATCATTATTTTTTTCCACATGATCAAAGAAATCATTAGTAACAACCTTTCCAAAGAAGAACCTTCATCACCTCCATTTATGAAGTTAGCTCTTTCCTTACCTTTTGCATGCTTGCACTTGCCATGAAGAACTATTGAACAACCATCATCATCCCCATAGCTAGTCAAGCTAGCACAAAATTGAACATCTCCAAAAAGCATTTTAGATCTCGACCTAGATCTTGCATAAGGAAGCTTGTTAGACTTTGCATAAGATCCACCAATCTTATTTATGCTAAAAGAAAACTTTGGAAAGTTGAGTCTTTTTCCATTCCATCCGTTTTGTTAACCATAACAAAAGCATCAAGCTCGAAAAGTCTACCTTGTCTATTGCCCCTAGCAACCAAGATTTCTTACTTTGTAATGAAACAAGCATCACCATCAAACTTTACCAGATATCCTTTTTCTATCATTTGAACAACTCTTAACAAATTCTTTGAAATTGAAGAGATGTAAAGAACACCATCAAGTATTGCTTTCCTATTAGTAGAAAGCCAAATACGGATTGACCAATATCTTCAATCACACACTCATCGTCATTGACCATGTGAATCACTTTCTTGGCTCCCTCACAAGTGACCAAGGAAGTAAAGAACTCCTTGTGACTAGTCATGTGTGAACTAGCTCCACTATCAATCCACCATGAATCCTTGCCACCTTCACTTGATATTGGACTTGAAGAACACACAATAAGAGAATACCTAGGTCCTCATTATTAGTAGTACAGTTGATTTGCTTACTACCTTCATCACTTTGTTTCTTAAAATGTTCATTAGCAAAATGGCCTTTGACTCCACAATAGGAACATTTTAGCTTAGATTTATCTTTATTCTTACCAAAAGAAGAAGTCTCACTTTGATCTTACCCTTTAGACGCCCTTGAACTTGCCTCTTGAGCCTTCCTCCTCTCCAACTTGAGATTTAGAAGATGGTTCTCCTCTTGCTTGGAGTCTAAACTCTTCAGCCACCAAGACCTCTTGCAACTCCTTCATACTTGGCAATGTCTTTTGAATAACAAAGCTTTGCACGAAGTTAGCATGATCATCCAATAAGCCATTAAGAACTACTTTGTAGAAACCAAAAGAGATATTTTCTAGAAGAATAAATGAGAGCAGAATGCGATGAATTCATCCCACTCTTGTATGCCTACTTATAATAGCCTATTGACCATTTCAATCATTTTTCTCAAGCTTATCAACTTATGAAAATTTCTAGAAACTTCTCCAAAAAGCTAGATAACTTGATTGATTCAATGTATCTCTTCTAACCAATTAGAGTAGGTCTAAATTCGACCTTATCAACATCTCTAGTTGCTAAAAATAGTAAATCCACTATTCTTAGGTAAACTAGTTGAAATTTTTCGCACTGGTATCCTCACTAAACCACTTCAAAGACCTGCATTTGTGAAGTTAAGATCAGCCCTTGGATTGATACGCAAAACTATGTTATCTACAAACTAGTTGTGAGGAGGAGTGTTAAATTTACACAAGCTAGTTTGGTTCTACCACTTGTAAAATGTAAAATGGCCATGATGTGGGATATCACATGTGCCAACAAACATAGGATACTTTTCATAAGTCTTATTCCTAACCTAGCTTTGTAATGACACCTTTGAAATGAGGCCAAAATGAGCATAGATAGGCTAGAGATTTTCTAGGAGCTAAAAATAGCAATTTTTATATTGTTTTTGGATCTCAAGATCTCAACTCCCAATTAGGGTGGATATTATGAGCTATTAGGTTAGACACTAGGGTTAGGATCAGAGGTAGCCCTAAATTCTCATTTATAAATGTGCGATGGATTTGCCATCCAATTATGAGTAAATTTGATATCTCCTTCATGACTAGTTTTGCTTTATAATTTGCATGATGATTGCTATTGGCATTTGGCTTTTTGTCATGATTAGAAGGATCAGAGGGTGATGGTACTGTACTTAGGGCTGAGCAGGTTGTACATCCACACGTGTGAAGATTTTTGCATGATTTTGGAGCCATAGAGTGGAGTTCAAGCCAAGATAAGCTAGACATCAATAGATTGTTTTGTGCTCTAGCTTTATGATATTGATTGTGTCAGAAATTGTGAACTCCTACAACTTTGCTGTGAAGCAACACAAAGCAAAGCGAAGGTCGAATGGCAAAAAATTCACGAAAGTCAAACATACCTCCAGGACCAAAAGACACGACACGAAACAAAACAAAAAGAAAACGAAGGAAAATCTTTCGCGCTGCCAGCTGGCAGCTCAACGGGCGTGGTGTCTTAAACTTCACGCTCAGCTGAAACAATTAGCAATAAAAGAGAGTACTAACTAGTTGATTAGCGTTAACTACTCTTGTAATTCTCAATAAACGCAATTTTGGATCAACAAAAAATAGAGAGAAAAAAAAAACAAAACTGCCCTGCATAAAAGTTTACCAACGAGCAGAACACAGTGATAGAGCTGAGTGTCAGGCCGCCAACGAGCGAGACACTGATCATCTCGCTCTAAAAATCAAAAACTGATAATACAGTAGCCCTATTTTGTCCATCTCTTTGACTTTTGTCTTCTTAATTGCTAAAATGATTTGTGGTCTGTGATCTGTAGTCGAGTGTTTAGGATCCTGCAAGCTTCCGTGTAAGAAAACCCAACAAAAACAATCTGTTTGCGAAACAAAATTCGTTTGCAACATGGTATCAGAGCACTCAGGTTATCACTATTGATATCTAAGCTGTGATTATCTAAGAAACACAATATGGCTACAACGATCTAGACAAGAATAGCAATCGGTCTTGATGGCGAAAATTATAGAGTGTGGAAATTCAAAATCAAAACACTTCTGAAGGGTGAAGGCCTCTGGTTGTGACCCAGCTCACAGAGGTGCAGCCTCCAGAGGGAGACCCGAGGAGAGCTGAGTGGATCAGAAATGATGAACATACAATGGCGATCATCGTTTCGTCCATCAACAAAGAACTTCTCATGCAGATTGAAGGCTGTGAGAGCAGCCATGAAGCATGGGAAAGATTAAAGCAGAAGTGCGAGGTGAGGACAGCAGCTTCGGTTATGCATCCTCACAATCAGCTGCAATCTATACAATGGGATGGCAACCAGTTGGATCAGCATGTTGAGAAGATCAGAACAATCTTCGCTCAACTCGCTGCATCTGGACAGGAACACCAGGTCCCAGCACCACAACAGCTGATGTACTTCATGAAGTCCCTACCTGCGTCCTATCAGCCATTGAGAATGCTCATACTGAGTCTACCAGATACGACATTCGCCAAAGCAATCAGTCTTGTCGCTGATGAGAGACTGATGAGGGATGAAGGAGAAGGAAGCAGTGATCAGGAGAAAGCCCTTTTCACGAAGGGAAGGAAGAAGAACAAAAACAAGCCCAGATTCGACAAGACGGAAAAAAAATCTTCGAGCAGAGGCAATGACAACCAAGAATTTTCTTCCTGTGATCACTGTCACAAACCAGGACACACAGCCAATAGATGCTGGTTCAATCCATCAATACCTTGCATGCACTATAAGAAGAAAGGGCACTCTGCATACGATTGCAGATTCAACCCAAAACGAAAGAACAAAGTTAAGAAAGCGAATGTTGCGGAGTCATTGAAAGATGCAGACAAAGGTGATGAAGCTTTCACGATACTCGAAGAAGCTTCAACAAGCTACATTGAACAAGACCATGATGTAGTCATAAAATGCTAATCATGTTGTAAATACTTCCAAAATGATCTCCTTATGGATTTGGAGAGATCCATCCCCCAAAAATCACCAAAAAATGGTCATTTTTTGAACTTTTTTGACTTCCTACAAGCTCAATTGCTAGAATTCTTGGCTCTAACTTCAGGGAAAGCTTCAAAAGACTTTGGTTCACCTCTTTACAAGCTCTACATGGCGTTTTACAGCCAACTACTATCCAATTTTATGAAAAAACCAAACAAAAATGATGATTTTTGGTTATTTTCTGGTTTTTTCATCACATTATGACATACAACTCTTTCTCTAACACATGCAAACCAATTTACAGAATTAGAACCATCTAATTGATCTGATCCTGCTGAATTTTGGTTCTTACTATCTATTTTGTGCCAAAAAACATGAAAAACCAAGCAATTTTGACCAAAACATAGCCTAGAATCATAAATCCTTGGAAAGAACCGGCATGCATCATTATTTCATCATTAAGGAACCCTAAAACGAAAGTACACTTGCTGGAAAATTCAGATCTACCAAAGATTTGATCTACAGAAGAAAAAGCTCCAAAAAAGCATCACAAATTGGCCTTCAAGGACAATTCTCCATAAAACCACAAAGAATCCCAAGAGTCATGGATCTTAGCAACATGCAAATTGAAACCGGGATAGTACACCCACTTGTACCCTTGCTATCCCCCTTGGAAGAGAATTCCAATGATCCAATCCAAAATTTCAACGAAAGGTAGCCCTTCTCCATGTTCTCCAATCCTCTGATACCAATGTAAGGGAAGCTCCCTAAGATCCTGCTTACAAGACAAAACACAATGGAAAACACACTATGAAACAACCACCCAACCAATTAGAAGCAACCAATCAACTCTAGAAGCTTCACCCCCAAGCCAAGGAATATGAAGCATGAAGGTAGAATGAAACCCTAGCAATGAATCAATGAACACAATGAAGAGTAGGGCGAGTTTGCCCTCAATATACAGAGCCAAAAGCAACCTGGGCACATAGCCATGCATAGCCCTAAGTTCCCTATACATAGATTCACCTAGAATAGAGTCCTAAGCATGGACCAACTATTCATAGAATTGCTATTGATAACTCTACACATGCCTTGACTATTCCAAACCTTGTCTAAACTCCATTAAGTGTGTTCTGGGTCTCACAAGGATATTAGTTACTTTCGGGTCACATCCAGTATGATGTGGCATAACGAACAACTTGATTTACTGGAGTTCCGTATATCCAAGACTAGGAGTATACTGAATCCTACTTACATGGCCATGGACATAACAGCAAGTGGGTGTACAAAAGAAAGATGAAATCAGATGGCACTGTTGGACGTTACAAAGCAAGGCTTGTCGCAAAGGGCTACACACAAAGGTACGGAGTCGACTATTTCGACACATATTCACCAAGGGTCAAGATGACAAGCATTGGACTACTCCTTGCATATGCTACACAACACAATCTGGAGATTCACCAGATTGATGTAAAGACAGCCTTTCTCCACGGAGATCTAGAGGAAGAAATCTTCATGAAGCAGCCTGAAGGACTTGAAGACCCCGACAATCGGCAATATGTTTGTCGATGTGTATTTATGGTCTGAAGCAGGCATCACGGGCTTGGTACAAGAAGCTCGACAGTCTTCTGAAGTCTCTAGACTTCAATCCTACACAACCAGACTACAATGTCTACATAAAGAGAGTAGGAAGAAATTTTGTGATTCTGACTATTTTCGTAGATGATTCTCTTATGATAGGAAACTCCTTGATGCTAATCAAGTACACGAAGAGTCAGATTTTTGAAAATTATGAAATCACAGATCTGGGAGAAGCAACAAAATGCCTTGGGCTGGAGATCAGAAGAGATTGAACAAAAGGCGAAATGCATTTGAGTCAGTCAGAATACGCCAGAAAAGTACTGAAGCAGTACAGAATGATGGACTACAAAGAAAAAGCCACACCAATGATAGCAGGAGCAAAATTGACGAAGCAGGATTGCCCAAAAACAGAGGAAGAAAAATAGAAGATGGAAGGTATATCCTATCAAAACCTGATCGGTAGTCTGATATACCTTACAATTTGTACCAGACCCGATTTGGCTTTCTCTGTTTATGCTTTAAGTCAATTCTCTTCCAATCCTGGCATGGCACATTGGCAAATGGCAAAATGAATCCTGCAATATCTGAAGGGTACCCAAAATATTGGATTGACCTACAGAGCAGACAACGAAAGAAAAGGATTTGAGTTGCACCACTTTAACAATGCAAGCTGGGCAAGCTGCAAAGATGACAGCAAGTCCGTGACAGGTGGATGTTCGATTGCGTGCGGAGCAACAATCAGCTGGACCTACAAGAAGCAAACCCTGGTATCTCAATCCTCATGCGAAGCTGAATATGTCGCAGCTTCAAAGGTGGCGAACGAGGTAGTATGGTTGCAGATGATGCTGAAGGCAATTGGCATACAACAAGGAGAACCAAGCACGATGATGATGGATTCTCAAAGTGCCATATATCTATCCCAGGATCCTGTCTTCCATTCAAAGACAAAACACATATCTCTAAAGCACCATCACATTCAATATTTGATCTCAAAAGGAGAGCTCCAAGTCCAGTACATAAAGTCTGAAGACATGATTGCAGATCTGCTCACGAAGCCGCAACAAGCCGCTCTTCGCAAAGCAAAGAAAAGCAATTGGATTAAACATACAAAATTGCAAGGTTCAAGAGGGAGTGTCAGAAATTGTGAACTCCTGCAACTTTGCTGCGAAGCGAAGCGAAGCGAAGCGAAGAGAAGGTCGAACGGTGAACAATTTGTGAAAGTCAAACATACCTCCAGGACCAAAAGACACGACACAAAACGAAACGAAAAGAAAACGAAGAAAAATCTTTCGCGCTGTCAACGGGCAGCTCAACGGGCATGGTGTCTTACACTTCACGCTCAGCTGAAACAGTTAGCAATAACAGAGAGTAACTAACTTCTGATTTTGCTTTGGAGCTCCCAATGTTGTGTTGGAGCATGATTCTTTACTGCTCTAATCGTTGCCCCTCATGCAGCCCCTCTTGCATGAGACGTGCAGCAGAAGTTTCAAAATCCATCTCATTGAGATGTCCCTCAAGACCGATCACCAGCTTTTAGAAGGATCTCAGCAAATTGTTCAGGAGAGTATAAATCTTATCATTTTCGGTCAGTAGTGCACCAATGATTTCCAGATCTTCAGCAAGGGATCTGACTTTGTCTATGTGCTTAGTTATGGATGCACCCTCAGTCATCCGGAGTGTTGCGAATTTGTTACGCAAGTAAAGCCTATTGGCTGGTGCCTTGGACTCGTACAGGGGCTGAAGCTTCTTCCATACCTCATGAACTGTTTTGGCATATCTGACTTGCTGTGCAAGCAAGTTAGTGAGACTCAAACACACAATAGCATAAGCTGAAGCTTCTCTTGCTGCAAATAGCTATCGAGCCTCTGAGTTATCTATCTCAAGCGCCTTCTCCTCTCCGGTTACTAATTTCAGGTTACTGATTTCAAGAACCCCTTCTCACGGAATAAAGCTTCCATCCTCCATTTCCACAGTCCATAGTTCTTTCCATCAAACTTCTCTAAGACGCGACTGTCCAGTGTCCACACTACTTGAAGATGTTGTGGCCATGAGAGTTAGGAATAGACTAACACGTTCTATTCCAACATACGCATGATATCAAGATTCAGCAAGATAAATAGTAAACCCAAAAGCAGACAGGATACAGCCTCTGTATATTAGAAACAAAACTGAGAAAGTAGATGAGAACAACATTGTAGCAAGCAGCTACGTTTTCTGAATCTGTCTCCTGCTTTATACTGTTTTCCTTCTTAACTAGTCGTTTCAGGAGATAACAAGATTTCAAGTAAGTACATAAACGTGTATGTGCACTTTTAGAACGTGCACATGATTTGTATCAGAAACTTTTCTAGCCTATCTCGTATGATGTCAGGCTGGATGACATGTTGCTGGAATATTCTAAACATGGAGGTAGTTAGAAACACAGGGAAAGGGAACCAGGAAATTTTATTAGCCAAGAAGAAGCCGAAATACGCAAAAGACTTCAAATTTTCTTAGCTTAACATATCTAAGGAGGAGCCTGCGAAAGGAACTCAGAAGTCGTTTGAAAACTACCCCGCCCAAAAAGGGACAAAATTTGCATAAAGAAAGAAAGAAAGTTTTTCAAATCTTATATGAAAATAAAGACAAATTCATGATGAATGTTATAGAGCCATAAATCCCCAATAGTAATAAAACTAATATATTTCAAAAAAAATGGTGGACAAATATTTGCCTTTGATTTGATGAGGGATGAAAACCAACGTTCGGATAGTTTTCATTAAATAATCTCATTAATTATCTTCATGGTTTTATCCTCAAATAACAAGTATTATCCCAATGTAGTACTTATCTTCTTCGTTCGCATTTTTTCTCCAGAATTTTTACACAGTATCAGGTCTTGTGTCAGCACACTTCCAACACACTAGCATAGTGTATGCACAAGGGTACAATGTTAGGCTTGCACCTCAGAAGTTAGCATAAGGCTCCAAACATGTTAAATTGGGTATTCCTGATGACATCTTTTTTGGTCCTTGAAGATAGATAATCCTACTGTTTAAAAGCCATGACCTGGCATAGTTCCTGCATCTAGCTAGCAATATCAAAGATTATTCAACCTGCAAGAGGATTAGTGACATGCCCAACAAATATGATAACTCCTGTCAACTCTTCTCTGATCAAAAACAAAAATGGATGATCTGCAACAAAATCTTCTGAAGTGAACGTAACTAAACAGTACAATGTAATAGCAGCAGCAGTAGCAGCTGCTGCTTCGGTCCCTTCCTCATTCACTTCAATAAATCCCTTATGAAAGACATTGGAGACATGTAGCATTGTTCCTGGAGGTGAATCCACTAGTGCTGAGAAATCTGCTTCAGTAGAGAAAGGTTTCACCAATCCTAAGTTTTTCAGTGTGTCAGTTGCTTCCAGTCCAAAGTGGATCTTGAAACATGGAAGTTGGAAGCTACCAACTGGCACTTCTTGTATCCTTGATAGCTCCTGCCAGATTGTATCTACATCAAGTCCCTTCTGAAGTTCTGACAGGCCATTACGTTTATCAGGCAGAAAGATGTACATTGAAAATTCACGATTATCTTGTCCCTGCAAATAAGGAAGCTTAAGAACCTTAAAAGACCCACATTTTTTTATAAAATGCTTCTTCTGACTTCGCATCATTGGAACTTTCACACTATCTCCATTCAACAGATAAAATTCTCCATCAGATGTATCTCCAGATTCAAATTCTTTTTGCCATATGCCTTTGAAATATAAAGCATTTGCTAACACAAGCCGTGTGTTACTGTCCAAGGAATCTGGAGGTAAAATATCTTGAATTCTCTCTTTCGTCTGTTTTTTTACCCAAGCATTGATGATTTTTCTTTCATCCTCTGCCTGCATAACAATGACAAACCATTTTAATCAGCCCAATTTAAGAAGTCTTACTTGAATGCCACCACAATCTGTAGATGCAACCAAAATATCTCAGCATGCATGAAAAACGATACATGAGTAGTCAGAATATGAATTATACGTGTTAGTGGAGAAGATCAAGGAGCAAAGTGATTCAATCACACTTCAATTCATATTCTCGAGCTAAAGTCAGTTATAGGAATTCACAAGCAGCCACCTGGGCCTCATGCCAGATTTCATTATTTCAAGAATTAGTACTGCTTGGGCCTTCATGTCAGTATTTAGGCCCCGTCATGTTAACTTCAATCAACTCATGATACACATGATGCTTTGGGCCCCAAGGAACATAATTGAAAATCGGAATACTAATTGGGCCTTAATTATGAACTTGCAAACCTAGACTCTTCATGTAGTACAAATTGACCAATGGGGCCCATTTTGTTTGATGATTGATAGGACAGTAAAGTCAACTATCAGTTCCAACAAATGGTGAGTATCTTGACATTGTCATATTATTATTCACTTGCTAAGCTCAGTTAAATTGTCTTTCAATGCTTTCGTAGTTCTTTCAGTACTTTCAGTGTTCTTGTGTTGTTTTGGTCATGACTTGGTACCAACACATGTTTCTGGCCAACTGAGATGGGCACTATTGCTCAAATTGTTATGAATCAAATTATTGCTTGTCATAGAATGCTCACATTTTCATTTTTGCTTTCGTTTTCTTTTGAGAGGTTGAATCGTCATTCCAACTGTAGCTTTGGCTTCCTTCGTGAAATATCTGAAGACCGTCTCAAGATTTATTCAAATGGGTTGCATAAAGTAGGTGCTACTTCTTAATTGCCTCGAACTATGTACTCAGAGAACTGTCACTCACAACTTGAGTAATCACCAAATGTCAGTTCTTCCTTTGCATCTTGTGCGATGGAATGATTCTCAATTAGCCTCGTTCTTGTTACAGCCAATCTATCTGGTCTGACAATTTTGATATACATACATAACCAGGGAATATACATAAAGATAAGATAGTCTGATCAATTTCACTTCACTTTCTAACATCTGATGCAGTTTAGAGAATGTGAATGTGATCACTAGAAGTCAAGATAAGAATCGGCCTCTTAGGTCATTTTTGGCAACTTTGTTCTGTAAAAGTGTTTCAATCTTTGTTTGATCTTTTGACAGTTGTGGCCTTCAAGCAGCAGGTCAATACGCACACCCCCCCTTTCACAGACTATATTTTTTATTTTTGTTCGCAACCACTGCACAGTGCAAAGTATAAATGGGTTCACTAATTATTTTCACTTGCTATGGTGTAGCTTCTGCAACACTCTCAACATCACAACTGTTTTTTTTTCCCTGATAAAATATTCTGACATCCTTGATAATTGCATTTAGATTGAGTCCTTGTGCAGCCTGTTCCTTTGTTGCCAATGAAATACCAAATCTCCTTTGCATTTACTTTTGATGAATAGAGTTATCTGCCAATATGTTCTCTACTTGTGTCAGTGTATGATTAGTTTCACTTCTATGAATTCATGCCCATTCAAGAAATCCAACTCTTGTTGTCTGCCATACATATTTTGGATATGTATGGCAGACCTCAATAGTCTATCACATTATTTTTCTCTTGTAGTAGCTCTCTCCATTTTTTTAACAGCTTGTCATTTTAATATCTTCATGTCAAGTTATGTTCGTCCATCATGTATGTGGGCTGTTTCTTGCACACTTCTTATTTGTGCGTTAGGCATCTAATATTTCCTCTACTATTTATCTTCTCTACATTTGAGTGTGTTGCACCTCCCATCCTCCAACAGGCTACTACAGGTACACTTAAAGTGGGCATTGTGCATGTCCTCGCATGGTTGTGCATGTCCTCTCTCTTGCAAGGACATGTCTTGCTGTAAAATCATGTGGCTAGGTCACATTTCTAGAAAGTAAGGTATCCTACCTCTGGATACCGTCAGCGTTTTTAGACATATGAGTATGTCATCTATAGAGTAAGTGAGACTAACATATGTACGTCTCTGGAAGTTGTCTACACGTACATTTATTTTTTACAGAGACATCAATGTCAAAATTGTAGATACTTGGCCCTCAGCAACAACAGTAAGCCATTCAGTAGGTGACATAGCGAATATAGGAACTGCTTTTGTAGGGAAGATTATGACGAAGACATAAACAAAAGATGAACTGATGGTGGAAATAGGAGGTTGACAATATGTATTGTATGTGACATGGAAGATTGTTTTTGCAATTCGCGTGGAACAAAAATAGGACATATGAATCCGTGGAAGAATGGAAGTACATGTAGGGAAAGATACATGTTAAAAACTCAAATGCTACAAATAATACTAAATAGAGATACACAATCCATAATACATATTCAAATCTCATCAATCATGATTCACCAATGATCAATCAGAACGTTCAAGAGTCGACTTCTGATTTCCATAGTATGCAAATGAAATGAAGTTGACAATCAGCAATCAATACTGAACATTCAAGTTTTCTGCATTGTTGCAATTTTGAAATTAGTGGTTAAAACTGGCTTTCATACTTTATGTTCTAATCACCTTTGAGAAGATCTTAATGACTTTTCCAACCTATAATCACATGATTTTTGAGTAATCCCTTTCATTGTGCCACATAATGACATTTGGGAACCAAAAGTTTCCACCAAAAGGTGAACCTTTTAAAATAAGATTCCAATCTAGCATTTAATCTGATCTATTTGGACGAGTTTGGATCGCCATTCATTGTGACCATTCGAAATACCTCCTCTAACACATGACGTCGGTGTTTGCATTGATGACATTGAGATCTTGTCAGAGGACAATACCACCGATAATTTTTTTAGATTCTAGAGTTTTTGGTAATTGTGTTGTGTTCATGGTGTTGATACCACTGCTATGTGGGGCTTACGACTCTGACATCAGCAACATACTCTTCTGTTGTTATAATGGCAAATTTCAAGCAGCGATAGATCGCATGGAAGAATGATGCCAAGTAGCCGATTAGTTGCGTACCTTGCCAACAAAGTCAGCGTAGTTTGATACTGCCTCGTACTGCTCTTCCACGACTTGCTTGAAGGACGGTTTCAAAGCCAACGTTTGCTCCACCCAAATTCCATTCACAAATGAAAGTTGCGGCCCTCCTGCTTTGCTTCCATTTTTCAGCACTACGTTCCTCAGCTGATGCGCAAAATCGTGAGCATGGGGTCCAATGGGAAGCCTCAAGCAGGAAACCATTTGATCCAGAGTGGCTCCCTGAGCCCCAGCTGCTGCCATAGCCAACAACAACGAAATGCTAAGCGGGGAAAGCACCACATTCTGGTCAGGTTTGTTTTGTGCCACAATTTTGTAGAAATCCAAGACAAAACTGGTCTGATCGCTAGTTGCTGCTTTCAGATCCATCGCACAAAGTTATTACAGGACGCTATAGAGAGAGAGAGAGTGTGTGTGTGTGAAGACTGAGGAAATATATAGTCGACAAGAACAGGAAGGAAGAGAGCTTTCAGAAGCCTTTTTTATTATTTATTATATTGATGAGATATGCACCATTTGTGGTGCATTTATTCATATAAAAAAGTAGTAGGTACATTGATGAAAAATATATATACATCTCAAAGGAAAAGTTTAAACAAAAGTAGACTTAAACAAGAGCGAAGCTTGCAGTAAAATTAAGATTAATTCAAATCCTGGCATTAAAAATAAAAGTGCATAAATTATGATGATGTCCGTGGGAGTCTGCCAACTGACTGCAACAGATCAGAAAGGTGAAGAGGTGGTGAGTCGGCTAATGAAGGGAGATGAGATGTAGCAGACCCAGCCATCGTCGCCCGTTGCAGAATAGATAGGGCCTGAGCATGCTGCAAGGCAATGGAAACACGTTGTTTGAAAGAAGCCACGAGAATAGAACCAGGAATACTTTGACGCTCTGCCGCCTGATGAGAACACATGCGAAGAAAATCCTCAAAGCGTCGATGCAAGGTGCCATAAGTCTCAATAGCCAAGGGAAGGAAAGCATCAGTGGGGTGTCTGTCGGAGTAGTTTTTTTCCTTCTCTTGAGCTGCCACGTCTGCCGCTTCTCCTGTTGTGAAGGCAGAGCGAGGCAATAGGTCACCACGCGTGGGATCAGCAACAACAACATCTGCCAAAGTCCGAAGCCCATCCCGAGAGAGGACAATGTCAACACGTCTGCGGGAAGAGTGGGACGCGGAAGAAGGAAGTACATGAGACTGCTCTCTAAGGACATGAAATCCTTCATCTCTGGCTATAGCTGCCGCTGCATCTCTGACAACATCATGCGTAGCTATGCGCTCACTCCCAGAAGGACAGCGGAGGAGGTGGATAGCAAGAGCATCAATAGGGTGACCACAAACACACCTTGAGAGACCCAAGACCGAAGGATGAGGAAGCCCGAAGCGAAGATGAAGAGCAATGGTGAAGATGGCTGAAGACAACCGGAAAGAAGGAATAACAGGCCGAGCTGACAGCCAAGCCCCAGCACCAGGACCCGCACAAGAAAGAAGCCGAGCTCGATGCAACGCGGAAGGAGCCTTAGAGAGCATGCTGGAAAGGGTATGCTTGTTCACGCGCTCCAAGAGGGTCTCTTGCAGGTGATCTGAGCTAAAAGTGAGGAGTTGCTCAAAAGGAGGAAGACAAGCTTGGGCAGAGAGGGGGAGGAGCTCTTGCGTAGCGATGAGGAGGTGCTGGAAAGGCAAAGAATCGTTATCCACATGAGCAATGCAATCCGCCAAGAGAGGGCGAAAGCCAGAAAGGAACCGAGAAGACAAAGCGGGGGCGACAAGAGCCCAGCTCCCAAGAAAAGCTGCAAGTGCAAAAGAAATTGTAGAGAGAAGACCCACACCTCCACAAGAAATGGGTAACCGAGCTTGGTTTCGAGTTGAAATGGTCTCCATACCATCCAAAGAACCAGGGCCCAAAAGGCGGCCAAAAACATCTATAAGACAGTTGTCAAAGGAAGAGAGGAGATGCAAAAAGTCCGGAGTAGGGGGGAAAGTCCGTAGCAGGTAAGAAGGACGCTGGATAAAGCAAGACGTCAAGATGCCAAACGCGACCTGAGTGTCGCCCAACCGAGGAATCAGATCTGAATGAGCAACATCCTCCTGGAGAGCCTCACCAAGAAAAGCAGAGCTGAAGGAAGCAGACCCAAAAGGAACACCCAGAATGCGAATGCCATCCAAAGGAGCAAGGAAACCTTGAGGAGGAACAAAGTCCGGGGGAAGACCTGCTGGAGACCACACTGAACACTTGCGAGGTTGAATAGACAAACCAAGAGAAGCCAGCTGCTTAGAGAAATGATGAAATGCGAGGAGCACCGTAGGAGCAGGACCAACAATATGAGTGTCATCAGCAACCAAAGGAAATAAGCAGGAGGGAAAGGCCTTTGCAGAAGTTCGAAGTGCACGGAAATGAGCCAGAGCAAAAAGAGGACCAGCCAAAGGATCACCTTGACGAGTACTTGCTGCAGACTGGATAGTAGAAAGATCCCCAAAGCGCACATGGTGACTATAAAAGAGAGGAGTCTCAGTAGCATAGAACAACCGCACAAATGGAATAAGCTAAGCCAACTCACCACCAGCCGCGCACAGCTCCTGAAAGATCGCAGCTCTAGAAACAGAGTTAAAAGCATTGGAAACATTCACTTGGAGAACAACCCAATCAAGATGGAGATCAAGGGTGACACACAAATCATGAATGACAACTTCACAGCCGCCAGGAGTAGAGACGCCAAACTGATGAGGGGAGAGAAAAGAGGCAAAAATCTGTTGAAACTGAAAACAGATAGAGCGACTAACAAGACGGAGGAGGACTTCGCCAATAGCGATGGGACGGACGCCACCCGAGGCTTTAGACATGGCGATCAAATGAGACATAGACAAAAGACGTGCGACAGAAGAAGGAATGTGACCAAAGACGATAAAAGAGTAGACCTAAAAGAGTTGAACAAAGCCACTAGCAGAGTCCTCAGGTGAAAAGCAGTCACGAAGGTGTTCATAGACCAAACCGGAGGGACCACCAACAGCAGACGAGGACTACGATGGAAAGCATGAGAGAAAGAATCACGATCAAGCACCAAGTCAACATCAGACACAAAGTCCTCCACAAACAAGGGAAGAATGCCTTCAGAAGCAGGATGCAGAGCTTGGAGAGTAGCAACAGTATCAGTAGAAGAGGGAGCGGGTGTGAGAGGAGCTAAAGCTCGAGCAGCACGATAATACTCACCAACTTGCCCAAGATGTAGGGTGCGACGAAGGCGACGATGGAGAGGTGGGGCGCCTTGAGGTTGAGAGTCCTGTGAGTTGCGAGCAGCAAGTGCTTGACAACGTGCAAAGTGTTCATCATGAAGTATTTTCCAGTCTCCCGATAGAAAGCGACGAAGGCGAGCACGAGTTTCTCTATGACCAGCATCCCCACCCCTCGGAGGAAGGACTAGACACCAAAGGGGAAAAAGAAGAAACAGATGCCAAGCCGCAATGTCAAAGGGGAGCCAAGCGATCAAGAGGAAGGCGCATAGCAACTTGAGTTTCATGACGGAGAGTGAGGGGAATATGAAAGTAGAGCCTTGGACGAGGGAAGCCCAAGTGAAAAGCTCCGAGGACATCAAGGGAAGAAATCCAAGACCAAGCTGAAGCAGAGGGCGAATGGGATGCAGAAAGAGGAGGAGGACGATCTTGAGACGACTGAAGCAGCGCAGGACAAGAACGCTGGTGATGGGCAAGACCTCCTCTAGGAGAGAAGAAACGACCACAAGCATGGCCAGGAACCCGTTCAGGGGGTTGAGAAGGCAATGCAACAAGGGTCGAAGGAGGTTCACAAGCAAGCGAGGGGGCAACAATTCCATGGGAAGAGGTGGGCGAAGGAAGAACAGAGAGTGTTATGGCAAGCGAGGAACCCAGCACAGCCTAATGCGAACGAGGAGGGGAGTCAGGAGGGGGAGAAACAGTTGAAGTAGGTCGTTTGAGACTGAGAGGACGAAGCAAGGAGATGTCCAAAGCCATGAGAACAACTGTACAAAGGAAATCCTGTGATGGACCTCCTCACCAACTGAACCGAGATCTTATATATATATATATATATATATATATATATATATATATATATATATATATATATATATATATATATATATATATATATATATATATTTTGATTTTTCCTCACACGGAATGATGTTAACCTCGATGGAGCCGTCGGCCGTAGTAAACCTTTTGCAATAGATTCTAGAAAAATGTTATGAAAGCTCTACCGATCCTCCTTTGCTCCCAAGTGAAAGAACTTCTTCAGGTAGTTGCAAGCTTGATTCTACGGCACGTATCATGCCTACAATGCATTCCTAAGCAGATTCAGAATGCAAACTTGCTACCTACAACTAGCTAGAGCCTCCTCAAGGATCATTGAAGCCTACTTGTAACTTGTTAAGCCCTCGCAGCCCTGCTTTCCTGCCTGTGGCGAATCAGCAACCCTTGTTGTCCTGCCCTCTACCTACGGCGTACCCGGCGACCTGTGGCAAGGCCCTAATTGCGAACTACTCTGTTTTCGCAGCCTATAGTTTTCTGGGGCTATGCTGCCTACGCACTACTTGTGAAATTGTCTGTGGCTACTACTAGCCGCTTTCAATCTTCTGTAGAAAGATCTGATCAAAGAGCCATGCCCACCGTTTGCAGCAACTTAGGAACCCCTTTTCATCCGCGCTACTCATAGTTGTTCATCTGGTCGAGCGTCTGTTCACCAATATAATGTATTCTGCTCATCTCTTTGCCCAAGCTCCTCCTTCTTGCTAGATAGTAACGCCCTCGCTTATGCTCGCTACTGCTTACTACTACTACTCTCCCTTCCTGGTGCACTGGCTCTGCTTCTGGCTGCAGCCCGTCTCTCCGCTATATCCTATCTCCGCTATTGTGAAATTTGACTTGATTATCAATTGATTTGTCTGACATATCATTTTGATGCTTATACAGAGCTGTACTAGCAGCACGCTTGGGGAGGTGAGGCTGCAACCTGTAACCTCACAAAGCAGTTGACAATCCCGAAGATCCTTACAGGGCTGGCTATGGTGGAAGAAAGCTTGTGGGCCGCCCTGCTCGTCCTACTCATGCGCTCAACCGGATCCACGGCCCATCACGGCCCTCATGCACTAACTTCTATGCACCAGAGTGCCCTCTGTCAAGATAGCCTTCGTGTAGGCTATCTAGTTAGCTGGTTATTCTCGGCCTGCCACGGACCTCCGAAATCAAAGTTATAAGTATTATTAGATGCCACATTGAAGATTTTGAGGAGGCTTGGTGGGATGCCACATTGAAGATAGTGAAAAGGCTTTGGTGGGTTGCCACTATTTTGCACTACCAATGCAATGACAATGGTGGTGGCCCATGGTTACATGGGATGGGAGATGGCAACACCATCTCCCCTCCCCAAAATGGTTGTATGATCTCCCACCCTTAGATTTGTGGGACACCTCCTAATGGCGGACCGTGGTGAAAAATATGTTGCTTCATTTTGGTAGATGTGCCATTACTCATGAGTGCTCAAGTGTCTAGATAAAGGGTGTAATCTTGGAAGTTGGCCCTACCCTTAGTACTTACCCAAAGTGTAGAATTATCCATTTATAATAATATGATGGATGATGACAAATTTTAGGACTCATGAATAGTCGGATAAAGTGGGCTGTGGGCCCTACCTGCAACCTCAGTCCAGTGATCGGGAAAGCGGACATCTCTCAATAATGGAACCGGCAACTTTGATGAAAAACCGGTATAAGAAAATTATTACAAGATCAAAAAGTCTTCAAAACCAAGTGCTTAAGAAATATGCAGGATTTTAGACGGTTCATTTTTTTTTACAAGAGAATGTGCCTCTAACATGTCTACATGGCAGGATAAAATACTACACTCTTTGAAAAATACAAGAAATTTTAGGATTCAATTATCAAAAATTCGGTTTTTTAAGGACACTATTCAAGTAATGTCAGCTATAATTTGAAGCTTAAGGCATATGCCAGCCTGTATTAGCTAGGCCAGGGCCCAGGCCCCAAGCCTCAAGGCCGTTGAAAGTTGAGAGTATTGACTCATTGCCACTTGGACAATGGCACATTTAAGATTCACCTTAAAATTAAATGCATGTTGCCATGTGTCATGGCCTGATATGAGGACTTTGCCAGGAAGCCACGCGATATGTCACCGTGCTGCCCAATTAAAGTGCTTTCAATTCTGCGGCTCGCCAGCGGCCAGACTCTCCCAGAGAGCCAAACTTCCATTTCATTTCTGAATGTTCATTTCCAAATTCCACTGCATGAGGCTTGCCGCTTGAGCTACGTTGGTTGTTGCATGACTCCATGAGCTACGTTGGTTGCTATAGTAGCCAGCTTGCGAGGGTGAGCACTGAGCACTGGTGAGGCAGTGAGGATCAAGATTTGCAAGGGTGAGGCACTGAGGCAGTGAGGCACGATCAAAATCCAGATCGTCACTGCTTCCTTGAGCAGCTGAGGCGCTTCCTTGGACAGTTGGGGCGCGACAGAGGCTGGGAGGGCTGGAGCGACTGTGAGTGATGGTGTGGCAGCTGGCTGTGAGCAGTGAGCCAATGAGGCAGCGAGGGTGAGCAGTGAGCACTGGTGAGGCAGCGAGGATCAAAATTTTCGAGGGTGGGCACTGAGGCAGTGAGACGCGATTAGAATCTAGATCATCGCTGCTTCCTTGAGCACCTGGGACGCTTCCTTGAGCCGTTGGGGCGCGACAGAGGCTGGGAGGGCTGGAGCGACTGTGAGCGATGGTGTGGCAGCTGGCTGTTGTCAGCATTGTGGCCATTTGAGACTTGAGGCTTTGAGCACTATTTAGAATGAGGCATCGTCCTCGGATAATAATATTTTGCAACTTTTTGTGATTAGAGTCTCAGAGACTCTAATACTCTAATGGCAGGTAAGTTGGTAACTATGAGTGCCTTGTGATTCAGAAGCAATGTTAATGATTATGACAGAGAAATCGAATTTTGGATAGTTTTCAATAAACACATCATCTTCAGGAAATATAGAGACTTCCAGGCTCTAGCCATCAACATGAGGTTCATTAGCTTCATGTTCATTAGCTGGGGAACTGGTTTGAGTTGATAGAAACCTAGTTGCCTAACAAAAGTGTGATGCTTACAAACATTAAAACAGTCCATACTAGACTAAGCTTGTGATTATATCATATATGTAATCAAGATATTCGACATCCAGCAGTGATGTAGATTCAGAATTGTTGCTCGCCAAATAAAGTAAGGCTTTCTCACCAAGAGTGGGTAAAACATCCTTTACGCAATATTGGAAACCAACGCTTAGCACGACCCTTCCGGCTTCCTCGATACTATTTCCAAATAGCACAGACAATCACATGTACAACAACATACATAATCGTGAAAGCTTCACGCCAGCTCAGAGATAGGAAGGAACAAAACTAGATAACCTTTGGGGCCAGGCTTATTTGTGATATGAAAAGTGAGATCTATTCACATATTTACACTGGTTTTGTCAATCTCATTCAGATGGGCTACTGTTAACTAGCATGAGTTTGAGCTTTTAGCTTAAAAGAGACTCTACGAGTTTTTTCAGATCTCCCTTATCTAGAAAGAGACCACTAGATGCTGCAAAGTTTGGGTCGCATATTCACATAGTACGATATCCAGCACACGCTGTGCATCTTAGAGTATCTATAGCCTTCATATTGACTATGGCTGCAAATTCTATCTGCATTGTAAATTCTTTGCGGAAAGAAGTCTTCCTCTTTCTTTTTTGTGTCATGAGAGAGAATTTTTAAAAAAACCAAGAGTTCGCTGACATGTGGCTTAACATAAAAGCACTGAAATATATGGGACTGCTGCGCTCTTACAAAAAATAGATTTTTTACTATTGTAGGCCTGAAGCTTCTTGTTGCTTCAATATTGACTCTATAGTCAGTTATTGTTGGAGGCGTGAATATTTCACAAATTAGAAAACTCATTGGATTGTACTCACAAGCTTCAATGGAAACTTCCAAAGATGTCGGTGAAACAAGTGAAAAATGTGTAATTGAATACACTAAGAGAAAACAATCTAGCATTCTTGTAATGTTTGGAGCTAACAAGAAAAAGCACACCGAGAAATATGATTGTGATGGGTGCAACGGGGAGGAAAAAGTTGATGCAGAACAAGAAAAGATTCAATCAGCCAACCTCCAAAAGAATCTAGAAGCTCTTAGGATTGCAGAAGCTTGTAGCATGTGGCAAGATCGATGGATCATTGATTACCGGTGGCTAGAGTTCAAAAAAGAATTAGCAAGGGTGTACTGTAAAGTATGCAAGCAACATCCAAACCGTTTCAAAAATGTATTTGGAACTTTGGGGAGCACTAACATTCGTGCTAGTGCATGGTTGGATCATGGTAGGTCCAAAGTCCATAGAGATATATATAGAGATCAGATTGAAGCTGAGAAAACAGCAATACAAGAAGTGAATTCTACTATTCACGGTAGTAAAAGAAGAGGCGTTGTGGGCCTTGTTTAAGGTGGCATATTTTACTGCAAAAGAGGATCTTCCCTACACCAAGTTCCAATCTAAACTATGTTTGTTACGATCTCTTGGAAAAAAAAACTGACAAAAAGTCTTTATCAACATGATAAGGCATGTGCTGTATTTTTAAAATACATTGTTGAATCATTACGAGAAAGTATTTTGGAAAAAGTAAAGCAAAGTCCTCTCTTTGGATTAATGGTGGATGAGTCCACGGACATATCCGACAAGAAGTCCTTGATTATGGTTTTGTCTTACATTGAAAATGAGAATGCCGAATCAATTTACGATGCAATCATGGCTACAAGCTTTATTAACTTGAATGAGACTGTTTTAGACTTTGTATTATGTCCATGTTGGTGGCTTCATATCCATCGTTAGTAGCTTGACAACATGTATTCTCATGTCAACGCATAATTTTGTATGTTTCCATGATGATTTCAAGCACTATCTCTTGCAGACATTTGTTGACTCCCTTGTATTGAGCAGATAGATGTTTTAGAGTTTATTATACATTGTTTGTTGACTCATGTACCTTTTATGTGACAAAAAAGTATTAAGTCGATGTGACAAAAGTTTGTCCAATATAGATAGAATTTTGCATGTTCATACGATAATTCAAAGCACCATTTTAGTCGACAATGTACTTTTTTGGTAAGTTTTCAGGCTTTTGTGAGATTTTTCTGTATGGCGTTATTGACATGTTTTGGTGCCACACATCACCATCCTAGGTGGTCACGTGTTTGTCACGTGTCATCGGCAGGACCGTGCTTGATGGGACCCACTATGTTATGGGTTTCCCTTTTCCATTCACTCAGTCTACTCGGGAGTTGGTGGATGGAGAGCACGTGCATTAGCCAGGATGTATCTCCAGGCCAAGAAATGTGTGCTAGGGAGAGCCAAGGGCAATGGCTGGTGGTATGGGACGCTAGTTATCGCAGGAGGCTTGATTAGGCATGTGATGTCGATAACTCCAGTGCATGGGGGTGGGTCAGTAGTGAGCCTATGGATTAACAGATACAGTGATTTGTTACTGGTATGGGTGTGCATCAACCTGCAAGGCAATCGGAGATCTAAGGGAGTTGTAACATTTGGTATCAGAGCATCCAATTTTCTTTTATAGGTGAACACGTTCCTTTTTATGCCTTTGCGGTTTGGTATTCTCTTTTAGGGAATGTGATTGTTTGGTTTTCATAACCTTAGCTTCAAGTTCATTCTTGAAGAAGGTTGAGTATTATTGTTGAAAAGAAAATGAGTTTGGTTTTTGAGCTAATCAATCTTTTTAACAATAACCTTTTTTTTTCTCTTTTGAACTTGTAAACTTAGAAATTCTAAGTTTATTTGGGTTTTAACAAAAGTAGATGTTTTCTTTCTTCTTTGTAACTTGTCAATGTTATGAAGAACCGTCTTTCGGTAACTTAGTCTTTCCACAAAAACTTTATTTATCTTAACCCCTCTGTGATTCTCTCTGTATGGTTTGAGAAAAAATTTTACTTTGACTCCTGTTAACTGTACGTACGCCCTCAGACTGCGTACTATCCATAGGCAGATTTTATTTCGAGCGGGGAGCGAAGGAAGATTAAAAAAAAAACAAAAGATAAGAGGGGTGTGACTTCCGCCTGCGAGTTCGTGCACGGCTGCAGCCGCGCCTCCTGCTCTCTTCTGTATCCTTCTTTGACAATGGTCGGGAAACCTCTTTGGAGCTATACTATATTTTCCTATACATATGTTCATGTATCGGTTTTTTTAAAATTAATACTGGTGGAATCCTAGAATTTTTGAAACATAGCCTCATGAATCGTACAATAATTAAAAAATTGTCTAAAAAATCCTATTAAACCAAATTGTTTAAGGTTCAAAACTGTGAAAAATTTTAGCTTGCCGTCTAATTTGCTGCACTAATTTGTAGTTGTCCTCCACCCAAAAATAAGACAAACAATATAACCTTAGCATTGAATTGACAACTTACACTAACATGATCGATTCAACTACAAATATGTTATTGTAACCATGGCAACAGAATTTTGATGCAAAAGAAAAAGTTAAACAATGCCTTGAAAGGCTCAAAATGAGATATAACAACATCAAATTGCACAGTAGCAAGTACATTAGAGGTCTCCAACAAAGACATCCAAACTTTAATCGTCCATCATTTTCATTATCTCAAGAGATGGTGCCATGCCAATGATGAAATATATTCAAAAAAAGCCACATCTGTACATTCATAACAAAGTGAGGCTTGTAGTCATGCTAGAATCCTTCAATAGCTCATAAGAAAAGTGTATCATAAACTAAAGCCCTACTTAATGGAGTTCTCGAAGACAGTATAATCAATTGAAGCTGGTGTTAAAAAACACCATTTTAACTTATAAGCTAGACTCCAAAACCAGAAAGGATTTTTCCTTGTCTCTTTAAACCATAGGCAACATCCATAGCAGTTAAGAGTCTTCCAGCCAGCATGCTCCGTGCACAACATTGCATCATTGATAACATTCTAGAAGAGGATGTTCAACACGCCTCTTGTTTCCTTATAAATGAGGTCATTGATATGCTTCACAAATGTACCCATACTATATGGTGCAACTACAACCTTAAGAGGTAGAAGACTTCATAGCTGATTTTGTCACATGCCTCAAAAACCTATCAAAATTATGAATGGACAATAGGTCAAAACATCTCCAAAATTTTCTCTAGACATATTTGCTATCATAACACATGTAATAAAAGCTATAAAACTAGAAACGTCAACCACTACAATCATGCAAACATTTCTTTAAGAATATCAACAAAGCTTTGCAAAAGACTTATGTGAACACAAAAAATTACAATTAAAAGCTAATTGTATTCAAGATTCAAAGTGATTTCAACAAATATTTCATGCAGGACGCATTTAATTTGATTCATTTTTGTTCATTTATTGATGAATTATATTTTCATGTGAGGGATAGGCATAGTCAACAAACTGGGTATTTGAAATACTTATAAAAACACATCGCACTACCTCAATTGCAGTATACTTCACAAACATCTGAAATTCTTTTTTAAATTCATTAGGAAAATTTTGATACAACGTTTAGGAAAGCATATAAGATAATCAATTAGCACAATAGATCATGATACATATGTTAACCAATGAAAACAGAAATAAAAAGGATAAGATTGAAAAAGTATATAAATTCTAACTTACCAAAATATAGACAACAAACTTTACATCAGCTTATCATTTGAGTTCGAAAAAATGTGCCTATACTCAGTCGATCTCGTCCAAGAGTTGATTGCATTTGAAAAGTCCAATGAATCTAGGTCATTGCTTCCCTCAATGGGAATACACATTAAGGCATCCGCAGAATTAATCTTATTTATTTTTTTTGTCTTTGATTAGATTGAGTCTGCTGAAGCGTCTTTCACAAGCAGCCAAATTGGTACACTACACAAGTGCGATGCACATCAATGTGTACAATCCTTTATATTTCTCATGCAACTGCTGATTGGAGCCAATGATGGCTGATGTATCACAAAAAGATCAGCCGCTCCATTCAGTTGTGGCTTGAATTTTGAATGTTTTATATTCTTGCCTCACCTTTTCAATATTGATGAGTGGAGGAATCACATTTCCAGCCGCATCAACTTTTGAAATCCCATAAAAATCACCAAGGGAATTGAACTCTTGATAACCATAATCTTTCATTTCTCTCATGCATCTTGGTATGTTGGTAGGAGATAGTGCCTTGAAAGAACTCAAATGGCCTTTATCTTTTAACTGATTTGACAAACTCTCAACTATAGCATGAGAAAAGGGCTTTTGGAACTCAATCGCCTCTTCTAAGTCATCACCCACAGCAGACCTATTGATTTCTATATCATAATACATATTCCCTCACATGGAATTTTGTAACCTTCAGATATAACCATTTTCAGGTCCATAGTCTGGTAAGATTGCATATCCTTTACTATCATATGTTCCAGCGTTCAGATTTGTAGGAGGGTCTTCAATAAACTCGTCAAAGCAATTTCATTAGAAACAATTCCTAAGATTGCTCCAACTTCTACATAGTCGCGTTGAAATATCAATCTCAAAATTGATAGCTTTTTAAGTATGTCCGCTGGAAAATGTAGAACGTATATACATTTGAAGTCGCATAACCTTTTTAAAGGCTTTTTGGTTGCAGCAACCTGAACTGCCTTCTTCGACTTACTTGTAGATGCCAAGGCTGCTTCCAATCGTCTTCAACAACATCTTGGGCATCCTCATCGACGAAAATAGTATTTTTTTGCGAACTTGATTTTTTCCTTGAAATTTTGTTAAATTCACTTTTTATAGCATGAATCACAGGTTGCAGAACATCACATATGCATTTTATCGCATTGTACTCATTATCACTCATGTTGTGCCTTGATTGAGGATAAGATCAATAAGTTATGACTACATGAGATAGTATTAGAGAGCAGTCGTACCTGCTACAAGCTTACAATTCAAAAACCTAGCTTGTCCTTCGAGATTTACTATTGATGATTGCAGCATTCAGATTGCAAAAGCAAAAAACTCTTTCAAAATTAAAATGTGAAAATGAATTTAATCAAATTTAATCAACTGTGAAAATTTAACAAACATGATATATGGAAGAAGAATCACATGATTGGTTTAGCATGAAAGATGGATTATTTGCATAAACGGAAAAAGAGAGTAAAGAACTTGAAGAGTGGAAATAAGATTTCAGAAATCAGGTGTAAGTGGGTTTTATTTGTTCAGAATCGACAAGTCCTTATGGCCAGGCTCTACTATCTAGTCAAGAAGGCACTAGTAACATTGTTACCAGTCAGTTTTATTTAAATAATTCATTGCAGATCTGAAGGGGTTAAAGCACATGATCATGCTATTGAGGAAGTTGGCAGTGAGGAGCCTCCCACTTCAGAAGACGACGACAAAAAGAAAAAGAGGATGACTTCTTTCTGCAGAGAATTTACAATGAAGATAGAATTTGCTGACATAGTCAATATGAAGGCTATAGATACTCTAATAGACCCTCAACCTACTACTACTACTCAAGATGCACTGCGTGTGCTGGATATCGTACTACGTGAATATGCGGCCCAAACTTTGCAGCATCTAGTGGTCTCTTTCTAGGTAAGGGAGATCTGAAAAAACTCGTAGAGTCTCTTTTAAGCTAAAAGCTCAAATTCATGCTAGTTCACAGTAGCCCATCTGAATGAGATTGACAAAACCAGTGTAAATATGTGAATAAATCTCACTTTTCATAATCACAGATAAGCCTGGCCCCAAAGGTTATCTAGTTTTGTTCCTTCCTATCACTGAGCTGGTGTGAAGCTTTCACGATTATGTATGTTGTTGTACATGTGATTGTCTGTGCTATTTCCAAGGTTCACATTATTCTATAGTATTGTAGTATTGCACTAACAAGGTGTTGCTTCTTGTCAGGGATTATCTGTTGATAAGGGAGAGCTACTTTCACCCGAGTTTTGGTGCTGAAGGTGACCTTGGAGAAGGTGTCTCGGCATGGAAGCGTCTTCAGCTGCCTTTTAGAGTGATTACTGATTTGTTGAGATTGACCGATTTACTTATTGATTATGAAGAAATGTGGTCTGATTTTATTCCGAAGATACAACTTTGACTTTGATAACGATGTTCCGTTGGAAGGCCGTTTTGAATGGTGTAATTTGTGCCGCATATGAAGTTTGTGACGGTGTGACCTCTTTTGTGCAGCTAGAAGGGTTCTCTATGAAGTTGGGTCAAACTTTGGTCTTCATTTCTACATGTGCATTGTTAAGCTCGATGTAAAGGTACATATTTTATATTCTGGGGCCATCTGTATAGTACCAATGCTCATTCGGTTACGCGGGGCATGAAATGAGAAATTTAATTCAATCATCTTTTTTAAGGAAGTTTAACATTTGCATTCCAAAGTCTATAAGGAAAAAGTACAATGTCGTAGTTACTTTTGCTACTATTTTGCTTGGCTTAGTGTGAATTGAATTTTCTTTCAAGGTTTGTGACATGATTAACCTTTCTATATTTTCTTTACAATCTTTTATATATAGTTTCTAGTTCCTTTGCAATCATTAAGTACAATCTAATCTATTCTTGCATCAGCTATCCCATCCATCTCTTTCTTAAATTCACAAGAATTAAAAAAAAATCGGCATGTGAAACCCGGTTATTAGAAAAAAATTGGCACAAAATGTTTTGTGTCCCATAGGATTTATCAGTAATTTTCTATGAATGATTGTGTTCCTATAAATTTATCAATGTTTTGTGCTCTTTTATGATTTATCAGCAGTTTGTTTCATGTCTGGTGCAGTTTGAGTTAGAGTAGTAAGTTACCATAAGATCCAACCAAGCTTCTGCACCTATAGGTGGGGGGAGCTGTGAAGGCACAGGCGCTGATAGTGAGAAGAGCAGCCGAAACAAGCTAAAATTTTCGTCCGAGAGTACACCTTCATTGTTGCAGATTAGCAACATCAGTAGCTCTGATAAGGCAGACAAAAATTCAGAGCAATGCAAAATTCCAATGAGTATCTGCGATCCTATTCAGGATTCTCGTTGCGCCTCCAACTCTGCTAAGTCTAATTATAACACACAAGCCTCACGTCACCAAGATCAGACTGCAGCATTAAAAAATGAAGTCCAATTTCAGAGGCCGGAAGACCTACTTTCATGAGGGTTGGAATCTGCGTACCGCATGATAAACTGTGTAATCATCTAGGGAACTGGGATAGTGAACTGTGACACTAAGAGGCAATTGGAGGAGCTTCTGATGAAGTATTTGGAGTCCATATGTGATGATGCAGTTAAGAAAGTTGCATCATGTGAAAACAGTATCGAGGAAGTCAGAAGGGCCGTGCTAAGGGTTGGTTCCCAGTATCGCGTAAAGGATGTTTTACCCACTCTTGGTGAAAAAAGTCTTACTTTATTTGGCGAGCAACAATGTTGAATCTACATCACTGCGGATGTCAAATATCTTGATTACATATATGATATAATCACAGGCTATGGACTATTTCAATGTTTGTAAGCATCACACTCTTGTAAGGGTTTATAAATTTTAGAGGTGAGCCTCCTTCACTTTGATTGGCTACACTAAAATGGCAAGGATTCTAATCCAAGCCAACTTAACACAAACTAAATTTAATGGTGCTAAGAAAGCACAAGGGAAACTCACATGTTTCATGTGAGTTCTAATTTGGGCCCTTTTAGCTTTTTATTAACAACTTGACTTAGGGCCTCTAAAATAATTTTAGAGTTTTATGCCAGTAGTCACTTATTTCTAATTCTACATAATTAAATTGTGTGCTCATTGGGTTGGGCTTATACACGCAGGAAGCCAGTGCCCTTGCACTTATTACTCTAAATGTAAAGTGTACTGTGGTGAGGCCGACTTGGTAAGCCTAGCTGAACATTATTTTAGTGGCCCCAGTAAGTGCCCAACATCCCTGTCTGCCAGAATTGTATTATCAAAAAGCAGACTAGGAATCCATTTACATCAAGTCATCATCATGTAGCTAAAGATTTGTTAGACATTGTGCATATAGACATATATGGCGCAATGCAAACTTTGCCATTGGAAGATGTCATATTTTTCATTACCTTTATTGACGAATATTCTAGAAAAACAGCTGTATATTTCATCAAGCATAAATTAGAGACATTTGACCTCTTCAAAACATTCCAGGAGCGAGCAGAGAAAGAGACTTGTAAGTGAATCAAAGTCCTAAGGTCATACAATGGTGTAGAGTATGTCTCAACCGAATTCAAGGAGTATTAACTCAGCCAAGACATTGAACAATAGCTCATCACTCCTTATTCACCTCAGTCTAATGGGCTTGTTGAGAGGAAGAATTAGACCTTAGTTGAATCGGCTAAGTGCATGCTAGCTCATGCATCACTGCCTAAGCACTTCTGGACTGAAGCTGTTTCCATTGTGACTTACATTCAGAACAGATGTTTTGACTAAAGCCCTCTCTAATAAAACTCCTCACAAAGTTTGGATAGGATCCAAACCATCAGTGAAAAACCTTAGAGTGTTTGGATGCATCGCCTATGTGCAGATCTAAAAAAATAACAAGGAAGAAATTGGACTTCTAGAGTCTCAAATCCATATTCATTGGTTCTGCTTCTTCCAACAAAATCTACAAGTTGTATGATCTTGATACTTAGAAGATATTCTTTAGCAAGGATGTCATCTTCATCGAGGATCAAGCTATCAACCTGAAGACAAGAACAAAGTTTTATATGAAGTATCAACTACTCTTGACATCAAAACAACAATTCGAATCTCCATCACCGTAGAGAATATAAACCAAAGTGCGCACATAGCCTACAAGTTACATTGAAGAGTATGTCTTCTATCTAATTCATGAACCGACCATTGCCGATGAAGCACTCAATTAGACAAACTCTAATCACTAGAGAGAAGTGATGGCCTTAGAGGAGTCACAAACTCCAAAGGGCCATCTAAGGAATGCCACATAGGATGTAAAAACTCCCTAGCTTTTGTAATTTTGATTCAATTTTTGGTCCACTTTAGCTTTACCTTACAAAATAATGTGTAGTTAACAAGAGACTATTATGACGCATGTAATTGCGACTTCAAGAACCTGTGACACTCATTAACTAACTTTTTGAATTTGAAAATGAGATTGTATCCCTCGTTTTAACTAGCAAGAGAAGAAACATATTGTCTCGGTACGCCATGGAAGAAGAAGAGTATCTTATAATTTACATCATCAGATGGATTTAGCTATTTTTTCTAATCTATATGTTGATATTTGTTGAGATGTCTAAGTATCATCTACATATTGTTCTCTCTACCGAGAACGCTTCGATATCCAAAAGAAGAGCAGTGAAAAGATCCACAGTTTTTCCACTTGAGATTATGGTTCACAGAATCGACAACAAAAAAACTATGGTTTGTGAGTTGACAAAAGTTTGTATCCATTGGATCCGAGCTCGATGCCATATCCATAATTTCAATCAATCACACAACTCATAACATTTTTGTGTGAAGGACTAATGAAAGATTGAGGACTTACGTTGTTGTAAACTCGGTGCAACAAATCGACAATGCGCGTTTGCATAATGTTATATTAAAGTTAAATGAAAGCAATGATCAACTGCAACAAGTTTTTCAGACACTATGTAGATCATATGATCAATTGAAAGAAGAAGCTTTCATACTAGGTAAGAAATATATATAAAAATAAGCAAAAAAGAATTTCTTGCAAAAAAAAGTATGGCAGTTTGAGTATATAGTCCTCACAAGGAATGGAAATCTGAAAGTACAGCAAAAAGGACCAGAATGGATCCAAATCAGATCCACAAGAGTGATTGGGTGTTAGATTAGATTGATCTACCAATCTACACAAGATTAGATAGCATTAGATCAAATCTACATCAACAAATCTAACATGAACAATCAATAATGATTTGCCTTGCTGGTTTCACACGTGTGAAAACCTGTCAGAGTACAGACTACCAGCAGAGAATGAAGTACAGTAAGCTTAGAAATGAATAGAAGCATAAAATCACAAGACAAATAGAGAGATAACTCGAGAAATGCTCCAAAACCAGGATTTAGCTTGCTTGTTGATTATGACCAAATGAGGCTCTATATATACATGAGTGGGATCTCGAAACAGCAGGAGGTTCCATAGGATTGTCTCTTTCTTGTTCTTTTTCCTCCGCTTGTGCTCTTTTTACCCAGTGTCGTATCTTCTGGTACTGTCTCCTTTCTTCCCTCACATTCGGATGGCGCTGAAGCTGAGGGTTGGTCATCAGTGACCGATGACGGTGGTGAGGGAGCCACTTCCTTCCTCTTATGTGCTCGCATAACGGCTAACACGGGGACATGGAATTGTTGCCTTTCGGGTGGCATCCCTTTTGGGACTGCTGACTGTTGTATTACAATGAAGTTCAATGGTGCGCTGGTCCCAGGTCTCAATGGACAATTCTTGTAGTAGTGTCCATAACCGCATTCTCGGCAGAAGGATGTATATTGTCCCTTGTAAGGACATTCTGCAATTCTATGTCCTTTGTTACATCCGTGGCAGCCGTAATTTCTTCCTCCTTGACGCTGAGTTTGAGCTGCATAGGCCGCATTATATTCATTTATGGTAGGATCCATAAATGGCTCATCCGGTCTATGCCATTGCTACTACTCAGGTTGAGGTGGTACTGGCATTTCTGGTTCTGTTGCTGTCAAATTTACGTGGGCCACTTGTTGATTGGCTGGCCCCAGTGGTGTAGCTAAGGCCATACGCTATTGATGATTCGATATGCGGTACCTTGGTGCCGCATTTGGTGCCCCTTGATGATATGGATAAAAAGTCTGATTCTTATGAATTACTACCAATGCACGAGTTGTTCATGACTGGAACAAAGGCCGAGTCACTTTTGGTAATCGTGACAATTTTGTCACAATTGACTCAACGGGTAAACTCAAACCTGCACGCATACATGACGAGGAATCCTCAACCACCAACAGAAGAAACGGATCTTCTAGGAACTTCCTTGGTTTAAAGCGCGTGATGAGAGCCGCTTTAACTGCTTCCCAGGTGGATTTCTCTTTCTCTAACAGGTTGAAAAACCAATCTTGAGCCACCGCCAGTAGGGACATGGAGAACAACATCAACTTTTCTGCAGGTGTCCGTTCACCGTAGATTTCACAAGCTTGCTCATAGATCTAGAGGAAGCGGATGTGATCTGATGAACCATCGTATTTTGGTATCTCCATCCAAGGTGCCCTCTGGATTGCTTGCAAGGGAGCGACTGGTATGGGTTGGCCCATTGGATCCATTGGCACTAGTTCCGGTTTTGCCTCTTGTTGTGCAGCTGCTAATCTGGGAATGTGTGGTGCTTGATTCACTGTCCTTCTTGCTACTGATCGTCCAGATCTTAGATTCATCCTATGGTGGGGTCCAAGATAGTTGGATCTTGCTTGCACAATGGGGTGCACTCTGGATCTTAAGGATCTGATCAATCTGATTGGCCGAAAGTGAAATTTAGGCCTTGTACAGTGGTTTTTCCTTGATAACTTTTTACTCCTTGCACTGATTGACTTGAGATTTTGACAATAGCTGGATCTGGTGTAGATCTTTACATTGATCTAGTTTGTGAGGCTTCCCTTGTGCGAGGGCTGGTTGTGCAAGGGTTCTTTAGCTTTGTTTCAGATAAAAAAACCTTGATATCTCTCAGATCCTTCGGAAGTAACTCTTGCAAGGATCACAAGAGCTGAATATATCTCAGATCTGACTCTGAAATTCTCTACGAGAGTTAACTTTTGCAAAAATTGAAAATTTTACTGTATGCGAGGGTTCAAAACTACTATTTTGGCTTGATCTTCACCAATTCTCAGTACTAACTCTCGCAGGCTTCATCACTGATGGAATTGACATTCTGGATCGATTGGAATGGTTTGTGAGAGTTCTCTTTGGAAGAATTTGCTGGGTCTTCATTTTAAGTAATTTTTTTAGCACTTAAACCCAATTTTCTGCTCACTGGATTCAAACTAACTCTCGCAGGCTCTTTTGTTCTTGGTCTCACTGAGATGGAACTTCAGAATTCTCTGCAAGGGTTCTTGCTTACTAGAACTGAAAATTTTAGTGTTTGCGAGGGTTCTTTGGTATTTTTCCACCTTGTTTCCACTGGGAACTCTCGCACAGACACTTAGATAGTGAAGTAGCTCTCGCAAGCTTCTCTGTGTCCTGGTCTCACTGAGATGAATCTTTAGAGGGCTCTGTGAGAGTTCTGGTGAAGGTTTGCATTTTTTTGAATTTTTTCAAGCGTTTTTTGAAATTTTTATGATTTTTCTGATTTTTGCAATCTTCTTAAAATTAACTCTCCTAGGCTTCTATGCAGGTCTAAGACAATACCCTAGAGCTGCTGCCAGTCGTGCAAGGGTTAACTCTCACTGGTTTTGGAGATAGGAAAATCTGATGAGATTTTAGGCTCTTTTTCCCTCCAAAATGTAGATTGGTGTGTTTTTTTAAGATTTTCATAGGTTTTGGTTTGGATGTCAAACCCTTAGAGGTTGTTTAGGGCCTCCTCTACCCTCTCACACCTCCTCCGCTAGTTGTGAACAATCCAAACACATAAAAATATAGAAAACTAACTCTAAACACCCAAAAGCCTACCTAAAACTACTTCAAAAATCAAGAAATACTCAAAATGCAGCTATACTAGTTAGTGGAAACCTATCTCCGGCATCGGTGCCACTATAGGATCAAAGATCTCGCGTAGTATAGCCCTTCCGCCTATCAACAAGGGTTAGATCATTGGATAGGTGCCTAACTATGAATAGATGCTACTTTTAGTTAGTTCTCTACTTTTTCTCTAACTCTACCACCACTAACACTACACACCCCTAACTCTACTCCACTAAACTAACCTTCATCTTGATTTTTGGTGAAAGAGAAGAGAAGAATAAAAGAGATTGAGAGGAGAAGAGGGAAAGAGAGAGATAGAGAGTGAGAGTGAGAGTGGAGGTTAGCTCAAATGCTCATTTTACTTGCTAAAAGAGAAACATTAACTATGGAAACCAAGAAAGCATGAACTTGAAAGCAAAGAGAAAGCAACAATAGCAATAGCAAGCATTGAATAGCAAATGAGGATGCTTCTCTTCCAAAAATGGTAGAGTTTCCTCCTTCTCATTAAGCATGTAAAATAGAGTACATGAGGTGCCTTGTTATAAATGGGGAAGGCCCTTGCCCCTTGGCTAATGTACACTAATCCTATCCATTCATCTTGGACCCACTTGATCCAAAGGTCTTAGAAAAGTACATTGGATTTTACATGATTCATGTGAGTCTCCATTTGGACCTAACTCTAAAATAATAGACTTCTAAGTTTAAAATGACTTTGGGCCTCAAGTTTTATTTTAATTACAAAGGGGCCCAAGTATATTATTCTATTTACAACTCAACTTGTGTGCTCATTGGGCCATGGGCTTATACATGCAGGATGCCATGCCCTCGCAACACATTTTATTGGCCAATATTATTTATTTACAATGTGTTGGAAATACCCCCAACATGAAGATCAAGAACAAAGGACACTTTGCTTCTGAATGCTATAAGAAGAACCAAGGTAATGAGGATCATGGAAATCTTGCACAAGAGGAGGATGTAGAGGATGGCTTCAGCACATCCTTGATGGTAGCATCTACACCAACATTAAGCAAAGAGACATGGTGGATTGATAGTGGGGCTAGTTCCCACATGTCATTCAACAAGCATTAATTTTATACTTTACTTTCTTGTAATGATTCTAAAAAATTAACCTACACTGCTAGTAATCAAGAATGTAAGATAGATGGCATAGGATCTATTCCATTATGCTTAGGATCATGTAGATAGATCTCGATAATGTTTTGTATGTTCCATCCATTACCAATAACTTGCTTAGTGTTGGTCAACTAATGTATAATGGACTAGATGTACATTTCAAGAATGGAGTGTGTTCCATCTTGAAACATGACAAGTGAATAGCTAGTGGCATTAAGCAAGGAAGGCTTTTTAAGTTGGATTCTAATGTGGCCATTGAAAGTGTGAATATGGTTAGGGAGGAGATGACTCAATGGAGCTTTGGCACAAAAGATAAGGCCATCATAATCTTCAATCAATGGAGTCCATGGCCTCAAAGGAGCTAGCTCTCGACCTACCAAAATCATTCACAAAGTGTGGCAAAGTGTGTGAGGCATGTGGCCTTGCAAAGTCACACAAGACATCCTACAAGATATCTTTGACAAGAGCTACTTCACCCTTGGATCTTATTCATTCAGATGTACAAGCTTTTTCTCATGAAGTAATGGAGGTGCCTTAATGTATATGACTTTCATAGTGATTGTACTAGATTCACTTGGATAAAATTATTGTCTAAGAAAAGCCTTGTATATGAAGTTTTTGTGAAGTTTAAGTCTCTAGTGGAAAAGCAACTTAGTTCTTGCATTAAAGTTCTAAGATGTGATAATGGAGGAGAATATATCTCCAATAAGATGAGAGACTTTTGTGAGAGCAATGGCATTACGATAGAGCTTACTTGTTCCTACACCCCCCCCAACAAAATGGAGTGGCCGAGAAAGTGCCCAAGGCTATGTTCTTAGGATCAAATCTTTGAATAGGGAGTTATCTTCTATAGGTGATAAGATCCAAGACAATGAGTTAGTTCAAATCATTTTGAATGGATTAGAAAATGAGTATTCTAATCTAGTTCAGACCTTTGTTATTCAAGATCTACTTCCTAGTATAGAAAAGCTTCATAGTCTGCTTGTGTATGAGGAGAGTAGAATGCTTCATATCAAGAATAGGATTGATTCCTTATCTTTGAATGGTGGTGATGAGAAAGCTAACTTTTGATAAATGTACTACTAGTGGTCTTAAGCATGGAAGGTTATTGAAGTTGGATGCTAATGTGATGGTTGGAAGTGTGAACATGACAAGCGAGGAGCTCACTGTTGTAAAGCTACCTTTACAAGCTTTACTTCCGGCGCCATCGGCGCCAGCTATGTCCCCGGCGCTAGCAGCGGCCCTGCTGCTCCCGGCGCCACTGTGACCAGAATCCAGCCGGTGCCAAGTTCCTATGGCTGAAAATCTTTGATCGGTTCTAGCGGAGTCCAGAGAGCTCAGATCGATGTGCAATCACCTCACACGATCTAGGCATGATTAAAGGAAGCCTGGGGATCAATAAAATCTAGAGAGAGAAAATGACTTTCTAGAAAGAGAAAATCCTAGAGAGAGAAAAACGTGCTTTACCAGCTTGGGTAGAGTGCTTGGTATGAGGGGGGGGGGGGGGGTGCCGAATCACACCAATACTATAGGGGAGTGCGGGTTGCGACTCAGGGCGAGCTCCAACCAAGTCTCAGCCTCCCTTGCTGGAATGTTGTCATGGCTCTCGCCTTGGCATGCTAGCGCCCCAGAGACTAGGGTCGGTCACACACTTGAAATGTAACCTTCTCAGATTTATCAATAAAGTGGGATTTTTCTCAAACTGACTCTGATTACCTTCTGGGTTTCAGTGTTCGGTAAAAGCACCAGTTGTAAGGCCGCTTTCAAAATTTTTAACTTGGCACATAGCTGAGGGTCGTATCCCAGGACGCCAGCGGTATGCCGTCGGGACCATTCGGTCCGTGGCGCCAGCGGTATGCTGTCGGGACCATTTGGTCCAGGAATTGGTTGTTTCCATATCTGTCGCGGCTTGTGGTTCTGAGTGTTCCTTGCATGAACGTGAATGGGTTAAGCTCTCGGGGAACGGGCTCTAACCTGTCGGCTGAGTTGGATGGCTTGCTTGGGTGGACGTTACCTGTTTATGGCTATCCAGTCTGGCGTGGCGCCAGGTTGGCTTCCAGCGCTCGCGACGAAGCTTTCAGTTGGTTAGGTCTGATGTAAGTCAGACCGCCTGCTTGGAATGGATGTTACTCGTTTGTAACGAAGCTTCGAGTTGGTTAAGTTTGATGTATGTCAGGCGGCTTGCTTGGAGGGAAGTCACCCACATCGGGACCCCCGATCTGGCATGGCGCCAGGTTGGAGCTCAATGTTGGTTTTCGGAACTTCAAGTTGGTTAAGTCTGATCGTTGTTGGCGAGTTGGCTGCTTGTATGTCAAGTGGGTTTGGATGGCAAGAGTTGAAGACTGGGAAGCTAAGTCGTGGTTCCCGGCTCCCTTTGGGATGCCTGCGCTACATGTGGTATCAGAGCCGACTGGCCGGTCAGCTATGCGGATCTCACGGAAATGGCCACGGTTTGGGGTTCATCAGGACAACTGTTGTGCAAGGTGCTGTCCACAGTGTAAGCACGGGTGCGTCCACGGTCGGGGTGGTCGGCAGAACGGGGGACTTGATGAGTCAAGGTGCTGCCCTTGAGGTGTAAGCACGGTCAGTTCTCGCGGTTCGGGCCTGGCGCTGTCTGCACGTAGGACGGATGAGGCAAAGTGCTGCCTAGGGAGGTGAAAGCACGGTCTGTACCTTGTGGGGTGCGAGGCGACATATTCGAACTGTACGGGTTAACCATTGATACAGAGATGCTGCTCGAATTCGGGTGTAAAGCACGGGTGGTTAGCTGCCGGTGCGGGATAGCTGCCGATTGTTTAGCTATAAGGGCTATCGACCAAAAAGTGGTGGGGCGTGACTGAGGCAATGTGCTGCTTAATGGTGAAAGCATGGATAGTTAGAGGGGTGTCCTATGTGGGCTGATTCCGTGATCGATTTGTATGGGTGCGGCCAGGCAAAGGTCCGTTGGCAGGACCATCTCAAAGGGGGACCTTGCTTTGTTACTTGTTAGTAAACTTGCCTGAGTGTCTTACTTGTATGTATTCGTGGTGAGTCTTAGTACTCGTGCTTTGCCTGGTTTGCATGATTGCTTGTGATACAAGGAGCTGATGGCTCGAGAAGGAACCTTTTCTTTTGAAGGCTGATACCATCAAACAAAGAGGACTACAGAATCTGTGGGGCGGATTTGCAGTTCAAGTACTCACACGTGAACGACAACGAAACGACTCAATGTTTGCAAAGGATGGATGGCTAGCCTGTTTCTTGGGTTAGTTTCATTTGCGACAACGCCCACCAGACGCAAACAGGAAGTCAAAAGTTGGAAAGGGCAATTTCAGGGGAGATCTTCTATAGCAGTTGGTCTTCATTTTGGGACGGCCACCTTCGGAACTGAAACTCACTGAGCATGGGTGATATCCAGTATCAGTTGGGTTTTTCCTCAAAGGGGAAAAGACTAGGATCCTCTTCAGAGATTGGCAACAAGTTGGATCGAGCCATAATCCTAGCAGATGGGAAGCAAAGTGTTGGAAAGGCTTTTTGTCCAAAGAACTAGCACTTGGAAAGAGACATGGATACTTGTACAAATTAAGTCATTGCTTTTCTGCCTCTAGTCGTACTCTTAGTACTTCTATACGAATCAATAAAAGTTTACTTTGGCATTATAGACTTGGTCATTTAAATCATGCTTCTGTATTACAAATGTCTAAGCAATCCATTGTTCTTGATCTCGACTATCCAGATAGGAAAGTCGAATTACATGTCTGTCAAGACTGTCTAGTCAATAAACAGGCTAGGAAACCATTTAGATCAAGCCGACAACATACTGCTAGAGGATTACTAGATGTTATACATATAGACATTTGTGGCCCAATGCAAAAATTTTCTTGATCAAAATGGGGGCAAATTCAAGGTGACCTAGCCATACTCACACGAGGAGACTGGCGAACTTTGGACCTAATAAGTTGACAAGTTTTTGTTGTGGAAAGGAAAGTTTGTTATAGGCTTTCTCTGGACCAGCAATGATGAGGAAACATATGAGTACGCTGGCTTGTGTTACGTGTAAGGCAGCTGATCAATGAAGGAACTGTGAAAGTTGGAGTCTTGCATGAGAGACTTGGTATTTCGAACGGACGCTAAGGGACAGTTCGCGTTGAGATCGGACTAGTGCAAACTCTGGGTGCATGTGTCTGATTCAAAGAGAGCTACTTGAAGCCAAGCTCGATGTACACTTCTTGTTTTGACTGTGAGGCAACTGACCAGTGATGGAATTGTGAAAGTCAAGTTTTGCGCAACGGACATGGTGCTTCAAACAAACGCGAAGAGATAGTTCGGATGCGGATCAAACTGGTGCGACCTTTTGGCTTTCCACGAGGTCAATGGTTACATTTGGGCTGATTCAAAGAGCTACTTCAAGCTAAGTGAGAGGTGCATTGCGGAGTACTCAATCTTTGCCTACCTTAAAGAGCCAAGATGGAAAAGTATCAAGATCAGGCTGGGACAAGGAGAGAAATCAAGGTGCAGAAGCAACAAGACACGAAGTGGACCATAAAGTGGGCAATCAAACGATAAATCCTTCGGCTCAGGGAGCCTTGATACCTGTGCAACCAAGTCTCAGCCTCCCTTGCTGGAATGTTGTCATGGCTCTCGCCTTGGCATGCTAGCGCCCCAGAGACTAGGGTCGGTCACACACTTGAAATGTAACCTTCTCAGATTTATCAATAAAGTGGGATTTTCCTCAAACTGACTCTGATTACCTTCTGGGTTTCAGTGTTCGGTAAAAGCGCCAGTTGTAAGGCCGCTTTCAAAATTTTTAACTTGGCACATAGCTGAGGGTCGTATCCCAGGACGCCAGCGGTATGCCGTCGGGACCATTCGGTCTGTGGCGCCAGCGGTATGCTGTCGGGACCATTTGGTCCAGGAACTGCTTGTTTCCATATCTGTCGCGGCTTGTGGTTCTGAGTGTTCCTTGCATGAACGTGAATGGGTTAAGCTCTCGGGGAACGGGCTCTAACCTGTCGGCTGAGTTGGATGGCTTGCTTGGGTGGACGTTACCTGTTTATGGCTATCCAGTCTGGCGTGGCGCCAGGTTGGCTTCCAGCGCTCGTGATGAAGCTTTCAGTTGGTTAGGTCTGATGTAAGTCAGATCGCTTGCATGGAATGGATGTTACTCGTTTGTAACGAAGCTTCGAGTTGGTTAAGTTTGATGTATGTCGGGCGGCTTGCTTGGAGGGAAGTCACCCACATCGGGACCCCCGATCTGGCATGGCGCCAGGTTGGATCTCAATGTTGGTTTTCGGAACTTCAAGTTGGTTAAGTCTGATCGTTGTTGGCAAGTTGGCTGCTTGTATGTCAAGTGGGTTTGGATGGCAAGAGTTGAAGGCTGGGAAGCTAAGTCGTGGTTCCCAGTTCCCTTTGGGATGCCTGCGCTACACTCACCCAAGTGGAATTGTGGCTACGGAGACCATGGTGACAAAAGAGTTTGCAATTGGACTACCCAAAGCCATATCCAAATGTGGCAAGCTTTGTGAAGCTTGTGGACTCTCCAAATCTCATAAGCAACCTCTCAAGAGAGCTTTGACAAGATCTAACTCTCATCTTTACCTTATACACTCAGATGTTCATTCATTTTCACATGAATCTAATGGTGGAGTTCTTATGTATGTCACTTTTATTGATGATAAACCAAGATACTCTTGGCTTTACCTCTTGTCTAAGAAAAGTGAAGTATTGGAGTCCTTTGTGAAGCTCAAAACTCTTGTGGAAAAGTAACCTAATGCTAGTTTGAAAGTATTAAGCCGAGAGGAAAAATAGAATACTATGTGAGTGTGCTAAAGCATTGAGATTAGATGCATCTCTTCCTATTTCTTTTTGGGGAGAAGCTTTTTATGTGCAAAATTTCTATGTAATAGAATGACTAATAGTGCCATTGAAGGACTCACACCATTTGACGCATTGTATGGCAAAAAACCAAATCTTAGTGATTTGAAATTTTTTGGATGTACTTGTTATGTACACATTCCTCTAGAAGTAAGGAAGAAGGAAGATGCTACCTTATTCAAAAGCATCTTTGTTGGTTATAGTGAAAATAGTAAAGCTTATAGAATATTTGATCCTATTATCAAGAAAGTTGTTGTAAGTAGAGATGTACTTTTTGATGAATCTCTCAATGTCAAAGAAAAAGAGCTTTCCAAAAACTCTCATCTTATCAATGATCATGCTATGGCCAAGGAGGAGCTTAAAGGAGTTGAAGACCAAGAGGATCTTGCTCAAGATCCAAAGGAGCCAAGAAGATCAACAAGGGTGAGGGCTGAGCCATCAAGGCTCACTTATAGTGACAAAGGGAAGCAAAGGGAAGATTCTCAACTACACACCTCTTATTCTTTCTTCACTACTATGCTTGAAGAACCAACTTGTTTTGAAGAAGCAATTAAGTCTCAAAGGTGGAAGAATGCTATGCAAGTAGAGTTTGATGCTTTGTTAGAAAATCAAGCTTGGGATCTCGTTGATCTACCTTATGGAAAGAAGCCTCTTACTTGTACATAGATATATAGGTTGAAATATAATCAAGATGGTTCCATTCATAAGTATAAGGCTAGACTTGTAGCAAAAGGATTTTTGCAAGTCAAAGGCATAGATTATGATGAAACCTTTGCTCCTGTTGCAAAGCTTGTAACCATTAGATTGATCATATGTCTTGCTACTTCTTTCAAATGGGAGCTCTTTCAAGTTGATGTGACAAATGCTTTCTTGAATGGATTCTTGGAAGAATAAATTTTAATGTGCCAACCCCAAGGGCTTCATCAAAGATGGAGAAGAAGACAAAGTGTGCTTTTTGAAGAAGAGTCTTTACGGACTCAAGCAAGCACCTAGAGCTTGGTACTCTAGGTTGCATTCTTATCTTATTTCCATTGGATTTGTTGTAAGTTCTTATGAACCATCATTGTACTACAAATGTAATGATGGAAAGATCATCATTTTGATGATATAATTCTCACAGGAAATGATCTTGATGGCATTAGAGATGTAAAATCTCATTGTCTAGTGAATTTAAGATGGTAGATCTAGGACTTCTAAAGGTCATACTTAGAATAGAAGTCACTAGAAGTAATGGTTTTACTTTCATATTTAAATCTAAGTATGATAGATCTATCTTAAAAAAGTTTGGCATGAAAGATTGTGAAGGAGTTGAAACTCCCATGGAACTAAGTGTGAAAGTTTCTAAGGAAGCATCCTTTGAGGACATCACTACCTATGGAAAAATTATTGGTTCTTTAATATATTTGACCATCACTAGACTAGATCTTAGCCTTTTTGTTGGTAAATTGAGTCAATACATGCAAAGTCCACTAATATGTCATTGGAAAAGTGCCAAAAGAGTGTTAAGGTACATCTCGACTACAAGAAACTTTGACATTGTGTATCAAGGGACTAATATTTGTTTGAGAGCATACTAAAACTTAGATTTTGCAGGTGACAAAGTGGATAGAAGATCCACAAGTGCCTTTGCTACATTCTTATGTGGAGGAGCTATATCTTGGCTTTCCAAAAAGCAAGATACCATCTCTCTTTCATCAACCGAATCTGAGTACAAAGCTATGACAACAACAACAAAGGAGATCCTATGGCTAAAAAGACTTTTGGAGGAGCTTCAAGTGATCAAGGCTGAAGACATTCCATGTATTTATTGTGACAATCAAGAAGCCCAACAACTTGCCAACAATCCGATCTTCCATGCTCGAACCAAGCACATCAAAATTTTATACCATTTTGTGAGAGAGAAAGTACAAGCAAAGGAGGTTAAAAGCTCATTCATGTTCCATCTTCATATTGTATTGTTGTTGTACTTACTACGCCATTGGCAAAGGATCCATTTGTAAAGTTAAGACTAGCATTTGGGGCTGTAGATAGATGCATGTTAGATTTACCAAGCTAGATTTTAAGCTAGCAGATCAATCCTGTGTAAAACCAAAGGGTGTGGTTGCCGATATTCCTGTAAAAATAGCGGGCATGCAGTTTGTGATAACCTGTGTAGTAATGGATATACCTGAATCTCCAACTGCATACCGTGCTTTATTGGGAAGACTATGGTTGAGGACTGCACAAGTAGTACACAACTGAGGTACAGGGAAACTCACCTTTGAAAACAAAGAGCAGGCTGTAGAGGTCAATCCAACCACATGGGCAGTGAAACCTATTGCACCCAAGGCTGATGATGGATCATCCACGACAAATCACACGATAGATCACCCAAGGCCAGCCAAGGGTGGTCACTACGATTCAAAGACGGATGTTGTGAGATAGACAGATGCATTAGCAACGATTGACTGCCAAGCATGTCAATACGAATCAGATCCTGAACCCAGCACATCTTCACCCAAGTGTTACACCATGGACACACCAATTACATTTGGAGTGAATATGATAAACGTAGCATGGCTATCAGCGGAACCTATTGAGAACCCAGTGGACGAGGGATTTAGTTCCTTGGCAGCATGCCCTGACTTATAATAAGGAGATTGAGCTGACTGATGAGCAAATCCTACAACACATGGACCTAGATCGTTACGGAATTAAGAAAGTACCAGCTTAAACGCCGCAAATGGAGTGATCTACCCGAAGAAGCTATAGCTACAGTGGATGTTGATATTCAAACCATGAGGCGAATGTCACACCTGTTCTGAAGAAAGACAACAAGGACAAATCCACCGATATGACGAAAAGAGACAAAAAGAAGGTGTTAGATTCCTTGAAATCAATTAGGATGAACTCGGATACAGCGTCATCCTCATCTTAGATGACAAAAAATCAAAAGATGACCAGTCGGGCTAAGATCAATATATATGCTCAAGGAGGAATCTCGACGAGCACTAGTTCATGAGATGCCTGAAACCTTCAAGAATTATACCTTGGACGACGTGGTAATTATAATGTCGCAAGCCCAGCGAGAACCTAATCAAAGTCAGGCCCCATCGGAACAAGTCTTCGAAGGACCTGTGTGAACACAACCAATGAACCTTGCTGAGCCAGGTGAAGAAGAAAAGATAGTGCATGTGGGAGAGCATTTAACGCCCACACAATTCAAAAGGCTACGATCATTGTTGGTGGAGTACAAGGACTGTTTCGCCTGGAATTACAGTGATCTTAAGGGCATTCCACCAACAGTAGTCCAACACACCATACCCTTGGTGGACGGAGCAGTCCCCAAGGTTAGTCGATACTACCGCTGCAACCCGAACTACATGGAGCTGATCAAGCAAGAATTGCAGAAGCTGTTAGATGCAGATTTTATTTATGAAATCGAGCACACTGGATGGGTATTGTTGATAGTTATAGTACCCAAGAAGAATGGAAAAATGCGAATCTGTGTGAATCTGAAAGCACTAAATGCAGTCACCAAAAAGGATCATTTTTTTTTACCCTTTATGGAAAGTGTCCTTGATTGAGTAGCTGGTGCCAAAGCCTACAGTTTTTTAGATGGCTTCAGCGATTATAACCAGGTGAAGATAGCACCCCAAGACTAGCATAAGACAACATTCGCCACGGAATAGGGAACCTATGCCTATAAGGTGATGCCATTCGGACTTTGCAATGCCCCAAGCACTTTCCAGCGAGTCATGCAGACGACATTCAAAGAGTATTTGCAAAAAATTCTGGAAATTTTCTTGGACAATCTGTGCGTGCATGACCAGACTAAGAACACTTATCCAATTTGGAGAAGGTGCTACAAAAATGTCGTGAATTCTAGATCTCCTTGAATCCAGAAAAATGTCAATTTTGGGTTACACATGGCTTGATTCTCGGCCATATAGTGTCTAGACACAGGATCGCCACAGACCTATCGAAAATCAGGATCATTGTTGATCTACCACCACCAGGAACGATCCGCGAGATCTACATCTTTATGGGTCATACTAACTATTACAGGAATTTCATTTTAGATTTTGCGGAGTTAGCACGACCAATTTACAAACTCACAACGGATCCACATTGGAACAAGAAAGCCCTAAAAACTTTCCAAAACTTAAAGATGCATTGGTTTTAGCACCAATCCTACATCCACCCAATTAGTCCATTGAGTTTCATGTGCATACGGATGCATCGAAGTATGTAGTGGGAGCAGTCTTAACCCAGCCAGGAGAACACAAAAAGGATTTTTCGATCCGACTTGCAAGCCAAAATCTCAGTGATACATAAATGAATTATTCAACCATAGAGCGGGAAGCACTGACAATGATATATGCGGTTAAGAAGTTTTGGCACTACCTGATGACCACACACTTTGCTTTTTATATGGACCATCAACCCTTGCTCTATCTTGCTAATAAAACTTGCAACACAGGGAGAATCACTCGATGGCTACTTCTGTTGTTGGAGTTTAAGTTTTTGATAGTAGTTTGCAAGGGAAAACAACTACATGGCAGATCATGTGTCACGTATCCAAGGGAAGGAGGTTGCACTCCACCCCGACGATGAGCTGGCCGATGCTGCCTTATTTTACGTAGACACGGTACTGGAGTGGGCTGCCGACATAGTTGAATATCTAATACGGGGCCAACCAGACAGATCACTACCAAAGGCGGATCAACGGAAATTGATCTTGAAAGCTAGACCTTATCAACTAATTGCCGGCCAATTGTACTGAAGAGGGCCAGATGGGATTCTTCGGCGGTGTATTCTTCCTCATGAACCTGGATCATTTGGCTTTATGAAGGCATCTCAGTAACTATGGCGAAATAAGAGCAAAATTCACCCAAAACTGATGAATTTGCTATCAAATATCTATCAAAACTTCTAGACAGCTAGCTACCAACAGTCAGATCTAACATGGATGAAACAGATTACTAGTTTGCAAAAGTTAAAAATCAGATAATCTCAAGATCTCGTCAAAAAACACTCTAAAAGAGCACTTTTTTCATGATTTTTGGAGATCCCCTGGGAGATAGCTCTTGGAACTTGGATAGTCTCTAAATCTGACCCAGATGCACCCATGAAAATCTCTACAAGAGTTACTGATGGAAAAAACATCATTTTTTAGTGTATGCGAGGGTTCCAAGAAGCAAAATCTTCAGAACCTTTGCAAAGCATCAAGATCATCAAACCAACCTTTGCAGGGGGCATAAATGAAATTAGAACAATGAAATTAGCTTGCCTACATGGTCTAATCTTGAAAATCCAACAACAGGAACAAGTTGTGTGAGCATTCACTCCCTACGAGGATTGAACCCTCGTAGACTGTCTGAAACCTCGCAGAACTTTCACAGGGCAGTCAAATCCCCTTCTGAACTCTTGCAGACTTCTCTGAGGTCTCAGAATATTGTGAAGAAGGTCTCTGCCAAAATTTGGGTAGAACTGAACAAGGGAAAGTGGATTTCACCTAATACGCACTCTAAATTTTGCTATATAAGGGCTGAATTTGAGTCATTTGTCACTTTTCCTAGCGAAGCTCTGCTCAAATTTCAACCGAATTTTCCAAGTTTTTTGAATGCGACTAAACTTCATACAAGCCATCATCTGCATACTCTGAACCCAGATTTGCGCTCTGAACTGTTGTTCCTACCATCCACTTTTTATCTTTTCCACCATTTTTTCTACTTTTTTGCACTTTAACTATCACTGCTAACATGGCATCCTCATCTTCTAACAACTCTAGCACTAAGCAGGTAATCCAACGAGAAAATACCATCAGCCACCCAAATTTGGCCCTCGCCTTCTGAAGCCCTGATTAAACCATGACTCCAGATTGTTGGCTCACTTCTTGAAACAATGGGTTTGTACCCGAAGTTTTTTAACTCTGATATTAACATGGGCCTCGCCCTTCACGCTTACGCCACCTAGGACGTGAAAAAGTCACGTTTCTATTTTCTGTACTAGGGTACCACGTACAAGGTATGGATTAACGCGGACTCGAAGGTCACTGTCGATATTATGTCTGGTGACCGCCAACCCATATCTCATCATCAGGCAAAAGCCCTGATTAAACCTTTTGTCGCCCAGACTGCACCAGAGATTCCGATCCAAACTAACAATGGTTACCTAATAGAGGCTATCACAGAACCAATCATACAGGCGGCTGCGCATCTATTGAACAACTTTTTGGTTGTTTTAACATTTCGCAAGGATAGAATCCAGTCCACGTTGCTGAGTCAAATAGGGGAGTCCTTCCTAGGATTCCCTGGCCCCATGGTCATGCCATACGACTGACATTCCTTTCTCATCCACGAACTAGTAGTCTCCATTAAACCCAACACCTGTGAGCATATCGTAGCAGGCCCCCTGTTGTGTAACTTTGCCTATGCACTTCTCGAGACGAAAGTGCGCGATTTTCGTCATTCCAGTCTTCTATCTTCCATAGTGCCACATACTAATCTCTATCCTCCATCTTCCGCTTCCACATCTACCCCAACCTGTAGTTACTGATACGATAGCCAGCAAAAGAATGTGTGGTGCTGCCCCTTCCTCCTCATCTCTACCTACCACCAGACGTCGCACCACCACCACACCAGTAACAGCTCCAAGATCTACCACCGTCACTTCCTCTTCTGTACAACCCCCTCCTCCTGTTTCTGTTGATGCTCCTCTTCTTTCTATTCCACCCACAACGACTATTTTCGTTTTCATTCTCGTCTCCTCTATTGCTACTACTTCTACCTCTGTTCCAATTTCTACTACCTCTTCCATCACTATCGCATCCTCCATTACTCCTGTTCCCACCGTTGTTCCTCTCCAGTTCAACCCCTCTAACTCACAATTGTCTCCAGACACTCTGGCGTGGATGCAAGTCATCAACTTTTCACCATCATGCCAGACCACTTCCACCCCATCTTCGTCTTCCATACTCCACCCCACCCTCCAGTTCCCCTCTGTTCCACCCATTCTCTCATTTGGACAAATTGTGTCCACCCATGTTTCCACTTCTGTTTCTCTCACACCTCCCATTTCTCCATCAAAGGCTGTAGAGGGAAACCAACTGTTGCCTGATGACGCATTTGTGCAAACAATTTTCATTCCATCACCAGATCGAATAGATCCCACCTCCCGAGATGACAGATAGTCACCAGAGAACCTCATCAAAGACAACGACGATGACACTGTACCAGTCGTTGGGGCCACTACCACACAAGCCCCTATCAGTGCCAGCGTACCGACTGTTCCAATGGATTTAATGACGACGTACCAAACCTTGGGAACATAAAGACGCCGTAGTAGCCAGGGCCTCATTGGACAATCAGGTACTCCACTTGGCAACGAACAACACCCAGCTACGAGCAGAAATCAGTAAGCTGCAACAAGAGCTCCTTATAGCTCAACAACACGAACAAGACACGCACCGAGAGATCGCCAAGCTGCAGCAGAAGGAGGATGGCCTAAACCAATATATCCAGAGCCTCTCCAAAGCGCTGACAGATGCCTCCACAAAGGTGCGGGAGCTTCAGTCTGAAGCATCCCAATGGCTTGCTCCCCTCCAAGCGCAACTACAGATCCATGAAGCAAAGAATACACGCCTGGGGGCGGAGGTGCAAGCCCTACAACATGAAAAACTCGTCTGGTTAGCTCAACCCGCACCTGACTCTATCAGAAATGGTGAACTCCTGCAACTTTGTTACAGCACGAACAAGACATGAAGGTCGAACGAGAACAATTTGCGACAGTCAACGTGTCTTTGACTCAAAGCACGAACGATTCACTAATCAATTGTGAATCGTAAACACACCTCTAGGACCGCAAAATGAAAAGAATGAAATAAACGAAGAGAAATCCTTCGCGCTGCCAACTGGCAGCTCAACGGGCTTCATGCTCAGCTGAAACAATAGCAACGACGGAGACTAACTAACTAGTTGATTAGCATCAACTAGTCTTGTGATTCTACGTTTAGCTATCTTGTGAACTCCACACAGTGGAGGTATAAACGATCCTCTCTGGATCATAACCAAAAAGAAGAGGAAAAAGAAGAGAGATAGTGAATATAGAGATCTATAAGAAACAGAGAGAGACGTAGCGAATAGAGTAAGAAAGCAAATAGTTGGGCATGAAAGTCTGCCAACGAGCAGAACACATCGAAAGAGCAAAGAGTCAATCCGCCAACGAGCAAGACACCGACGATCTCGCTCTAAAACCAAACTGACAATATAGTCGCTCTATTTCGTGTATCTATTGGCCTTGTGTTGTGTCTCTTGATTGCTAGAATAAAATATGTTCTATGATGCGTAGTCGAGTGTCTGGGATCCCGTAAGAGCTTCCGCACGAAAAGAAAATTTAAAGACACAAAATTGTTCGCGAATCAGAATAGAGGACGAATACGAAACAAGAAAGAAAAAGTTTCGCGACATGGTATCAGAGCCAACAGGTTATCACTACTAATATCCCAGTAGTGATTCTTCCAGACAACACAATATGGCTACGACAATCCAGACCAGAGTAGCAATCAGTCTTGATGGTGTAAATTACAGAATCTAGAAATTCAAAATCAA
>CM055092.1:66691013-66744243 GCA_029204225.1 Diphasiastrum complanatum | reverse complement strand
ATATGACTATAAGACTACAAAGTTACATCAAACTTCATCTCTAATCTTCATTCACGCATGTGAACTTGGTGTTTATTTGTAATCTTGCTATGGCTTTAATTGGAGCTTACCTCATCTCTTTTGTTTGTCTGTAAGCCTACTTCTGACTTAGGAAATACTTAAGGCTATGGTGATCACTTTTAATGATGAATTTCGATCCATAAAGGTAGTGTCGCCATTTTTACAAGGCATGAACTATAGCCAACATCTCCTTGTCATGCATAGTATATGACATCTCCTTGTCGGTCAATTTTTGACTCTTATAGGCAATCACAACCATCCTTCTGACTTAGTATGGCTCCTAATCCACTTCACTTGCATCAACAGTCACCTTGAAAGGTAAATTGAAGTCTGGTTTGTACCAAAACTGGAGAATTCACACCAAGGGCCTCTCCTCTAAGCATCTTCACTCCATTCGAATTTTCCTTTCCTCAATAAGTGCACGAGTGTTGTTGCTATCCTTGAAAAGTTGAACATGAATTATGGTGGGGTAGAAAACCCAATCTGACTCACTTTCGTATCTTTGGCTGTGCAACTTATACACATGTTCTTGATAAGCTTCAAAAGAAGCTTGATGAGAAAGCAAAATAGGGATATCTAGTCGGATATAACAATCATTCGTCATACTACAAAGTCTACATGCCAGAGACAAACACAGTGAAGACAGTCAGAGATGTCAAATTTGATGAGAGCAGAACGATGGCCAACTGTGACAGAGGGAGTAGAGGACGAACACTCAGACGAAGAAGTTCGAGTCGCATCTCATTTGAGTGATATATCAGACAAAGAAAGATTCACAAGCCAGCTACTGCTAGAATACCTGTAAATCGAAATGGTTTCCGGACCTAGCAGAGCAGACAAAGGAAAAGGCATTGTAATTTCTAAAGGATCTCCCTAGAAGATCGACAAGAGAACGAAGAGCGCCAGCAAGATTTGTGCCAGGCAGCTCAGCTTCTACATTAGAAGAATTTTGTGGATTCAGTGGAGAACCACAAACATTCAAGGAAGCGATTGAATGTCCAGAGAAGGACAAATGGATCCAAGCCATGAACGAGGAGATGGAATCCATGAGAAAGAATCAGATATGGACGTTGCAGCCACTACCAAATAAGCGAAAGACTGTAAAATGCAAGTGGGTATACAAGTTGAAATACGGACCGAATGGAGATATATCTAAATATAAGGCAAGACTTGTAGCGAAGGGTTTTTCTTAGAGATATGGTATTGATATGTTGAGACCTTCTCTCCTGTCGTGAAACATGTGTCCCTACGTTTACTGTTTGCATATGCAGCTGCTTATGATCTCAAGATTCACATCGTGGACGGAAAAAATAGCGTTCTTACATCGAGACGAGGAAGTCTACATGGATCAACCTCTAGGCTACGTTTCGAATGCACTTCCTACTTTTGCATGCAGAATGCATAGGAGTATCTACGGTCTGAAGCTGTCAATGCGACAATGGTATAAAAAGAAAGATCAAGCCCTCAAGTCTTTAGGATTCAAGTATTCTAATGTTTATATAAGAATTACAGATGGGAAGATCATCATTGTAGTTGTGTATGTGGACGACACTCTGATACTGTGTGCAACAGTGAGGAGCTTATTGCTAAGGTGAAGTATGATATCTCGAAACATTTTGAGATCGCAGACCTGGGAGAAACCATATGTTATCTTGGCTTACAGATTGACAGGGACTATGAGGGAGTTAAGGTGTACCTTCACCAGTCCAAATATACCCAGAAAATCCTAGAAGATCTTGGGATGCTGAGTTGCAAAGGAGCAAATACTCCAATGCTTGCAGGAATAGTTTTGACGAACAAAGATTGTTCGAAGACTGAGGAAGAGAGAGAATTGATGTAGCTTACACCATACATGAAGCTGATCGGATTGCTGATGTACCTTGCAGATAACACACGTCCTGACATTGCTTATCCAATTCTGTACAAATCCAGGATCAACTCATTGGAAGATTGTGAAACGAATTTTACAATACCTCCAATTAACAAAGAATTTTGGTTTGTGTTATTCTCATGATGCAAGGTTCCAGACGCTTTCCTACAGTGATGCTAGCTGGGCATCTCTCAAGAACAACTGCAAAAGTGTCTCAGGAGAATGCATTGTCACGTCACAAGCAGCAATTCTCTAGGTCAGCAAGAAGCAGACCATTGTGGCTCAGTCATTCTGCGAAGCAGAGTACGTTGCAGCAGCAAAGATGGCTAATGAAATCATTTGGCTCAAACAGTTCCTTGACGAACTGGACGAAACAAGAAATGAGCCTCTGATTCTGCAGATGGACAATACATCTGCAATACATCTGACAAAGGATCATATGTTTCACTCAAGGACGAAATACATCGCAATCAAGTATCACTTGATAAGGGATCTGATCGGGAAGAAGATGTTGTAGACTATCATCATTGGAACAAAAGATATGGTAGCTGACATTTTCACAAAGGCCTTAGACAAAGGTCTGTTTGAGAAACAGAAGAGCAGTCTTGGAGTCATCAAGCTACCACACTTTGAGAGGGAGCTGAAGAAACAAAACGTTTCTATTACCAAAGCTTTGCTAGCTTTCAGCCCTCAGTCTGACAAAAAGACACAAAGCGAAAATATTTGCGAACACCTTGACGAAGAGACACGAACGCAAAAAGTTCGCAAAAGAAATTTATTCGTGATACAGTAGGAGAAAGTCCGACAACACGAAAGCCAAACGGCTCGAAGCGACATGAAAAGCTTCGCGACAATTTTTGACCTTCACACTCCAAAGGATCAGGAAGATCATGCAAGTACCATGAAGTATAAAAATCCCTGATCTGATATGATGACGTTAGTGGAAGAGCGTTAGGACGTGCCTAACCCACTTCTCTTTAAATCCATGATTAGTTATAGATTGTTTAGTCTATCCAATCTGGTGTGCTACTCTGAATGTATAAGATACATATAGTAGCAGATAGACTATACACAGACAGAACATAGAACAGAAGTCCGCCTGCGTGCGAGACAAGTTTTGTGAGCGAGATCCACAGAGATCCAGAAGTTCGCTAGTAAGCGAGACATCACTCGTGGGAGAACATCGCTTCTCTCACGCCAACGTGCTGTGTGGGTGATACAGCGCTCAAAAAATCAAGAGGATTATAGATGATACTGTAGCTATTGCGCACATATCACTCTTAATTTTGTCTAATCTTGAATGAATTATTGTCTACTATCGCTTGTGTATCTCACTCACTTGTTCTATCTATTCCGCATATTGGTTCAATTTTGTTGAATGCTATGTTAATCTAAAACGCAGGTCAGTAGTGTCTGTCTACATTTTGGAGGATTGTAGGAATGATATAGCCGGCAGTGACCACCAATCATATTCGAAATCCATCCGAATTGTTCTTCGTTCACGATTAATTTGATTTTGCTTCAGCAATGTCAATATCAGAGCTCGTTCAAGTTTCGTCTCATTTTGCTTTGTTTCGTCCAGTCTCGTTTCTTTTCATTTCGTTTCGTTTCAGAGTCTGATTGATATTTGCCGACACATTATTCTTAATTCCCATCATCTTTATTAACAATTCTAATGACTAGTTCTAGTCTAGTTTAGCTCCATGGCTATTTTTTGATAATTCATTAGTGAGGGCTAATTACATACAACACATGATACAAAGTAAGGAGAAAAGGGCTCAAAGCTATGTGCTTAGAGTAAAGGAAACCCTAAACCAAAATCAAAAAAGCCACATAGTTGGAGGTCAATTCCACCACCAAGAAGTAAACAGCAAGGAGGAAATACGAAAAAGCTAGGAAAAAGCAAAAAGCAATTCCACCTTCTAATCGATGCAAAGCCTTGCTCTGATACCACGATAAGGATCGCCAAGTGAAGATCTACCTAGATCCTATTGCATGCAACCGAAAGGATATTTGTGGAGCCAAACCACCCACCAACAGGAAACAGATAGCCAAATCCCTAACCACTTCACCCTGAGCCATGGTGACTGAATGCAAGAGAGGAGAGGATCCTGGCTCTTGGAAATAGGAAAATGGAATGAGGAGATGGGCAAGTTCCTACAAGATAAATACTCTCTAGAAGGTAGAGAATATTCTCTCTAGGATCCCCTATTCCTATCAAAAGCATTTGACCTCCTATTCTTGCACAAAGACTGCCAATCGCCATGCAAAAGCTCCATAGGTCCAATTAGAGCACCTGGGCCCTCACAAGGTTATTAATTTACATTTATGGCCTAGTCTAGAATGACGTGGCATAACTAATTATCTCGTACACTAGAGTACCATATATCTAGGTTTATGATTATGTCGAATCCTATATACATGAAATCAACGTAACGTTCTTCACCCCCTAAATAGATTCTGTTCTCAAAACAGCAAGAAGTTTATATAACAACCCTTAACTTTTACATTTACTCAAAAAATCATTACTCTTAGTCTGACTTCAGCTATCAAATAAGTACGTAAAGATGGAACAATTTCCCAATTGTTTATCTCTGCTCTGAAGTACTATATTTGCTTTCAAAAGTACACTAAGTAATAAATTTCTCTATCAAGTCCGATTCTCTCCAAACAAGTAATGTCACATTCATGTATATTCAATTTACATGAACCATTGGGTGAATTATCATATTACTTTGGAGATCAATGTTCAAAAGTTAAATAAAAATAATAATTATAGTCTAAGACTATCCACAATTTCTTGTAGACCTGTCATAAATGCTTCTTGGTACAAATACACTTAGAATATAAGAAAACTAAGGTATAAGCATTCATACTACTAGAATCTCTATGAGATCCACCAAGATAAAATGACTTTAACTCAATTATAAGTACTCCGGATCCTTTCTTGAGTTAATTGCTCTATTCCTAGCATCTCATGCAAGAAAATAGCAATCATTCAATCTCGATAGAGTTGTCTGTCTCTCAATTAACTGGAGATCTAGGTTGAAAATTGTACACAAGCATCTATAGACCCCAATCTGTAGTAGAGTTTCATCCACTAAAATTAAGCAAACTCTCTACAAGTAAAAACAATTTACTTTATGAGAATGCCTATGAAACACGTACGTTCTTAAATAAACACTAGAGTAAAGAAAATTAGATTTCCAACAAACTGACCTAAATTCATTCAATAGATCACAAATTACTCACAATATAAAAGAATCACCACATTTTCTTATAATCTTCTAATGAAAATTAAGTGTCTATTTATGATCCGTCAATCATAAAAATTTAGAATCTTACGATTCGTCAATCATAATTCGTAGGATTCCAAAACCATAATTGTTGAAAGATACTAGAGTATATGTACAACAACATACCACTCAAGAAATATAAGAATTATTCTAAAATCTTTTCCGACAAGGAAAATAAATGGATTTCAAGAATCCAACCAGATCCTTAACAAGATTATGAGCTATCCAAACTATGCGATCAATTAGGTAATTAAAAACAAAAGGCATGCCAAACCCATTTTAACATCCTTCTTCAACTACATAAACTTCATACGATCACCAAGAACAACTTCTAGAGATTACAAAGTTTAGTCAATAACTTAGAGTCTATTTCCCATTCGAGAAATATTCTATACCAAGAATTTCCTATATTCTATGCACACAACTTTTACTGATGAATCCTAATGACTCACAAATCATGTTTCTTAAAAGCAATATAGATTAAAACAAATAGTTCTTAGTGAATTCTCTTCACACTGCTTATTCAATCAGTTAACTTTTAACCAAGAGTAATCCAACTACTCAAGTCAATTGCTAATGATTCAGAAATCTCAAATGTCTAGGTGACAAATTCATCTATCCTAGAACTTATTCCAAAACAACACCACATTTAGATCCTCTTCTAAACTATGACTAAGTTAATGAATTACCCTTTCCACAAAAAGAGTCATTAACCTACAAGTAAATGTTCCGAACATTACTTGTTCATATGTCTATGCACTGACTAGTTTAAGTATACGATATAAACTCAATATATAGGAACACATAGTAGACCCACAAGATTTAGACGTACGTAACCAAAATATTCACTATGATCCAATACATAAACATAGGCTATAATCTGGTAGATTCCTCCATAATCCGCATATGTTACCCACATAAGTTACTGAGAATCTTGCAACTCAACTACAAAAGAACTCTATTCCACATGAGTAAATAACATATTTAGAAGATCTTTGAAGTGAATAATTCCACATCCACAAGTTTTCCAACCATCAAACTTTTAATAACAAAAAAATTTCACTCAATCACCCTACATCAGATCTTAGTATGCAAACCAAAATTAGGTTGACCTATACAAACATCTTTGGACATAAGGTTAAAATTAAAGCTTTATTCCCACCTGATCCAATCCATAACAAAATGGTACTTGGTAAAACCAATAAGTGGAACTTAAATTTAGTCTTTATCTCTACTATCCATAGACATGAATAATTTACAATTCAATTTTCAAAACTCTTCTAGTTCTATATTATCCTCAACAATCCCAAGAGAGTTCCTCTATTTCACCTGAATGGTTCAACCTTTGCACAAATATACGATTTCATTAAAAAAATCTATGCAACTAGTTGATCCCATGAAATCTTATTCCTATCACTTCATCTCCCCTTTTTAGAAGAAATTCCATCATTTTCATTAAAAAGGTTCACAAGAGACAATGTGTAAGATATTAAAGATCAGAAAAAGTCAATAATGAGTATCTAATACTATTACAAACCAGACTTTCTCCAAAATTATAAAATATCTTATCTTGAGTGATAGAAATATTACATTTCAATAATCAACTATCAAATAGAAATAACCATTTGGGTCTAAAAAGTATAAATTCCACTGAATCAATTGAAAACGTTTGATAGATTTTGAGCCATATTCACACCCATATGGAAGTATAATTTCATATAATTATAATCAATCCTTTAGAACATAGTTTCACACTAGAAGGAGTTATATGAATCTCAATCCAATTGTATCTTATTTAAGAAATTTCTAAAAAGCATAGATTCAAATAAAAGAGAAATAGATTTAGGAGTATCCAAATTCTGTAAACAATGAGATACCATTTGGGATCCGGACCTATGTGCAAGAGCTTCCTCTCCTAATTATGTCAGTTTCTTGATTCTTCTGGCCTCCGTAGTCCTTCAGCTTGTCGTCCATGCAATGCCCTTAATTGCATCCACCAAATGCCCTCATTTACATCTGATGTCAACAACTTAGTGGGCTCTACTAGTACAAGGTGTTGCCTCACACACTGAAATTGGTTAAACATTGCTCAGTTATGTCACCGAATCAACAATAAACATGTCGTGGTAATCGTGCTGATTGTTGAAATAGAGGCAGAGGAATGGAGCATCCTCGTCCTCCATCAATGACTCGTAAGCTCTATTCTCCAAGAAGAATTCGAAGAAGCAAGTTGTTAGAAAACTTGACAGCAATTAGAAGCAGTCACAGAAGCTAGGTCCAATCCAGAATCAGCAATCTACTCAAGACAAAAAAAAGAATGTTCTACAAATACTGCACAGGAAGTGGGCGTGAGAAGGCTTCGACTATTCGGAGTCGAGCATGTCGGTGCCGATAGTCAATGGAGTCTGGATAATCTTTTGATGGTTCTCGACCATAATCGGTTGAGTCGATAGGTCGGACTCCTCCTATAAATCGAAGTAGTCTGACAAGTTGGGTGACTTCGACAAGTCAAATTGTCTCTCTCTTGTCTATTTTCGGTAATAGAGTATTTCTGCAGATTGTGCGACAATGCGTGTTAGATTGGTTGCATCGATGCTATGACCTGTGAATACACCATGTTGGATGGCTTTGTACAGCGCCAACACGTTCATATGACATAGTCTCATGTGCCATAGAACGTCCAATTTGTCGGAAAGAGGTGTGCAGAAGATAGGTCAAACTAAAAAAGAAACGAACTCGAATAGAAACGAATGAAAATAATTTGAGTGTCTAGAAAGAAAAATTTTTGTGCATGGCAGAATAAACTATCTTCCTCTTTCTCTATGTATGACTACGCCTATCCATTTCAAACAAAAACGATGGTGATAGAAATCACGTTTGATCTTATAGTAACTAACTTTGAGATCATCAATACTACAGTGATTACGTTTTCAAACAATAATGCATTGAGTTATCAAACATATAATTTGTCGCGAATCGATAGACAAATAATTGGTCATGAAGAACTACAGAAAACGCATACATTCTGAGACGAAGTTGAACGCAATAAAAGATAGTATTGATTCAGTATGAAAACGAAACAGAAGTAAATGAGTACAATAAGTTGCAGATCGAAGTTGCGTACTCTATGCTATCTCTAAGCAACTAAAAAGAAAGTCTGAATTAAGTGCAATGATGATAAGTAGTAGCACAATAGCAATCTCTAAAATAACTCTAAGAAGTGAGCTAGAATGCTCAGAATTGTTCAAGCTCATAGGCTTGAGAGAGAGAGAGAGCTAACTATTCAAATGCTTCTTGTTCATAACTTGATAACTATATGAATATGAATAGCTATATATATATACTAAGCAATTAGGTCATCAAATGCGATTGTCTGTTGACTGATGCCCGCTGGCATCCATCCAGTTCCTTCTCAGAAATTGATTGCTGATAAACGGTGGAAATTGGTCATAAACAGTTTGTTTGCATAAATGAACTAAAACTATCACTCTGCATAAATGAACTAAACTGCCACAGGCGAAAAAAGACGACAGTGTCAAGATTTTGCGAAAAAGATGACAATGTCCTTTAAATCCCATTTAGGGTAGCCCTACACTTTTTCCAAAGCCATTTCCTTAACATTTGAGGCACTTTGAAAAAAGACCCAAAAGTACGACTCTGCATATTTACTCGCAATTTCTGATAGGCGATAGTGTCGCTAAAATGCGAAAATGTGACATTGTGATTTTACACGAGATTCCTGACAGGCAAAAAGTCAAAGTGAGCAAAAATAAAAAAACTGACACTGTAGTCAATCTCTGTTTTTTTTCTTGCAAACTGTAAAAGAACACAAAAAATCCACAGAACTGGATAAACAATGGATGAAGGTTAACACAGATTAGTCGATTAGTAAGAAAGAGACTACTCCAACACTCCCCCTTAATCTGAATCCTTGAATGCCTTGACCTTCAAACCTAGTTCTACACAGAATCTTCTGTGTGTATCCAAACTTAATGCTTTGGTAAAAACATCTGTTGTCATATCTTGTGTTCTATAGTATTGCAATCTGACCTCTTCGTTGAGAACTTTGCTTCTGATGAAATGATACTTCAATTGAATGTCCTTACTCCTAGAATGAATCTAGGGTTGGCTGATAAAGTGATGGCACTTTGATTATCACAAAATAGTGTCGTTAGGACATATTGATTCAGACCGATATTTGAGAGTAAATTCCTCAACCAAATTGCTTCCTTTGTAGCTTGAGAGGTTGCGATATACTCTAATTCAGTGAAAGATAGAGTTATCGAAGATTGCTTGCGACTGTTCCAGGAAATTGGGCCATTGTTGAGGAAGAATGTAAATCCAAAAGTGGATTTACAAGTGTCTACATCTCCAACCCAACTTGCATCTGTGTAACCACTGAGTAAATTGAGTTTGTTGTTGTCGACTGCTCCATAACAAATGCAAAAGTCCATAGTAGCTCGAAGATATCTCATGACTCTAATAAGAGCCTTCCAATGTGTTACACCAGGATTGGTCATAAACTGACTGAGAGAGTTGACTGCAAAACCTATGTCTGGCCTGGTACAGATCATGGTGTACATAAGAGATCCTATAATAGAATGGTAAGGATACTCACGCATTTGTTGCTTCTCATAAATTGTTTGCGGACACTGGTCCTTTGAGACCTAATTCCATTGGTGAGAGAGCTAACTTGCAATTAATCAGATTATATCCGACTAACATGTTGTAGATGTACCTCTGTTGTGTAATGTAAACCAACTTCTGTTTTATGTCTCTATGAATTTGTATACCAAGATAGAAATGAGCTTCGCCCAAATCAGTCATGTCGAATTTGGAAGATATCATTGTCTTGGCTTCTTTTATCAGATCGGTATTGTTGCTGAAAAGCAATGTATCATCCATGTATAAAGTGATAATGATAAAAGACTGCTGCACTGTTTTGAAGTAAACGTTTGAATCTGAAGAGCTAGGTGTATAGCTGCGATCAATAAGAAAAGTATTGATCCTTTGAAACCATGCTCGAGCAGATTGCTTCAAGTCATAAAGTGCCTTATGGAGTTTACACACATGATTATATTTACCCTCGATAATATAACAGAGTTGCACCATGTAAATGTCTTCTTCGATAACTCCATTGAGATATGCTGTCTATACATCCATTTGATGTATTTCCAAATTTGCTGCAACAACAAATGATAGTAATAGTCGAATAGAAGAATGCTTGACTACTGGACTGAAGGTCTCAGTGTAGTTGACGTTGTATAACTGAGAGAAACCTCTAGCGACAAGTCATGCCTTTCTCCTGTTGATGCTTCCATCTACGTTGTACTTGACTTTGAAAATCCATTTGTAATCAACTATGTTTTAGCTAGTAGTTAATTTGACATTTGTCCATGTTTGATTCTTGATAAGAGATGAATACTCTTTATACATAGCTTCTTTCCAGTTCAAGAGAGAACGACCCTGAGTTATCCTCTGATAGTCAGGACAAAGAACTTACTACAACCTTCTGCCTAATCTGGGCCTTTAAACAAGAATGAATAATTGTAAGCTAAGCCCACCATCTCTATTGATAGGTAGGAGAAGTAAGAAGAATTAAAAAACAACAGATCCTCTAGAGCAGGGGATCTATCAATATTTGACACCGTTGCTACTTGAACTCCAATGCAGTCTACATCACGAGAAACCGCAACATTGAGCGTGCAAACAAACTCTAAATCTTTCAACACATCTGAGTTTCTACAAACTGAATAGAGCCACATCAATGGCTACATCATTGCCCAAATCCACGAGCTGTTAGACTCACCAATTCCTTGTTAGCAAACACACTAACAGGCCTGGATTTTTTTCAACTCCAGGCTCATGCTCCTTTCGTTCCCCACGCTTCACATCTCAATCGGAGCCCAGCTTAGATCTCAACCGACACACTTTGTCAGATCTCAATCGACAGCCAGTGTCAGATCTCAATCGATACACTCTGTCAAATCTCAACCGACAGCAAGTGTCAGATCTCAACCGACACACTCTGTCAAATCTCAACCGACAGCCAGTGTTAGATCTCAATCGATGCACTCTGTTGCCTCTCAACCAAAGCACAATGTTCACATCTCAACCGGAGAGACTGTATCAAATCTCAACCGATGAAATTCTATCCATTCTGGACAAAAGGAGTTCCTCACCACCTTACGGACCACCTCCACCTCCATCCGCATTTGCCCGTCCCAGCCGCATTCTCTCGCAAATGGACCACCATTGCAATCGACCAACTATCATCACCAAAACCACATTCCATCACAATCACCCTTTAGCTGCATTCCATCGTCCTGACCGCATACCATCGCAACAGCTTCCCTCCCACCGCATCACATCGCAACCATCGCATTCCATAGAAGGTCACAATTATTGAAACCATCGCAATCACTCTTCATTCGCACTCCATCGCAACATCTGCACTTTGCAAATAGACCACAGTCCTCCGCACATCACAAACACCACTGTCATCTGCACAACGCAAACAGACTACCTACACATGTTGCGACAACACTCCATCCCATTGCGACCGCATTCAACCGTAATCCCTATTTGTCCTAGACAAACCTCCACCCTCAGCAACTACAGCCTCACTCTGCCTCAACAGACCTTCATGCTCTTTCCGTTCCCTCACGCCCAAATCTCGATCGGAGCGGCCTCAATCAAATCTCAACCGACGGCCATTCTATCCGATCTCAACTGACGATCTCACTCAACTCTCAATTGACGGCCCTCAGTTAAATATCAACCGACGGTCATTCAATCAGATCTCAACTGATGGCCACGGTCAAATCTCAACCGATGGACAGTATCAAATCTCAACCGACAACCACTGTCAAATCTCAATCGACGAACAGTATCAAATCTCAACCGATAGCCCTATCTCAGATCTCAACTGACGACCTGCTTCAAATCTCAACCGACACACTGACTTAAATTCTCAACCGACGCATTCTCTTCACACCCACACACCTCCTCATCTGCTGAACTGAGCCATCGCACTCCTCTTACATCCACACATGCCTCTTCCTCATAACTGAATAGAATGACCTGATAGCTCCATTCTGACAGAGCGAATACGCATTCTTCTTTCCAGCCTGCATCCACACACAGTGTTCATCACGATTTGCACAAGCCCAGCCCTCTACACACTCATAGCGACCACCTTCCACCTCCATCTTCACCACATTCCACCTCCATTGCAACCAGCACCGCATTGCACCAAAACACACCGCCCTTCAACAACAAACTACCCCCTCCATCGCATTCGCCCACAAATGCAAACACTCGCACCCCATCTCCATTCACCCTTGAATTGCAGCAATCGCAAACCGACCACTACAACCGCATTCACAAACACCACAACGCCATTCATCCTTGAATCGCAACCCACTGCATTCAAACGCCTTCCGCCTTCAACCGCAATTATCATTTTCTAACTGCCTCCGCATAGAACCACAACCAAATTGCATTCAACCATAGACATAACCAGGCGCCTTCGTCTCCATTGATTGCAATCCACCGTCGCAACCACCGTAAACCGCAATCAAACAACCACCGTCAACCATCGCAACTGCATCGCTTAAGGATGCATTGATTTCAGCACCAATGTTACGCCCACCCAATTGGTCCATTGAGTTTCACGTGCATACGGACGCATCGAAGTATGCAGTTGGAGCAGTCTTAACCCAGCCAGGTAAACACAAAAAAGATTTTCCAATCCGGTTTGCAAGCCGACAGCTCAGTGATACTGAAATGAACTATTCAACCACAAAGTGAGAAGCACTGGCAATGATCTATGCGGTTAGAAAATTTTGACATTACTTGATGGCCACACATTTTGTTTTTTATACAGACCATTTCACCAAACTATCACCTTCTAACTACACGCTCCTTTGAACCATAACCACCGCATTCAGACCACACCTGCACCACAGTACCACTGCAAATGCACTGCATTACCACCACAATAGCCTACATTTGCACTACAAATTTTGTTTGCATTAGCCACTGCATCCGCCAACTTGCATTGACAATCCCTTTTGTTGCATTCGACATTGCATTTCATGCGCCTCCCACATTTTGCATCTGACACCAAAAAAAAAAAAAAAAAAACTCGGAAAATCCAAAAACCAGAAACACATACCCGACACAAAAAAAACACACATGTACCCAATGGACCACCAAAACAGCCCTGAAATTCTAGATGATTATCCATACGAGATCAGGTCCCCTGTCGCTGAACAAATTAGACATCATAGGTTCTACCGAATGCGGGCCGAATTTCAAGAGCCATCCACAAACCCATTCGAGGGACAAGAACCTAATAGAGCTGAGTCCTCACGCGCACGACCCCATTTTTATGGTGCTGAACCTTCACAGGCTAGAACCAGCCTTAATGGAGTTTCTGCTTCCCACAGTGCTCATCATGAGAGATGTACACCCAAGTTAGATCTACCCAAGTTTGACGGTAGTTCAGACCCTCAAAGATTTTTGCAAATCTTTGAGAATGCATGTGATGTGTATGGCGAAACATCTCCCGATGCTATGGTCCAATTGTTTTCAATGACCATGATCACTAAAGCATGTGACTGATTTTTTAACCTCGATCGTGAAGATAAGATAGACTGGTCAATTTTGAAAGAGTCCTTTATCAAGCGTTTTAAGCTCTTTCGCTTGGTCGAGAGCCCTTTTGTCAAATTGAGTAACATCAAAATGACAAAAGACGAACGTGTACGAGACTATATCGAGTGTTTCAAACACCTCAAAAGTCAAGTATAAGAACAGCCCTCCGAACAAATGCTCATCATCTGGTTCTTAGTCAGCCTTCTAAAATGGATTAGACGCGAGCTTAAATCCAATGATGAATATATGAGCCTAAAGTTAGCTATGTCTGATGCCATCAAGGAAGAAGATGAAGGATCAGAGGTTGATGAATCCAGGGAAAGGCGAGCACCACGTGCTCCTATCCATGAGTCCAAGCCGATCGAGGACACCCAAGATCAGCTTTGGAAATCCCAGTTGGAGTTGCTTAATAAGCAACACCAACTACAAATGGAGAAACTCGCCAATGAGTTTCAAACTACCCTGAAGTCTATCCAAAGTAGTATGCCTGGTCAGCCAAACCCTGCACAAGTACCTTATAGACGAAAACCAATATGGTGCCCACACTGTCGGGCTACGCATCCTGCTGATGCTTGTCCTTCATATCAACCTATCCAAGCACATACAGTCCAACAATATGAAGAACACCCATCACAGTCTGGACATTCCTTCACTTATCATGAATATCCATCTGAAAGTCTAGAACCACTGACCATACAGGATGGCTATGCCATTACACCAGGGTCATTGCGCACCAAATGTTTCATATGTGGTGAAACTGGCCACTTCATTGTTGATTGTCCATTCAATGTAATTGCAACTGGATAATATGAGTTTTCGATAGCAAGATTCATTGTCTCCTGCAGGAAATGCATTATCTCCATTGGGATCAGAAAACACAGTTTCAAAGACTATCCGAAACAACCAACCAAGATCCTACCTGCCCGACATGTCAGTTATGAATCACAATAGGATCCTCACGACAACAACACGAGCACCATAGCAACCAACAGTTAAACATGCTACTCAATCGAGAAGTTTCTTGCAAACTTCTACAATACTCCACAATACACCAGCTCCATAATGCAAAAAGACAATATGCAATGAGTCCTTGTCGAAAGAAAGTGAAATCGATATTCCGTCATCTGCTACAATGTCCAATCAAGAGCAACCTCCACAAGGAATTGACAGTTTTTCTCCCCTTCTACAACCTCACATCTATTTGTCTTTCCACATGCTGATAAAGATTTCCAATGTGCCAATACACAACAAATCTAGGATTTCGAAATCCAGATAGAGATTCAGTTCTGAATCTCTTGTTCCGAGAAGTCCTCAGAACATAGTACCTCAACCATACCTACATCTCAAGCTCTATCTTACAACATCTGCTATCAATGATGGTAGATTTTAGTGTCACCAACCTTGTCTTGTTTTGACAAGGGCATGTCAGAGTAAATCTCCTTACTCTACAAACAATGGAATACTGCAACTGTCAAGGTACATTCTTAATGTTGATAAATGCAAGTTTTGTTCAACACGTGCTTTACGGTTTTCACTCTCTATACCGTTTGATTATTTTATTGTTTCTCTTCACATATTTTGTGTGATTTATTTTTGCATGAAAAATAGCTACTGCACAAGAGTCTTCTATACAGCATCTCCAGAACACATTTTCATTCATCCGCCAATCTTCAGAACACCTTGCACAAAGTTTACAATCTTTGAGCATACTGAAAATTCGCACAGTACATCTCACTTTTGAGTTGATTCCTGAATCTCATTGTCATATTCACTTTTGAGTCAACTACAGCAAGATTGAAACAAATTTAGCTAGAATTTGTTCAATCTTTAGTCCAGTCGCATGTTCAACCTGTTTCAACTACGGTTCCACATGCCGATCCAATCTTGAGCATGAACAGTTACCAGTAACAGCATCCCCACCAACAGATTTTTTTTTTTTGGGGGAGAGAGTGGATCTGCTTGGATCTACTGGAGTAGTTACGCTGCCAGCAAGATCAACAACCAAGGTCACAAACCCAAAGTCGACAATGACAAGGCTAAGAAGACAGATGGGCAATCCAAAGTAACTCAATCAGAAGAAGTACCTAGTCACAACGAAAATCCATCAGGAAAGAGAAACACAAGCATTGGAAAAATCAGTCTGCTTTTTCAACCAGCTTCTTGTCATACTTCTGCACCTATTCTCATGCCTATCGCCCACACCATCTACTATTGTTGCTACCACCACCACCCTTCCTCCCATCTATTTGTTTATCATCAGTTCATTGTTCTTCTGAGAAATCTCCAGTTTTTTATAGTCTTACCGAAGCAGCTGATAGACCATTGCAAGGAGACCAACTGCCACCTACAATGGATGATCAGCCAAACGAAGATCTAAGAAGCAGGCGAAGCAGCTAGAAGACATAAGAAATTAAGCAAAGAAGCTGAGGAGGAAAGGACAAAACTTAAGCAACAGATGAGTCAGATCAATGTTGATCAAAAGAAACTCTCTAGAGCAATGATAGTTGAATCCCCTCTTATGAAGCCCAAAGAGATCCAAAAGTAATGGATCAAAAGAAAGAGCTACAGAAAATAAAAGATGAAGACAACCGTGAACCTGCAAATAAAGCGAGCTCCTCACTCAGCAAGTGGTGGTCAAAGTTCGACATTGCAAGGGTCCAAGGCTGCAACTATAGAACTATCAGTTCCTTTACCTTGTCACCAAGCCTTCATCATGTTTCCTTGCCATTACCAAACCGTCCATCCAAAATTATTCCTACCACCAAATTTTTGATGATGAGTCCATCCCCTTGAGACTGATAACCAAGATTTGTGCTACCTATCAGAAAGAGCATCGACAAGACTGGAACTTCAACTGAGCAAAGAACTGCGGGAACACCCATAAGCAAAATGGAGGATATAGTCCTCTCAGAAGTTAGTATCTGCCAAGAAACCAGAGATGAAACTGTCAATGGCATATACAAGTGATAAGAAAGAAGACACTCGAGCATGCAAGTTGTGAAGCTGCTGGGAGCTCTCCAAATTTTGAGAATGTCAACCCATTACAACAATAAGACATTCTAATCCAATTGCGGCAATTTGCGAAAACAGTTTTTGATAAAGATCGGCAACAATAAATACTTGGTTTTATGCAAGCGAACGAGAATCTACGCTTTTCCAAGTGACGATCGAAGACGCCAATGTAGAAGCGGAGCAACATCGTCCAATATGAGTTGCAGTGGGTCTTGCAACACATTAGGGGTGGGATAATGTTGGCTAATTCTAACGAATCCCCAAGATACTTGGACAGAGCAACTCAAGAGCACCTCTCACCTTAGACCGAGGAGGTCTCTGAGAAGTGAGACGAACGAAGACCGAGAGCCGAGTATGAGAGCCAAGAAATACTAGTTAGGAAAGACAAGCAAGAACTGTGTAAGCCTTATGGTGAATCCCGGAAGATGGAATGACCATGTAGCAACTAGTATTTCTATGCAAATGTAATAAATGCAAGAAGACCCCTCTTAAAGAAAGTAGAGTGAGCCACCTTTTGATGGTGACTTCTAGTGGAGAGCATTATTCCACTTGTAATTTGTAAAATGTGGAAATTCCACTAGGATGCCACGTAAGTAGCTCTCTTGCTTATTTAAGAGACTCCCTCTTTGTGAAGAGGAGTTTTTTGTGAATTGTATCAACTCCATGTTGAAATAAGAAGAGCCTCCACGAGTTAGATGCATCCATTGAGCCCCTTGATCATGATGGTTTTCTTGAGTGATGCCCCTATGATCATGCCCTTCCATTCATTGCATGTGGTTGTGGATTGTAGAGTGGATTAGATTTGTTGCTTGCCTAGAGTGGATAAGTCTTCTTTTCTTGTTTGTGAATTAATGTAGGAGCCAACATTCAGGTAAGCTAAATAGGCTAGAAATGTGGTGTGAATCTTGCATATCTTCCAACATTCCAGTTCTTGATGTTCTTGGGATGTCCAAGAATCAAAAGACTGGTTGGTTTATTGATTCTTGGACTTCTAAAATGCTATAGGTTAGTTCAGTTTCTTGTCTTGTCAATTAATGCAAGTGTAGCTCAGTGTTAGTCTATTGTAGGATCTGATTCAGTCCGTTTTAGAGTAGGTAGCTGTAGAATCTATTGAATGTTCATTTGGGCTGTATGTTGATATGTAAATGAATGTTCATGGCTTGCATCTATGTATGAATGTAGGTGCATTCAAGAGAGAACAACCTTGAGTTGTCCTTTGACAGGTAGGACAAAGAAGTTACTACAACGTCAATCTATTCCCTTCTGCCTAATTTGGGCCTTTAAACAAGAACGAATAACTGTAAGCTAAGCCCACCGTCTCTGTTGATAGACAGGAGAAGTAAGAAGAATTAAAAAACAACAAATCCTCTGGAGCAAGGGATCTGTCGACATGATGAAACTGTGTTTGCTTGTTGATCAGGTTGTCTGGCTGCATTTTTCACTTGGAGAATTCGACAATCCTTGATCTCATGGTTATTGCGCTTGCAATACCTACAAAACATCTTCTTCTTCTATTGTGGATCTGATGATTGTGCTTGACTTTGGGTCTGTTTCTGATTCGTTGCAGCCTTCTTGGAGCTTTTCTGCTTCTGTCGCTTAGAGCCTTTGTTGACATATAGAGCTTGAGAGGAGGAAGTAGACGAAGTGTCTTGATTTCTTCGATTGTCTTCTTGCAGGAACATAGTGATAACTCTAGTAAGAGCTAAATCTGAGTGTGTCGATATGATCATCACCTAGTTCTCATATGTATAGGGCAAGCTTGTAAGCAATGTCATAATTGCATCTTGATCATCTATTACTGATCCGACATCGGCCATCTATTGCAAGAGACTCTTAAACTTGTTAATATGACTCTGAAGAGAATTACTAGTAGACTTCTTGAATGTGAAGAATTTTTGTCGTAGATGTAACTTAGTAGTTACGTCCCTCACGTCATATAGTGAGTTCAGGATGTCCCAAACGTCTTTTGACATTTTAGCTTCAACTATGTGTCCAATGTGTGTATCTAATATATTGAGGATAATAAGCACAAAAGCTTTACTGTCCTTCAATTTCCACTTTGAGTCGTCGTCTTCAGGTTTTACTTCTCTACTTGTAACAACATCCTATAATTCGTTGGCGATTAGCAAGGTCTTCATCTTAAATAATTGGATCCATTTAGCTTGTGTATGATAAGACTAGCTTTACTTTGAGAATCCATCTGGAACTTAGTCTGTCGATTGTATCGATGAGGCTAAGATGCAGTAATGCCAACAATAGGAAATCAATTCTCTGATACTGAGAGGTTGAAAAGAACTGAAGACTATCATTATCAATTTCATATCGCAAAAGATATCAAGTATTAGAGATTTTGCTCTGATACCATGTCGGAAAGAGGTGTGCAGAAGATAGGTCGAACTCAAAAAGAAACAAACTCGAAAAGAAACGAATGAAAATAATTCGAGTGTCTAGAAAAAAAACTTTTCGTGCATGGCAGAATAAACTATCTTCCTCTTTCTCTATGTATGACTACGCCTATCCATTTCAAACGAAAATGACGGTGATAGAAATCATGTTTGATCTTATAGTAACTAACTTTGGGATCATCAGTACTACAGTGATTACGTAGCCAAACAATAATGCATTGAATTATCAAACATATAATTTGTCGCGAATCATTCATGAATCGCTAGACAAATAATTAGTTGCGAAGAACTATAGAAAATGCATACATTTTGAGACGAAGTTGAATGCAATAAAAGATAGTACTGATTCACTATGAAAACAAAACAGAAGTAAATGAGTACAATAAGTTGCGGATCGAAGTCGCGTACTCTATGCTATCTCTGAGCGACTAAAAAAAAATTCTGAATTAAGTGCAATGCTGATAAGCAGTAGCGCAATAACAATCTCTAAAATAACTCTAAGAAGTGAGCTAGAATGCTCAGGAGTGTTCAAGCTTGCAGGCTTGAGAGAGAGAGAGAGAGAGAGAGAGAGAGAGAGAGAGAGAGAGAGAGAGAGAGAGAGAGAGAGAGAGAGAGAGAGAGAGAGAGAGAGAGAGAGAGAGAGAGAAAGAGAGAGAGAGAGCTAACTATTCAAATGCTTCTTGTTCATAACTTGATAATTGTATGAATATGAATAACTATATATATACTAAGCAATTAGGTCGTCAAATGCGATTGCTAGTTGGCTGATGTCCGCTGGCATCCATCCAGTTCCTTCTCAGAAATTGATTGCTGATAAGCGGTGGAAATTGGCCGTAAACAGTCTGTCTACATAAATGAACTGAAATTGTCACTCTGTAGAAATGAACTAAACTGCCACAAGCGAAAAAGGTGACAATGTTGGGATTTTGCAAAAAAGACGACAATGTCCTTTAAATCCCATTTAGGGTAGCCCTACACTTTTGCCAGAGTCATTTCCCTACTCAGCTAACCCAAGTAGCCGGCTACGGGTTCAGTGCATGATCAATATATCCTAACGGGCCACGTCCCGAACACAACCATATACAATAAACCAAATAAACTATATAGTAATTTCATGATCACATTTAGAGCTATACTAATGAATCAAATCACAACCTGATTTCTAACTCTCTCCCTTAAGCTCAAATGTGATAAGAGTGAAAAACAATAATCTGTAGCAACGTCTGGAGTGTCCAAAAGATGTTTATGCATGTCCATGCTACCCTGTACTTGACTCACACTCAAGCACACCAACAAACCACCAGGTTTGACTCACAAAGTATCATGTAAACACAATGCTCATACCGAGAGTCTACCACACTCTCGACCAACTGACTTGTCCCCAATCTGACTTGAACACAAGTGGACCACATGAGCGACATGGCTCAAACTGAGGAAATCCCACTACCACCATGAATCAGGTTGAATCCTCAGACACTTACAAGCACAGGCCTGTAAAGCTGACATACATGAGCGACTAAGGCTCAACCTGAGAAAATCTTACTGCCACCATAAGACTATACCCTCACCGGATAAACAACTAGTAGACATAATGACAAGTCAAAGAGCATATCAAATGAGTACTTTGTTCTTGGTGAAGCAAATGCACAACCACGTACAACTCCGACTCAGATCTAGACCCTCGTGACAAGGTAACATGCAAGCCCACACACACTCATGCAAACCAACACGAATGATAAAGCGTCAAATACTTGACCAAGGCCTACTCATAAGTGGTATCCTGTTGTACCAACACTTGTGCCACCTGTAGATCTGCTGCTACACCACTGGTCACCAAATCAGGTCTCCAACCATGGCCCGCACTTGTAACAAGATGCCCTCACGTCAAGCATATACATCTATCCAATAGGTCATGAAAGCTGATCCCCATTCATTCTCCATGCTCCAAGCACAAGAGTCTACCAAGGACTCAATGAATGAATGTATGCAGAACTCACCATAGGCTATACCTGAGTAGCTTGCCCATCTCCCAGAGATACTGATGATGATTTGCCTCTCCTACATCTCATGCAGCCTCAACTTCCCATGCTTGACATTGCCAACTCTGGTTTGACCAGTATATAGGCCTCCCACCAAGGAACCTATCTCACCAACACATCCATCATAGCGTTCAAGCCAAAGCAAATGCAAACTAGATCCACTATCGTGATGAACAACTCACCCACGATCCACAGCATAATAGGTAGGATAGCTGCAGAACCATGTACCATGTACCATTTGATCAACAAATAGCCATTACCCGTTAATAGCTCCCCAAGAATCTGTCCACCTGTAGTGCAACTAGACTCCAACTATATCTAACCAAAAGTTGCATCCTGCTTACCAAAAGATGATGGATAGAAATAACATGTGATGCCAACCTGGAGACCACTATGCATATAACCATGCAGCTCACCCGATCACTCACCACAACCATCTCCATCCATGTGTTGGATTTACTCCTTCTACTCTCCTAAATTCCATTTTTAATCTGCCTCCATTTTTGCTGCATATTTACTAACGTTGTCACGCAGCCTGCATATTTACACGCAAATTCGCACAAACGAATAAAAGACAAAAGAATCGCGAACACTGTGTTTTTACATAGGTTATGGTGACAAGCAAAAAGGGGACACTATCCTACAGAATGTCGAAGGTGCCCTAAAAGCTAAGGCACCCTATTAATCTTATTCTAAGGCCATTCGTAAGAGTGATTCACTTTTCACATCATCACCAACGTTCACTTCAGCACTGGCTGACGTCGCACCCTTTTTACGCTCACTCCATGCAGTTGCGCTAACAGATTGGACAACGATTGCAGCCACCCACAATCTCCTACAAACAACACATCCACTCAATACTTTCACATCTGCACACCTATAATACTATGTATATATACATATTCTGGACACCATTCATGAGATGATGATGATCAGATGATCAAGTGAGAGAAGAAGAGACTAAGAGAAGAGGTTTCATTCCTCATTACAGACAAAATAAGCTTCGTAGAGCACGCGGTTTCGTCCGCTATTGTATTGTGCTCTGCTGCATTATTAACTTGTATACATGATATACTTAATCTGATACAACTCTTTGTTCTGCATTCATATCTGTGTTAATATTGTTATGCTTGTTCTTCACTTTGTTTGATCTTTCTAGTTGCTCTTTCTAGTAATAGACGATCAACTTTTAGTCTTGTCTTTTGTGAATAATTCGCGACTAATTATCAGACGAGCACAGTCTAGGTCTTCACGAATCATTCGCAACGGATAATTTGTCTTGCAATTCGCGACAAATTATTCATCTAGCACTTCATCCATTATATATTTGGCTATGTAATCTAGAATGACTGTGATTTCTATCACTAAAGTTCTCTTCATTTTGATAGGCGTAGTCATGTTTACGGAGAGAGTCAAATATTTCATTTCGCTGCGCACGAACATTTTCTGTTCGAGTTCGCTTCTCGTTCGTTTTTTGTTCGTGTTCGTCATTTATTCTCCCCCCCTCTCTCCAACATGGTATCAGAGCCATTTTCATAGCTTGATAAGATTCCACAGTACAAGACTCTACTAGCCGATAGAGTAATTCTTTTCTTGTTCTGTAAATATCAGATTTTCATACTTAAGTCACTGATAGTTTCTCCTATCACTTAGACTAATTCTTCCACATGGATTCCCAAGGGAAAGCTAGTCCTATCATGGACAAGCTTGATGGAGCCAATTACCATCATTTAAGATGAAAACTGTGCTAATGGCAAAAGAATTGCTCGACGTTGTTACAGGTGCAAAGGGAAACCCGAAGCAGACGACGCGACAATCGCCAAATGGAAGCTAAAGGATGGAAAAGCTTTCGTGCTGATCATCCTCAACATCACGGATATCCAGATCGGCCATGTATTCGAGGCTCAGACATCAAAAAAAGTCTGGGACATCTTGAGCACACTATACGAAGTGCGAGATATAGCTTCTAAGCTACATCTCTGGAAGAAATTCTACTCCTTCAAGATGACAAATGGTGATCATAATCACATTAATCAATTCAAGGACCTGCTAAGACAAATGGCCACTGTTGGATCTGTCATAGACGATCAAGACATAGTGATGCAACTGCTTACAAGCTTGCCAAATTCTTACGACAACTGGGTGATGATCATCACGACTCATCCAGAATTGACTCTTTCAAGAGTCATTACTATGTTGTTGTAGGAAGACACGCGAAGGAATGAAGCCTCGAGTTCCTCAGCTGATTCTCACGCCTTGTACACCAACAAGAGCATGACAAAGCAGAAGAAGAAGAAAGGCCCGAAGCAATCAAAGCCAGACCAAAAACTAGCTCAGCACAAGGAACAGTCGAATCCGCAGACAAAGAAGAAGTTGTTTTGCAGATACTGCAAACAAAACAACCACGAAATTCAAGACTGCCGAATACTTCAAGCGAAGAACAATAGCAAGGGACATGCGAATCAAGTGTCAAATGCAGCTTCAAAAGCTCCACAGCCTATTCAAGAAGCAAATCATGATGCCTTCATGACCAACCATCAAGAAGCATCTGGGCACAGTTCTTGATTCCTGGATTCCGGAGCCACTCAGCACATGACTAGCCTCATTGGCTGTTTTGAGTCCTATACACCTTCCATACCCAGAAGTTCATTCACCTTGGTGACAATAGCACACCAGCTATCAAAGGTGAAGGCACTGTAAGATTAAGCTTTGCAAATGATCAATCTAAGATACTCTTTAAAGTCATGTATGTACCAAATTTATCTACGAATCTGCTCTCTGTAAGCAGAATCACAGATTTAGGACATAGAGTAGAGTTCGAATGTGATCAGCGTAAAGTAGTTGATAGGACTGGCAAGATCCTAGCACTCGGAAAGAGGCATGGATACTTGTATAAATTAAGTCATTGCTTTTTGCCTCTAGTCAGGCTCTCGGTACTTCAATTCATACAAATAAAGGTTTACTTTGGCATTATAGACTTGGTCATTTAAATCATGCTGCTGTACAACGAATGTCTAGACAATCTATTATTCTTGACCTCGACTATCCTCGCAAAAAAGTCGAGTTACATGTCTGTCAAGACTGTCTAGTTGGTAAACAAACTAGAAAACCATTTAAGTCAAGCCATCAGCATATTGCTAGAGGATTGCTAGATGTTGTACATTCAGATATTTGTGGCCCGATGAAAAATCTTTCGCTGACCAAAGTCACTTTCAAAGGAGCTTCTTCTATCTTGTGAAGCTTGTGTGCTGGCAAAATCACACAAAAGGCCTTTTCTTAGATCAAGTATCAAGACAAAGCAACCATTTGAACTTGTGCACTCTGATGTTCATTTCTCATCAACTAAGAGCAAAGGAGGAGCATTGCTTTGTCTCTTTTGTAGATGATTATACAAGATATTCTTGGATCTATATGTTGTCTTCTAAAGCCATGGTCTATGATGTTTTTCTTACTTTCAAAGCTTATGTAGAAAAGCAGTTTCCTTTCAAGTTGAAAGCTTTGAGAAGTGATAGTGGAGGAGAATACACTTCCAATAAGTTTAAAGACTTTTGTGAGAGAGAGGGTATTCAAAGAGAGTTTTCTTGTTCATATACTCCTCAGCAAAATGGAGTTGTTGAGAGAAAAAATCAAACTTTGTGTGAATGTGCAAAAGCCATTGGCACCAGTTGCAAAGATGGTAACAATTCGAATACTCATATCTCTTGCATGTTTTCACAAATGGAGTATGTTCCAGCTTGATGTTTCTAATGCATTTCTCAATGGTTACCTTGAGGAGGAGATTTACATGGAGCAGCCTCCAGGTTTTGTGAAGGAAGGTGATGAATCAAAAGTTGTCTTTTGTTCAAAAGTCTGTATGGACTGAAACAGACACCAAGGTCTTGGTATGCAAGGCTCAACTCCCATTTCATATCACCCAGATTTTGTCTAAGTGAATATGACCCTTCACTGTATTATAAGTTTGTAGATAACTTTGTAATTATTCTTCTCATCTATGTAGATGATATCATTCTTTGTGAAAATAATGAGAAGTTAGTTGAAGAAACTAAGCATGCACTTGGTACTGAGTTTAAGATGCAGGACTTAGGAGTTCTTCACTTTATTCTAGGTCTTGAAATAGATTTTTGGAAAGGTCATGCATTTATAAGCCAAAATAGATATGCATTTTCCATGCTCAGGAAATTCCATATGGAAAATTGTAAAGGCATAGATACATCTATGGAGCACACTGTAAAGGTTCCTATGAAAGATGATGCAAAATCCTTTGTGGACATCACTCTTTATAGGAGTCTTATTGGCTCATTTATTTGATTAACAGTGACTAGGCCTGATCTAAGCTTTTGTGTTCATAAGCTAAGTCAACACATGCAGGGTCCAAAGTTATATCATTGGAAGTTGGCTAAAAGAGTCTTGAGGTATATATCTTCTACCTTGGATTATGGATTATTCTACAAAAGAGAAGATCTAACTTCGATTGCTTTTTCAGATTTAGATTTTGCAGAAGACAGGTTGGATAGGAAATCCACAAGTGCTTACACTATATTTCTTGGAGGAAACTTGGTTTATTGGCTACCAAAGAAGCAGGCAACTATTTCCTTATCATCCTGTGAAACTGAATACAAATCTCTTACAACCACAACAAAGGAGATTTTATGGATCAAAAGGCTACTTTTGGAGCTAAAGTGTACATCTCTACTGAATTCAAGTAGTATTGCCTTAACAACGACATTGAGCAACAATACATTACCTCCTATTTGCCTCAGTCGAATGGACTTGCTGAGAGAAAGAACCGAACCTTACTCAAATTGGCGAAATGCATGCTTGATCATGTGACACTTCCAAAGTCCTTATGAGCTGATGCTGTTTCCACTGTAGCTTATATTCATAACAAATGTCCTACTAAAGGTCTCTAAGACAAAACACCATATGAAGTTTGGACAGGCTCCAAACCATCATTATCGAATTTACGAGTTTTCGGATGTATGGCTTATGCGCAAATACCGCAGGATCCCAAGAAGAAGCTTGACTTCCAGAGTATCAAGTCTATTTTCATCAGCTACACTACTTCAGATAAAGCTTATAAGTTGCATGATCATGTCGAGTCAAAGATATTCACTAGCCGGGATGTCATCTTCATGAAAGACTAGTTTATCGACCTCGAAGGTAAGGGCAAGGCTCATATAGCCGAACTATCAGACTCTCCCGAATTATCGAACTATCCAGTCCCAAGTCGACTATTCCTATTGAAGGTCCCAGCTTGTCTACATTAGACGAACAACTTATCAGCAGCGAATCTGAAGAAGATAATGTTGCAGTTCATGACAATTATCAACTTCGCTAATTTCTAGAAGATCGACAAGATTCAATAGACCACCTATAAGGTATATTGACAAGTCTGTAGCTTACCTTGTTCAAGAGCCGACTACTGTCGAAGAGGCACTCAGTCAGCCCGATTATGATCTTTGGAAAGAAGCTATGGATAAAAGAATATTCATCTCTTATCAAGAACCAAACTTGAACTATTGTCGAATTACCTGCCAATAGAAATGTAGTTGATTGCAAATGGATATTCAAAATCAAATACAAGACAGATGGAAGCATCGATCGAAGAAAGGCTCGACTTGTCGCCAGAGGATTTTCTCAGGTACACAATATTGACTACACTGAGACTTTTAGTTCAGTAGTTAAACATTCTTCTATCAGATTTCTATTGTCATTTGCTGCTGCAATAGATTTGGAAATACATCAAATGCATGTACATACAACATATCTTAATGGAGTTATCGAAGAGGATATTTACATGGTGCAACCCGAAGGTTACAATATCAAAGGTAAACACAATTATGTGTGTAAAACTCCATAAAGCACTTTATGGCTTGAAGCAATCTGATCGAGCATGGTTTCAAAGGATCAATACTTTCCTTATCGATCACGGCTATAAACCAAGCACTTAAAATTCTGATGTCTACTTCAAGTCAGAGCAACATTCTTTAAATATTATCACTTTCTATGTGGATGACACATTGCCTTTCAGCAACAATATCGATCTAGTAAAAGAAGCTAAGACAGTGTTATCTTCCGAATCGACATCACCGATCTGGGTGAAGCTCATTACTGTCTAGGTATTCAAATCCAAAGAGACAAAACAAAAGTTGATTTATATCACTTAGAAAAGACACATTCACAATGTCTTAATCAGATATAATGTGATGAATTGCAAATTAGATCTCTCACCGATGGACCCAGGGCTCAAAATAATGAAGCACCAATGTCCTCGAACAATCAAAGAGAAGGATCAAATGAGTGAGTATCCTTATCATTCAATAATTGGATCTCTTATTTATGTGATGATCTGTACTATACCAGACATAGCTTTTGCAGTCATTTCCTTAAGTCAATTTATGACTAATCTTGGTATTACACATTGGAAGGCTCTTATCAGAGTTTTGAGATATCTTCGAGCTACTATGGAGTTTTGCATTTGTTATGGAGCAGTCGACAACGACAAACTCAATATTCTCAATGGTTATTCAGATGCAAGTTGGGCAGAAGTTGTAGACACTCGTAAATCTACTTCTGAATTTACATTCTTCCTCAACAATGGTCCTATTTCATGGAACAATTGCAAGAAAACTTTGATTGCTCTATCTTCTACTGAATCAGAGTATATCATAGCCTCTCAAGCTACAAAAAAAGCAATATGGTTGAGAAACTTACTTTCAGACATCAGCTTGAATCCATATGCTCCGACAATTTTATTTTGTGATAATCAAAGTGCTATTGCTTTATTAGCCAACCCTAGAATTCATTCTAGGAGTAAGCACATTGAAATAAAGTATCGCTATGTCAGAAGCAAAGTTCTTGACAAAGAGGTAGACTTACAATACTGTTGAACGCAAGATATGACAACAAACAAATATTTTTATTAAAGCATTAAGCTTGGGTGCACATAGAAAATTCTATGCAGAACTAAGTTTGAAGGTCAAAGCATTCATGGATTCAGATTAAGGGGGAGTGAAATCCAACTATCGGAGTGATTCAACTAAATAATCAATCTTTAATCTTCATCGACATTATTATCCAATTCTGTAGTTTTGTTTGTGTTCCTACACAGTCTACAGAAATACTCAGGAATTGCTCACAGGTGGCTCCGGACATCATCCAACATATCGAAGACATCGACGAAAGTCGAAGACCGGCCATGTCGATGAAAGACAGTTATTGTTCCACTTAATATGAAGCTAAACACTTGCCCTAACTGCTTTGCAAGTAAATTTTCGGAAAGTCCACATTACAAATGACTTTAAGAATGAAATCTAACTACAATTATTTGCTAACAATGGTTAGAGCAATTCATTAACTTCAAAATGTAACAAGTTTTGTTAACCTTCGACAAATATCCATTGACCCTTCAATAGTTGTTGTCAAACCTTGTTGTTGTTGTTATCAATGTTGTTGTCAACCCGATTGTTTGTAAATAGTCATAAGATGTAAGCCCATGAGAAAATGTAAAAAAAATCTCGTAAACGGCCGTAAAGCATAAGCTCAAAGACCAGTAAACGATCGTAGAACGTAAAAGTCCATGAGCTCGTAAGAGACCATAAGAGGCCATACACGAGTATAGACCTACTTTGCGATTCCCGTGTATGTTTGCAGACTGTGAGACTATATGAGTAAATCTGCAACAACTGGATAAATGACACTCAGTCAGTTGTAGATCAAAGAACCCCATTCTAAGCCTCTAAAGCTACACTTTAGGGAGGCATGAAAAAGAGACTTCAATGACCCATGTTGGAGTAACATGTAAGGGTGCATATTTATTTGTTGAAAGATAATCACCTGAATAGCTAGAGCATACAACGAAAAAGACTACCAAACATTGATCATCCCAAGAAGAGCAGTGCTAGTGTTCTAGATGACATCTCCAAAAGGAGTGGGGCAGGGAAATACGTAGAGGTGGCATGGGAAGCAAGTAGATGGCAGAAAGGCTGAAGATTGGGTTGCTCAAGAAGAGGCATGGGCCTCCGCTTTTGGGCTTGCGTAGTCCCCTGTTATCTCCTAGGACCTAAGATACCATAGGGTGGTAGCCACTTTAGCTGCCACCTAGGGGCAATTGTGAAGCTATGTGAAATGGTCAAAGGCCATTAAAAAAGTCTCAACCAATCAAAATGCAAGAATAGAGATGAGAGGACACCCCCCCATCCCATGTGAAACCACCCCGAGTACGAATAAAATTTACAATTTTTATTTTTGGCTATCATGTAATGGATGCGTCTATCTATAAAAATACAAGTGTGGTCATGCTTATCACGTGTCAAGGTTGCTACACCCCTTGTGATATGAATCTTGATGTAAGTAAATACTGGTACCCTATCTTTTAAAAATATATTGAATACACCTTCACCCATTATGATTGATTGATAAATGACTTAGGTTTCACATTTTTGCAATTTCTTCATGAATTAGGCATATATATTACCAAAAAATAAAGGACTTAGAGAGAAAAAAAGATCAAGATTTATCAAATTGTTGCTCACATGGTAACATTCAAAGGAATACTAGCAGTGACAAACAAGCCAATCTTGTTTTTAAAATATAAATAAGCAAAAACTTGTGTGCAAACACGAACATTAGAGGAATACTAGCACTCACAAACAAGCCAATCTTGTTTTTTAAAATATAAAATGAACAAAAGATTGTGTGCAAATATATCATAAACGCCCATCCATTAAATAATCTTTTTGTGATATCATGAATATTGGAGTCACTTCAAGTGGTCGACAAGCCCATTAAGTTTTTCACTAGATGGCACACATTGCATACCATTAGAAAATTAAATTATTCTTTGAGAATAGGGCAAACTTCTTTACTCATTGATAAGTAAAACATGGAGTACTAAAATAAGGAAGAGTCTCTAGTTGGGTGATATGGTTTAAGTAACCTTTCCCCCAAAAAAAGAAAAAAAGATTTCACCTCCCTTTCACTCCACCAACCTTCATCACCCTATTTTCAATTACACCCTTGACCTTACAACGTGCACCACCATGTCTATTTTGGCGACAACAAACAACAAGAGCCATGTGCAAGTGACGTCATTATCCTCAAGAAGATATAGTGAATTAATTAAGTCTAATGCACCATACAAGCAACAATGATAATGGAGTGACATGGACACATATAGTGGGAAGGTAGGAACATGGATGCCACTATAGGGACATAAACACTAATATAGGGATAAGAGCACTTAGTGGAAAGATAGGAACACAAAGTGTAAAGATAGGACACAAACATCAACATCAAGAGCAAAAGATAAAAGACAAAAGATGAGATAAAAGCTCCATCCATTTAACACTCCATTTTTACTTGTTACATAGTTGAGATGTTCGGTAAGCCCTTATTGCTATTAGCAATAAGTAATTGTATATGATTAAGTGGCTCCAAATTGCTTATTGATTATGGATGATGACAAATTATTAAATGCCATTTGGAGAAGATAATTGTTTCAAGTTGTACATATGTACAATTACTTGTCATGGCATATGCTCACGCATATGGTCACTTGAACCACCAAAATTAGTTCACAGTTTTCAACTATGTAAGGGGAGTGAGTTATGCGGGATGTAACAATACGTATGTGCTAGCCCTGGCAAGGCTTCGCACACAATACGAGCACATTATCTATACATCCACCCCCTTGTGACGAATGCCCTATAGAGAACACAAATATGTGGTTGAAGTAAACTCAAAAAATTGAGAGCCAAGAATGGCATCACAAATAAGAAGACATTGTAAAGCTCCGAGGTAAGCTCATTACAACTCATGGCTTGCTCTTGCTAATTAATACCTTATCGAATAAACGATTTACGGTGTGGGATTATCGATAATATCGTGTCCATGCTTTGAAAAGGCATTGCAAGCTGCTAGCCTTAAAACGACCTGTATTCCTGAATTAGCTTATGTATCAAAAGTGCCGTTTTAGCATTGCTGAGAGCACGGCTCCTTCTCTCTCTCTCTCTCTCTCTTCTCTCTTCTCTCGCTCTCCTTCCCTCCCTGCGTGCCTGGGTTTCCTTGCAGAAGAGAAATAGGGTGAGTGCTCCTCGGTTGCTTGGTCATGGCGGAGAAGGGAGACGCCTGTGCCCTTTCGGACTCTCTGGAGGTGACGGAGGCTCTGCTTTGGGCTGGCAATGGCGTGGCTCAGCAGGAGCACACATGGAGGCTGAATGCCAGTTCCTTTCGAAGGTCGGATCATCCAGCTGCTGCTGCTGCTCCTGCCTCCCCCCGCCGCCCGCTTCAAGAATGCTTAAAAGGCCTAGGTTCTACTTCTTGGTGTTATTTTCACCTCTTTCCGTTTTATTCACGTTCATCTTCTCTGTACCTGCAAACGTACATGTTCTTTGACACGCATTTTTAGCATGCTTGCTTGTCGTTAAAAGACAATCTAAATTGTAGCATCTGAGAATGATGAGCATTCCATGTTGCAACTGAAGCAAGTAGCAGTTAAGGTATTGGGGAATGGATTTTTTAGTGGCCTTTCCACCGGGTAAAACGGTGAACCCCCCACGAACCCGGTGGAAAGGTAAGCAAAGAATTCCTGTCGCAAGTGCCACGGATTCGATTAGTTATTTTTTTATGGCACACGCTTTTTGACTTAGTATAGGCCATGACCTGCTTTTGAAAACTTTTATGGAGTTCAAGATTCATAATCCGGCATGTCACTTTCAAAACTCATAATCATCTCATTTTCAAAAACATTAAAATAAAAAGTCCATGGAATCTGTCGTAGCCTATAATCTCCTGATGAATACCAATCTTTGCACTATTTATCCACTTCAAGAATGAATGGTAAAATTCCATGCCAATCCTTCACATATATTGACACTGGAAAAACAGTTTTCCAGTGCCGATGCAGGGTAATGCTTTAATGAGACTCCTGAATATCATAACATAGCCCTTTATAAGACAAGCAATTTGCTGTCTGAGCTCCTTTTCCGTTTAGGCTTGTGATTGATCACGCGGAAGTGTGACATGATGTTTCTGTTAGTTGGCGCATCCCAATGACGTCTAATTGCAAGTTGCCAGTTATGTAAATTTGACATGCCAGTATCAGGCTGAATTGTTTTGCTGTGGCTTATTCTCGTATCTATCATTCACAAATATTCAGATTTTGACCTGATCCATTTGTTTTTGTGATTTTATTTTTAAGTTTGTTGCATTTATGCAATAGCTAGCGGTGACATGGCCCTAAGCCTCTATTTCCAATTGTCGTGATATCTATTGGCTCAGATATGTTTTTGTTGTGAATAGGGTAGTTTGGTATTCCTTGCACCACAAAAGCTATTCTATATTTGTGCAAGTTTTGTAATCATTATTTGATTATGTAGGAGTGGGCACGGGAGGTGTAGACGAGTATTATCAGCAACAAATGGAGATGCTTGAAGGCTTCACAGAAATGGACACAATTGAAGATGGTGGTGCTTTTCCGGGGGTTACCAAAGTAAGTTTTTTTGAAGTTTGTTGAATAAAAAATCATGAATGATTGTTTCTTAAGTTTAACATTGAATTCTAAAATATGATTCAATCCCAAAAAGTAAATTAAGTCACCGTTTGCGAGGATTGTTTTGCCCATTGGCCTAGTCATGGTCATAGTTACCATGAATCTGAATTTAAAGGGTTTTGAACCTTTTGAATCCTTTGGACCTGAATGGTTTTTAGATGCAAGATTGAAATCTTTGTGTAACTCCTAACAATAATCTGAGACTCGTTCAAATAACTTTTAAGATATGGTCATGCAAATAGGTGCATACCTTTCGGAAAATAAGAGTGCTTGTTAGAAGTAGCGCGAAGGTGCCCCATGGCAAAACTTGTCATCCTTGCTATGTGTCATGTGAATTTTTCAGATTTGATGCTTGTCTATATTTGAATCTCAATGCAAATCCTGACAAAAATCTACTTCATTCTTAAGTAGGGGTGATGATGCTATCAATAGTGCTTAGAAAGCACATTGTTATGCAAAATCTCATGTTTTTGTATTTCAAGGAAGTTACATTAAACTTATTGCATAGGTCCATGCTATAGTCCAACTTAACATACTTTTCTGCCACTAGATATGAATGAAAGTAAAAGTTGCAAGAGGACTTTGGAAGCAATTTTCTAATCTCATATTGAAGAATGCTGCGAATACTTTGGAGTCCAATAAGCTAGTTTTCTTGACAAATCACAAAATTCATCAAACCATACATGACAATGATCGTAGTTATCATCAGTATCTCTTAGACAGAACTTTGACTCTCTGAAGGAGAATAAAGCTTTGTAAGCTTGTTTGGGGAGGTATTAGGAAGCATCTTTCTGGAATATATCAAACTACATTAAGCTCAAAATTTTCTATTTTGTAATACTTTAAAGATTGTGTGGTTTTTGAAAACTAACATAGGTTTTTGTGACATAGGCTTGTGGCATTTTGAGGTTCTACAAAGCTCAAATTTTATGAACAATTATGCTAGAACTTAGAACACAATTTCTTTAACAATGTAAGAAAAGTTCGTCAATGTTGTAGTTGGACATGATTGGATTATGCAAGTAAGGAATTTGGCTTACATCATGAATTTTGATGAGTTGGCAATACAGTATGTAACTCTCCATCAATAGGAACTCAATCACATATAACGCATCACATGAAGCACAAATTAGATAACAAAGATGAGCCACATTGTATTTTCCAACTAAAAAACTATATGAATGTCAATTATAGTCAATATCGGCTCCCTTGCAAGGAAGAATGGTGAGTCTTCTCCAAAGATTTTAAGAGATTGATACCTATGAGGTTTGAGAATCAATAGTGCCTGCAAGAGCTCTAACTTGATTGATGATGATTGTGATGATGACGTACGAGAAAAGACATCAAGATGCTCTTATGTGGCCTCATCAACAAACCGACCATTCCGCTACACCAAGTATTAAATTTGTTGTCCAGGTTGAATATGTTGAACATGCACCTAAAGAATAGCTAAAAATGGAAAGAGCGTAGGATAAGAAGGAAATTTTGTAGGATGGGGCTCGTAAGTTATTATGGACATACAATGCACAGTTCATGCTTCTCATATGAGTACTCGCAAAAAAATTAGTGGCTCGAAACAATTTTACATGGTTATTATATTAAACTAGACCCCCTTTTGTTATGGATAAGGGTTATTCAGTGGATAAGGCCAAATGCCCTAAATGGGAACCTTTTGAGTAATTGCAAATAAGCATAAATAAGGGTCAGGAATCTTTCATTTCTCAATTTGTGAGTTTGATGTGATGAGCTTTTTGTAGTGGAGTTCTATTTGCGTTTGGAGATCTACTTAAGCTATTATACTAGGCCTATCCTATAACTTAAGTACTATTGAGATAAGGATGTGGGACTTTAGCCCTAATCCAATAGCTTCTTGCAAGATTTTATTAGGGTCTTTCAATATAAATCAAATTGGTGCTTTCGATACATAAGGTTATGTTTTGGACTAGTCTTGAGTTCTTTGTAGGAGATTTATTCCTCCTTGTAGTCGTCTATTGGCTACATTTGATGTTCTATTAGTATTCTTATTTGGAGGATGCTATTTGCTGCATCTATGGTCTATCATCTTACATGTCGCCCTAACTATGATTTGTGTTCAAAATTTTGGTTCCTTTCGCTCCTATTGCGCCCCAATTTGCAGATCAGAGACCTCGATCTCAGAAATCGTGGCAAAGTAAGGGCAAAAATCACCAAAACTGATAGATCAGCTACCAATTATCTATCAAAATTTCCAGAGACTTACCTACAGTCAAATCTAACATGGATGTAATAGATTGCCAGTTTACAAAAGTTAAGAATCAGTGAATCTCAATATCTTGTCAAAAAAACACTCAAAAAGAGCATTTTTTTGGAGATCCCCTCGGAGATAGCTCTTGAAACTTGTATAGTCACTAGATCTGACCCAGATGCATCTATGAAAATCTCTGTGAGAGTTACTGATGGAAAAAACACCATTTTTTAGTGTGTGCGAGGGTTCCAAGGAGCAAAATCTTCAGAACCCTCGTAGAGCATTAAGATCATCACACGGCTATTGAGAAGATTTCACATTTGCCAAGGCTTGTGCTCTATTTTATAGTTTGGTGACATATGTATTGTTGATATCAATTTTTATGCTTGGTCTCGTCGGCTAGCTTGAAATGTATTTGTACCCATCCATATTTGCGTGTTGTTGTTTGGCATTCATGGTCCGTACGACTAGCTTGGGAGACGTTTACACTTTGCTAATGGTGATTGACATTCATGTTCCTTATGTATAACTTGGGATCCATGTACATACCCAAGCCCATTTTGTTATCTCTACATGGCATTCTTGGTTGATACAACTAGCTTGGAATGACGTTGCTTCGCCTTGTTTATGGAGGCTATATGACATTCATGGATCCTTCCTAAAACTTCGGATCTCAGTGTTGGTATGAGCATTCTTCTTTGGCATGCTTGTTCTGTTAGATTGATATAGTGGAAATGTGGTGGTACTCTTACATTCCTTTGGCTTTTTTTTTTTTTTGTTCTATTGGCTTGGTATGTGATGTATCAACGATGTCTTCTGTGCTTGGGGCATCAAGTATATGTTGATGATTTTTCTTGATATATGGTCCAGTGGTATGGTAGCTTGGACTACAAATAGTAGCAGAGTACCATTTGAGAAACAATAGTATTATTGTTTAATCCAATTGTGTTGCAACCTGAGGAGGTGACTATTTTTCTTTGGTGCTATTGTAGATCCACTCGATTTACCTATAGAGAGCTCTTCTCTTTGGTGTTCTTCAGCCACAACATTCATAGTTATACTGTCCTTGGCATTGTTGGTCCAATTTGATGACGTGGTACATGTGTACAATAACTCATTGATTAGATACAATGACTGTGGGGGTCCTTGGGGTGTTTTCCTTTGGCATTCTTGGTTCATTCATATAGCGTGACAGAAGTCATGTCATCATTCACCAACTGTTTCATGTTGGGGTTGTCAGTTTAGCTTGGATCCTTTGAGGTAACTACAGACTTAGCACATGCAATTTTGTGATTAGCGTTATGCATTGACATCACGACAACATATTTGGTATATTCATGTTCGTAGCTGTATACTTTGAAACATCTACATTAGTTGGATTTTCATATCCACATTGAGGCTAAGACATTGATTTCAATTATTATGATCTAAGATTAAAGCCGTGTTGTTCTAAGTAGGGGAGAGATAAGTACGCAATTACTTTACTTGGTCTAACCCATTATTCAAGAATTGGGCTTTGAATCTAGATAAGGTTAAGGTTTCTTGGCTTTCATGTGGTAGCTTTTTGGAAGGTTACTTTAGGGTCCTTTAAGGACCAGAATAGTAGAAATAGAGTAGCTGCTATCATAGTTGTGTCGAATCGCGATTCATTGAAAGAACCGCGATTCAAAAGACCTTTTCAAAAAGGTCCGGTTCGAACCGTTTTTTGACTGTTCGAACCGTTTAAAAAAAAAAAAAAACTCGTCGCCTCCTCGCGACCTCCTGCTCCTGCTCCTCGCGACTCCTGCTCCTGCTCCTCGCGACGCCTGCTCCTCGCGACCTCTTGCTCCTGCTCATCGCGACTGCTCCTCGCGACCTCCTACTCCTACTCCTCGCGACCTCCTGCAGCCAAAGTAACGATGCCATTTGGGTGATAGTTGATCGCCCCACTAAATTGGCTACCTTTCTTCCTATGAAGACAATTTTAAAGGCGTCTGATTTAGCTTAGACATTTGTGGAACAATTGTTTAGAAATGAGATTATATGGACTACCAAACGCCATCCGTCTGATCTTATTGGATGGGTGGGTTTGTTCTACTCACAACTCTTGTGGTTGCTTGTATCTGGCTTATATTGGAGGTTGTTTTGATTCACATAGCCTAACAAAGGTTGTGCCATCACTCACCAACTATTTCATGTTGTGGTTATTAGTTGAGCTTGGTTATTTTGAGGCAACAACATTCTTAGCATATGCAGTTTTTACAAAAAATGGAAGCTTAAAGTCCTCTGACCATGAAATTAGCGAGCTTACAAAAACAGGTATGTTTATGTACCTAAAAACAATGCTACCAAACCACATGATAATGTCTGCTTAGATTTATTTTTATGTTGTATGTTTCTGTGCCTTAAGTGCCATTGAATTTCAGACCTTGACTGGAGGAAAGGAGTCATCAACCAATCCTGCTTATATGCAGACATTATACTTAAAATTTATGTCTGCTTATAAAAGAGACAATTTTTTTGCCTATTTCTCATGAAATGTTGCTATTGCTGCTATTCTTAAATTGCTGGCATAATTTGGCTAATTTGAAATTCATTTTTGTGCATAGCAATTCATTATTTTTCAAGGAATAGCCTCTGACTAGACTTTAATGAAAGCATGAACAATACTGGCCTACTGTTAGCAGAATCTACTTATATTGCTCCCAAGATCGTGGGCTCCCGAGCATAAAAAAGGATTAAGTGGCAGATGCTTTATGAGCAGGAGGTTTAACATAGGAGAAGGAGAGCAAGTCAATATTTGGATTTAGATTGCTGAAGAAGCTCCAGGTAGAATGTTCGAGAGCATTCAACAATCTTCACGTCGTAGACTGTAGTAGGTCATCATGCTGTGGATAGAAGCTAGAAGCTAGAGTTTATCTGGGGAAGTAGTTTAGTGTAACAATTAAAGCATCGCGTTTTTATGTACAGCAAAGTAAATCCACTCTGTTCTTTGCAAGCGCTGTTTGTCTCTGTTCTTGATATCAAGAGGATAAAACTAAATTTTTGCTATTAACAAAGCATTGCACCTTGTTCAGCTCTGAATTTGACACGTGTGGATCTTGTTTCAGGAGGAGCATGAGCAAACTGTTAAAGGAGAGCGTTTTGCAATCAGGATATCAAATCTTGCCAATCTTGTGCTCTTTGCTGCTAAAGTTTATGCATCAATAAGGAGTAGGTCTCTGGCTATTATTGCCTCAACTCTTGATTCACTTTTGGATCTGCTATCTGGATTTATACTTTGGTTCACAGCTTTTTCTATGCAACATCCAAATCCATACCTTTATCCAATTGGGAAGAAGAGGATGCAGCCTTTGGTTAGTATCCCTTTTTGAAAACTCTGATGATTACCTGGCCATTCATCTGCATTGAGCTTTAGAAGGCTGTGCTTGTGGACTAAATGCAATTGTTATTGGCTAGCTCATTCTCAAATTTATTTTGACTGAGAAGGGTTTTAGTTGCAATGACAATTTTTTAGTGGATTCCTAGTTGTTACTGTTACAACTTGAAATTTTCTATGTATATGACTTTGCAACTCAAATGCAAATGGAAATGGTCTTTTATAATGTTGTTATTTCTCCTATTCAGGGAATTCTGGTTTTTGCTTCTGTCATGGCAACATTAGGACTGCAAATTCTACTAGAGTCAATACGTAAGCTTGTATCAAAGGTAAGGACTACTGCTCTTTTGATATCTTTATGAGTTTTCTCATGTGTAACCTCAAATTCGAGACTAACTTACATATGAATGTTGCATTTTAAGTAGCTATTTGGAGTTGAGTTGATGGCATAAGATGTTATGCATGTACAGCAGTGTTATGCATCGTGATGCCATGGAAGAAACATATGTAATGTGGATCTTTCTGTCAAGTCCTTGAGTCGTTTTTGGAGTTTTCTGTGAAGTGTATCAGCATGTTATAACTCTTCTCAATTTCAGCTGTATCAAATAGAATTTTACATAGGATACTTCATGTATTTTGTGGCTTTATGTCATACTCAAAAAAAGGTAAATTTTTTCTGGGTATTTCAGGTGCAGAAATGGTGACTAGTTTCTTGGCTAGTAAATCTTTTGTTATCATCTGGTTTTCTGGCTATTCTAGATTCTAGATTTAAAAGTTATAGCTACATAAAAAGTGGAGAGATTCCTTTCACACTATTGGTCATGATCGCATTAATAAAAATTATTCACTAAGTCACCTTTTTTTACTTTGACTATGTCGTTTATTTGTACTCTCACCAATAAACCAAACTTATTTGTACAAGTTTTTGCATGACCCTAGGTTTATCATTGCTGACATCTTTCTTGGCAAGTGTTAGATGTGCATGGAGTTTGCCATGTGTTGATGATGGGACTTGTTAGGTCAAGGGGTGCCTGATGATTGGGATTGAGAACCTAGGAGAGGCATTCCTTGTTACTTTCTATGCAACAAAGGCTGGAAAGAGACATAGCAGGCAAGTCCTGAAGTGTTGTATGTTCATGACATTTATTGTAAGAAGGAAATCAATAAAGGTTTTACTTCACATATTTTCTATGGTCTAACATTTGGTATTAGAGCTAAGAGTTTGAGAGATCATCGAGAGGCTGAGAATCTTCCTTCAGAAGCTCACTTCAATCAGTAGGTTATTGGTTTGCAAAAGCTTAGGGTTTATGTCCTTTTTGAGGGCTGCAATGTCATTAGCTTCAAAGTAGACCTATACGTGGAATCAATGTTCCATGGCCCTTTTCGAAACGTTTTTTCGAAAAGGGTTTGAAACGGGAAAGAATCAGCAACCCTAGGAAATAATCGACGAAACGGGTTTAGGTTTTTTTTTTTGGATAATATTTCTAGCCTTCTATAATCTATTATGGCATAAACAAGTGCTAGATATACAATGTACATCATTACATGCCACATGGTACTACTGTCTACCTATGTCATAAATGATACTACAATGGTTCCAACTTCCAACTTCTAGAATCCATAATTACATTATCTAAGTTCTAACACTAATCACTACTTAGTGTTAACTAACACACACATCGTTCTTTGATAGCAACGGTACTTGATGACACTGAGATATACCATTATCATATTGGCAGCATTAGACATTAGACATATTTTATGTTTATAGCTATAGTTGTAGTACATTGACATTTCTTGTCTGTCATGGAGACGTTTCATACGCTCCCGCTGTACCACACACTTGATATGTATTTTTCTTTCATCTTATATGCCTATTGGCATGGAAAAGACATTAATAAAATCTTTTTCTCTCTCTCTCTCTCTCTCTCTCTCTCTCACACACACACACACACACACACACACACACACACACACACACTGCGGCCTACCACGCAGGCAGCACCTGCTTGCGTTGCCGCCGCCGCCTCCTCCTCTGCCCCTACTCTCCAAATCTGCCTTCTGGTTTGTCATTTGCTCCTATTGCTGGCCTCCTTTGGATTCCTAAACCTACTCTTTCCCTTTTCTTCGTCTACTCAAGAATCGACACCCATCCCTCTCCTATACTCCATCAAGATCCACTGAACTGTTCTCATGTTGGCAAGAAGGTCAGTCAAAGCTGATTTCCAGAATATGAAAATGGAACTCTTGTAGTTGAAAGAAACGATGGCAATGCTGATTAAGGAAAGGAATATGATGCAGTCCAAGATTACTCATTTGGAGCAAGCAATCGGCAACAAACTGATTTCAGCCTCCGAGCACTATGATAAAAGCATTGGAACAAAACATTGAGCAGCAGCAGGAAGAAGCCCTTACTTGGGCATCGATACCAAAAGTAGGTACTAAACCCAACGCTCCCATTACGTCAGTCAATTCAGTCACAATCCAGGAAGAGAAATCTTGGGAGCAAAAGGCTCTCAACATTAGGGTCAGAGGGATTCCAGACACACAAGATGTTGTAGCAGAGGCCAAGCGCTTTTTGGATACCACATTAGGACATCGGACAAATGTTTTGGACACATTGTCGAGGACTACTAGAGATACAGCCACGTTGATCATCTGTTTTACCTACTTGGCGACTCGACGGGACGCTTTACGATGTAGAGCTAAGTTTCGTGACTCTACCATTTTTATGGATGATGATCTTACTTATATTCAGGTGGAGGAGAGGCATAAGGAAGGCCTTTCAGGAAGCTAGGGAGTCATGCAGACGAGTTATATACAGAGATGGACGAATGCGCCGTTTTGATAGCTCTCGTGATGGTTCCCATGGTTAGGGATCTGGGGTGCCCGGGGTTGGGAGCACCCCGGGGCCCCATCCATACCACCTTCGGATTGGAGTGTGGAATTGTGCTGGCATACAATATATAATTCTTTATGGAGACACATGAGAGCCCAGAGCAAGGACTTCCTTCTTTTCCTGGATATAGATGGGACTCAGTTTTTCGACGTGAGACTAGATCTGCCAGTGGTCGTGGTGATATACTTGGAGTTACCAGGACTTTTGAGGACAATTTGGGACCTATTACTTCATATGGTGAGCATTTACTCTAGTTTGGAGAGGCCCATGAGCTAGCCATTTATAATGGCTTATCTTGTTGGCCACATTCAGACATATATACATGCCATCCTCATAGTGGAGGACATAGTGTCGTTGACTATCTCATGGTCACCATCATCTCTGATTTCCACGTCTCCCGCACCACCCTTTCTGATCACTCCTTTCTCTCTTTCGCTATCGGCCACCTTCCGCTGACTCATCCATCTTCACTACCTATGCTTACCCGTGCACCCAAATACACATTTGACCCCATTTACATGCCAATGTACCAGCAGTCCCTGGCTTCGCTTCTACACTCCTTTCCCCATGGCAGTCCAGTTGACACCCAAGCCGCTTTTCTCACCACCTCCCTCCACTCTACCCCTTCACTAGCCTTTCTCACCAAGTCCCATCCCAACAAAATCCGACACACATCTCGATCACTGCACCCTCCCTGTTGCGTAGGCATCCCAAAGGGAGCCGAGAACCACGACTTAGTTTCCCGGTTTTCAACTCTTGCCGTCCGAACCCACTTGACATACAAGTAGCCAACTCCCCAACAACGATCAGACTTAACTAACTTGAAGTTCAAAAACCAACATTGAGATCCAACATGGTGCCATGCCAGACCGGGGGTCCCGATGTGGTTGACTTCCCTCCAAGGGAGCCGCTCGACATACATCAATAAACTTAACTAACTCGAAGCTGTGTTACAAACGAGTAACATCCATTCCAAGCAAGTTGTCTGACTCACATCAGACTTAACCAACTCAAAGCTTCGTCACGAGTGCTGGAAGCCAACCTGGTGCCACGCCAGACTGGACAGCCATAAACAGGTAACTTCCACCCAAGCAAACTATCCAACTCAGCCGACAGGTTAGAGCCCGCCGTTCCCCAAGAGCTTAACCCATTCACGTTGACAACCAGTTCTTGGACCGAATGGTCCTGACAGCATTCTGCTGGCGTCTCAAAACGAATGGTCCCGACGGCTACCGCTGACAGGTAACTTCCACCCAAGCAAGCTATCCAACTTAGCCGACAGGTTAGAGCCCGTTCCCCAAGAGCTTCGCTTTGAGTCGCAACCTGCATTCCCCTATAGTTCTGGTGGGATTCGCCACCTTCTCTCATACCAAGTGCTCTACCCAAGCTGGTAAAGCATGTTTTTCTCTCTCTAGAATTTATTGATCCCCAGGCTTCCTTTAATCATGCCTAGATTGTGTGAGGTGATTGCACATCGATCTGAGCTCTCTGGACTTCGCTAGAACCGATCGCCGGCTGGATTTCGGCCACAGTGGCGCCGGGAGCAGCAGTGGCAGTGCTGGCGCCGGGGACAATGCTGGCGCTGGAAGTAAAGCTTGCATTGTAAAGCTAGCTTTACAACATCCACCCCACCTTTATAAAATCTGATGTCCTCATCAGATGTCAGATTATAGTAAAGGTGTTTCCCAATTAAAATTAACTACATTTAAGCTACTTGGCACAATACTCAATTTACTGACCATTTTATATTAACATTGTAGCTGGCACACCACAAGTCGGACGCTCAACTCTTTATATTGAGAAATTACATAACTTGAAAATATTGCTTTGTCTTGGGAAAAGCGTAGATTTTATATCGCTTACGTAAAACCCGAGAACCTTATTTGACTTGGTGACAGGCTTGCTGAAATATTCACCCTTGTCACTTGTGCTCTTGACTTTGGAACTCCTTTGAGCTCCGGATTTATCCTTTTTGCACGTTGTATATAGCTCCCTGAGCTCCAGATTTGATCATTTCTACACAGGTATCAAGGCTCCCTGAGCCAAAGGATTTATCATTGATCGCTCACTTTGTGGTCCACTCAGTGCCTTCTTACTTTTGCACCTAGATTTCTCTCCTTGTCCCAGCTTGATATTGATTTCTTCCATTTGGCTCTTTAAGGTAGGCAAAGGTTGAGTACTCCGCAATGCATCTCTCACTTAGCTTGAAGTAGCTGTCTTTGAATCAACACAAATGTAACCATTGATACGAACTATCTCTTCGCGTTTGTTTGAAGCACCATGTCTGTCGCACAAAAACAAGACTTTCACAATTCCGTCATTGGTCAGTTGCCTCACAGTCAAAAACAAGAAGTGTACATCTCGCTTGGCTTCAAGTATTTGAATCAGACACATGCATCCAGAGTTTGCATTAGTCCGATTCCAATGCGAACTGTCCCTTAGCGTCCGTTCGAAGTACCAGTCTTTCGTGCAAGACTCAACTTTCACAGTTCCTTTGTTGATCAGCTGCTTTACACATAACACAATTTAGTGTACTCATTATGTCTCCTCATCATTGCTGGTCCAGAGAAAGCCTATAACAAGCTTTCCTTTCCACAACAGAAACTTGTCAACTTATTAGGTCGAAAGTTCGCCAGTCTCCTCGTGTGAGTATGGCTAGGTCACCTTGAATTTGCCCCCATTTTGATCAACTTTCATTCAAAATTTGCACCAAGAGAGAGGTGTGTGTGATAGTTCCCCTCCACTTATGAAATCAGCTGACCAGACTTAGAGTAGAGTTCTTAGACAAAAGCCTTTCCAACGCTTTGCTTTCCATCTGCTAGGATTATGGCTTGATCTAACCTGTTGCCAATCTCTGAAGAGGATCCTAGTCTTTCCCCTTTGAGGAAAAATTCAACTGACACAGGATATCACCCATGCTCAGTGAGTTTCAGTTCTGAAGGTAGCCATCCCAAATGAAGACCAACTGCTCCATAGAAGATCTCTCCTAAAATTGCCCTTTCCAACTTTTGACTTCCTGCTTGCGTCTGGTGAGCGTTGTCGCAAATGAAACTAACCCAAGTAACAGACTAGCCATCCATCCTTTGCAAACATCGAGTCGTTTTGTTGCCGTTCACGTGCGAGTACTTGAATTGCGAATCCGCCCCACATATTCTGTAGTCCTCTTTATTTGATGGTTTCAGCCTTCGAAAGAAAGGTTCCTTCTCGAGCCATCAGCTCCTTGTATCACAAGCTATCATGCAAACCAGGCAAAGCACGAGTACTAAGACTCACCACGAATACACACAAGCAAGACACTTAGGCAGGTTTACTAATAGGTAACAAAGACAAGGTCCCCCTTTGAGATAGCCCTGCCAAAGGACCTTTGCCTAGCCGCGCCCATACAAATCGATCACAAAATCAGCCCACAGAGAACACCCATCCAACTATCCGTGCCTTTCACCATTAAGCAGCACATTACCTCAGTCACGCCCCACCAAATTTGGTCGATACACCCGAATTCGAGCAGCATCTCTGTATCATGGTTAACCCGTATAGTTCGAATATGTCGCCCTGCATCCCACAAGTCACAGACCGTGCTTTCACCAACCTAATGGTAGCACCCTGCCTCATCTGTCCTACGTGCAGACAGCGCCAGGCCCGAACCATGGGAACTGACCGTGCTTAGACCTCAAGGGCAACGCCTTGACTCATCAAGTCCCTCGTTCTGCCGACCACCCCAACCATGGACGCACAGATGCTTACACTGTGGGCAGCACATTGCACAACAGTTGTCTTGATGAACCCCAGACAATGGCCATTGCCGTGAGATCCGCATAGCTGACCGGCCAGTCGGCTTTGATACCACATGTTGCATAGGCATCCCAAAGGGAGCTGGGAACCACGACTTAGCTTCCCGGCTTTCAACTCTTGCCGTTCGAACCCACTTGACATACAAGCAACCAACTCGCCAAGAACGATCAGACTTAACCAACTTGAAGTTTGGAAACCAACATTGAGATCCAACATGGTGCCATGCCAGACCGGGGGTCAGTTTGAGAATAATCCCACTTTATTAATAAATTTGAGAAGGTTACATTTCAAGTGTGTGACCGACCCTAGTCTCTAGGGCGCTAGCATGCCAACGCGGGCGCCAAGACAATATTCCAGCAAGGGAAGCTGAGACTTGGTTGGAGCTCGCCCTGAGTCGCAACTTGCATTCCCCTATAGTTTTGGTGGGATTCGCCACCTCCCCTCATACCAAGGGCTCTAGAGACCCAAGCTGGTAAAGCACATTTTCTCTCTCTAGAAAAGTCATTTTCTCTCCCTAGAATTTATTGATCCCCAGGCTTCCTTTAATCATGCCTAGATCGTGTGAGCTGATTGCACATCGATCCGAGCTCTCTGGACTTCGCTAGAACCGACCAAAGTTTTTCAGCCATAGGAACTTGGCGCCGACTAGATTCTGGTCACAATGGCGCCGGGAGCAGCAGTGGCGCTGATGGCACCGGGGACAATGCTAGCACCAGTGGCGCCGGAAGTAAAGCTTGCTTTACAACATTCCTTGGGATGATGCCGAGTGCCATTCTATTCATCATTTAGTCACCTATTCACGTATTCATGCTCCGTATTTACTTCGATCTTCCTGACGTTCTTACCACCGTGTTCTCCGCCGTAAAAAGCGCATTTATGATGACTTTGAAGGGAAACGTCTTATTGACCTTCTTTTCAGTTCTTCCTCAGGCACTTTCTGGCGTGAGTTCATTATCTGCTCCCCACCACCTCTCCTGGAAGACCTCCGCATTTGGACTGCCTATGCTACTAGCTCATATACCATCCCCACTGACTCACCTATCTCTATATGTACACGACCATCTGAGTTCTCCTTCGTCACATCTGATATGGTCCTTGTTGCCATTAGGAAGATGAAGTCCCATAAAGCTAGAGATATCGAAGACCTCGAGTCTGAACTCCTTGCCCATGCATCGGACTTACTCGCTCCCACCATAGCCACACTTCTTAATTCTGCAGTTGTTTCTGGCTTCCCTTCGTCCTGGTGCACTAACATCATCCACCCCATCCATTAGAATGGTGACTCCATGATTCCGAGTAACTACTAGACTATCATAATTGGGCATGTTCTGGCGAAGCTATATGGCACTATACTTCAGTTTGTTGTGAGCTTAGAGGCGGAGACTAGGAGACTACATGCTATGGGTCAGGCAGGTTTTCGGGCCCATTATTCTACTACAGATCACATCTTCACATTACGGGCCCTGATTGAGGAAGCTAAGCACAGGAAAGAGACGGTTTATTGCTATTTTGTGGACTTTAGGAAAGCCTTTGATTCCTTTCCTCGCTCCTTGCTCCTTTAGAGACTCCGAGATCTTGGCTTCTCCACCGACATCATTTTGGCTGTAATGGTACTTTATGAGCGCGTCCTGGGAAGGCTGGGACTGCATAGTAGTGCCATCTCTGATCATATTTGGAGCACTATTGGGGTGAAGCAGGGGTGCTCCCTTTCACCGGTCCTCTGTGGCCTATATATTGATGAGTTGGAGAGAGTCATTACACAGTGTGGTGGTATTGGCTGCAGGCTTGGAGACATCCTCAAGTCATTTTTTTGGGATATCCTCAAGTCGTTTTTAAGGTCTTTGCAGTTTTTTGGCATTCAAATTTGGAAAGTAGGTCAATTTCAGCACATTACTAGTTGTCTCTAAGGGAAAAAGGGATTTCCGGATCTGCTTTAGGGTTTCTACGACTACCTAAGCTTCGATTTACGGTGCTTAAGTCTGATTTCTAAGGAAAGATATTATTTTTGTTAGTGTGGATCCTTTGGAAGGTACTAGCATAAAATACTAAAGATAGAAGTAGTTGCTAAGGTGGATGCTATGGAGGTTATCCTGCAACAAATTCTTGATTAGTGAGGTGAGTGTTATGCTTATTGCTTGATACTTATTTATATACATGTGATTCCTAGATCGCTAATCCTTCCTTGATGTGGATACCTGAGAAGGTATCATTGTTTTTACAGGTATTCCTTTTTGTGGAGGGCTTGTGTGAGAGTCTTAGGCCTTCGTGAGAAAGGAGCAGACCAACAGCCTCCAGAGGGTTCTATAGATGGCCCTTTATTTTAAAGATGGAAAACTGGCCAAGGAACCTGAAGCACCTTCTATGGGAGGCTTTCAGCCTTGGGGAAAAAGAAAGTTTAAGAAATGGAAATGTCAAACAAACCAAGAGCAGATTCCTAGTGGCAAAAAAGGTCAAAGTAGTGGTGCCTTGAAAGGTGACGGGCGGTCTGATGATACCCAGGGGGCCAGCCCCTTTTTGGAGCGGAAAGAGAACTTGTGCTTTGGATGTATAGGGCGACATAGGTGGAAGGAGCGTTCACGAAACCTGATGTGAACCACTACAGGTTGAACAATTAGCACCAATGCAGATTGAAGAGTTGGAGCAAGAGGAAACAGAAGGTGCTCTATGTTTGATGAACGGGTTCGTGATCAAGAAGGTGGATTCAGTCCCTATGCCATAGTTATTGAGAGCAATTCAACATGGGTATCAATTTCCTTGTGTTTCTTTGATTGTTATGTGTGGACAATTGTGTGGTAGAGGTGTTCTAATTCTATTTGACACTGGGTGCTCACATAATGTAATCAATTCTACTTTGATTAAACGGTTGAGAGTGAACACACAACCATCCTTGTACCAATACACAGTTGAGATGGCTGATGGAAAGGGTGCAAAAGTATGGGATGCCAAGGTTGTTTGCACACTTCTAACCATTCAAAGCTATTTTGAAAAGTTGGACTTTGAGATAATTGGCTTGATGTGCTTAGGATTGGTCGGCATATGGCAGAGAAGCCGTCCATCGCCTGGGATACTCATGCATACAAGTTTCAGTTCGATGGCAGGATCCATTCACTTTGTGTGAGTTGGTGTGCTTTCAAGACCTTTGATCACGATTCACGATGACATAGTTGTGTAAGGTTCACTGTAAATATATGTATGCTTGTTTCTTGTTTGATATGTTAACTATTGTATGTGAGAGTGATGTGGCAAAAAAAAATTAACCTTACTAAGAACCTTGATCTCATCAGATTAAGGAGGAGTTTGTAGATGTGTTCATTGATGAGCTTCCAGCTGCTTTCCTTTCTAGAAGAATTGTGGAATATAAGATCGGATTGATTCTTGGATCATCTCTTGTTAATAGACCACCGTATAGAATGAGTCTCAAAGGGGAGGAAGGGGTGAGAACATGATTGAGGATTATCTTACCAAACTCTTTGCGAACACAATGAAAAAAGGTGAATTGTTTGAAAAAGTAATAGTATATTTGGGTTTCATAGTGTCAGCTGATGGGGTAAAACTGGATGCAAAGAAAGTTGTCGTTCCTTGCTTGGCATGTGCCTATAGACTTGACACATTAAGAGGCTTTCTTGGATTGGCTGTCTTTTTCTGTAAAGGTGTGAAAAGTTATTCACATGTGGCTGCACGATTGATTGACATGCTACAAAAAAATAAATGGAAAGAAGGGATGGAAGTGTAGCTGCTAAGTTTTGATGCTTTTGAAACAAGCTGTGGTTGACATTAAAGATTGTAGACCCTCAGAAACCATTTGTCATAGGAACGCGTGTGAGTGATATAGCCATGGGGGTAGTTCTGATGCAAGAGGCTAGGGCAATAGTCTTTGAGACCAAGAAGCTCAAGCCTACTCAAAAGAAGTTTCCAGCTCATGAAAAGGAGTTGTATGCCATACTCCACACTTTGAAGGCATGTAAGCATTATTTGTATATTACAGAATTCTGTGTACACCGATCATGAAATCCCTAAGTATTTTTGCAATTAGTCAGACCTAAGAGGGCGGCAAGTTGGGTGTGGGCCAAGTTGATGCAGGAATTTCACATGGAAATTCGGTATAAGAAAGGTGCTAAAAATTTTGTGGCTGATGCATTATCTCAGATATTGTAAGTGTCTTTTGTGGTCATAGAAAATGACCTAATTCTCATTGCCAAGAAGTGGTGAGACAGGCAAATCTTGTACAAGTAGAGTGTCAGGAGGAGAGCTCTAGTTTTTTTTGCTCACACTGATTGTTCGAATTGGCCGATATTGTTCGAATCGGCCAGTTTGAACCTAACCCAGCCGGTTCGAACCGGTCGATTCGGCCGATTCGAACCGGTGCATGCAACATTGTATGTCATGATAGCGTAGTGTAGGTGTATGTGACACACTGTTTTAAGTGTCCAGTTATTAAAGCTAAAAGGATTAAAGTTTCGGGAAAGTTACACCCACTACATGTTCCAGAAGGAAGATGGGAGAGTGTATCCATGGACTTTATCTCCAACTTGTATCATACATCATTACAACATGATTCTTTCTTGGTTATGGTTGACAAACTCACAAAGATTGGTATTCCAAGGCCTAACAAAATTGATGCGTATGGAGTGGCTAACCTGCTTATCGAACATTCAGATTTCATGGGTAACCATCATCCATATTGTCTGATAGGGATAGTCGATTTTTTGATATCTTCTGGATTGCAATAATGGCCAAACTTGAGGTCCAATTGACAATGAGCAATACAGAGCATCCTAAAACAAGAGTTGACCAAACCTTGGAGAATTTGTTTAGGGCATTTGTTGGGGATAAGCAAACTTAGCGGAAGAGATATTTGCCACTATCAAAGTTTGCTTACAATGATAAAAAGAATCTAAGTACAAAAATGAGTCCTTTTGAGCTTAATTATGGTTTAAAGCCAAGTGTTGTTATGGTAGGAATTCCTTGGAAAGTTCCTAGTGTGACTAGTTTTCTAACTCAAATAAGTGAAATGCTTGAGTTAGCCAGGAGAAATGTTAGGCAAACGACAGATCGAGCTAAGACATATGCTGATCAGAATCGTACACAAAGAGAGTCCATGGTAGGAAATATGGTATTTCTCCAAGTATCGAAGTACTCTACCTTAAGACGGGTTTCACATGATGACAATAACTTGCTCTTAAATGACTTGAGTGCTTTGCAAGAGCAGGAAGATATGATCCGTGGGTCAGCATGAGGCGTGGACCGATGGCAACTGTGTTTGCGCAATTGGCTAATCTGTGAGTACTTGGTCACGTGGCATGGCAGACCTCTTTCAAATGCTACCTGGGAGATCGTGCACAATATATGGTCATCATGGACGATGTCTATTGAGGGGAAGGGATGTAAAGCTTTTACTCCCTGTCTTAGTATTTATAGTGAGTAATTATTGAAATGGCCTGGCACTGGCTTGTGGTGACATTATATTCAAGTTGTGATTAGGTCATATTGGACCTCAAGTGTTGTGCTTAGCTTTGGCATGGGGTACCAGCCTCGGGTGTCAGAGAGAGGCATTTGTTATCAGTTTCTAAGCAGAAAGGCTGGGAGGAGACGTAACAACCAGGTCCTTCAGTGTTGTATGAGCATGATATGTATTATAGGAAGGAAATCAGTAAAGTTTTCACTTTGCATATTTTTTTGGTTTTCATGGTTGATTGCTAAGTTCAGATGGAGAGTTGTGACAGCTTATGTCACCCACTTCAACCTCTGTTCAGGGTCACTACAGATTCGAAGAGAGTTACATAAGCAGAGCTATACAATGAGGGCTGAAAACAGGAGTTATTTAATGATGAGAAATTTCTCATTGTCAACTAATAACTGAAAGCTACCTGCACCTAAGACTAAGCGCTGGTTGCTTCAACTAGCCTTTATTTGGCAGAGATTCCAGTATTATCTTCCACTATAGCTAGAGCCACCCTTAGTGTCAAGTTTTTTCTTCTATGCCCCTGAGCTCTATTGCTAACCTCCTAGTTCTGTCCATTGCTATTCCAACAAATAGATTGTGTAAAATAATGTCTCAAGTTTTGGTATCAAATGCTTTTTTGGTGCAAACAAAGCGTTACTCATCCATTTGGGTTTCACATTACTGCTCTGACTAACATTCTTAGAGCTTCACAAAATCTGTGCATACAAGTAGCTTGTATACACCATGACTGCACAGTCCGATTACCTTCTTAGTAATTCGTTTCTTCTGCATTCTTGCTACCCATTATTGTGCCCTTGTGTGCATCCTGTCCTTGCACTTTCCTTGTGTCTTCTAATGACAACGTTGAACAATGTTAAGTCTGCGATGAGATTATATACGTGCAATTTGTAACTTTACAGGTCCCCACAATGTCTTAGGTCATTTACTCCATGTTTAGCCTAGAGTCCTGGACCATATGAATGACATCCCTAATTACACAAATAGCTCTGAAGAGTAAGTACAGGTCACATGGATAGGAGTGACCTTTTGTATGACAAGTCAGCAGTCACCCTCTCTATTGTTGCGAGGTATTCCAGTACTGTAGGCTGCTGCGGCTCAAGCATTCTATCTAGTTCAGAATCACTTACAGGCCTGGCACAGGCTGGAATATTAATGTCCTCCTGTTTGTTTAAAACGCTACTGATTTTCATCCCTTAAATTTTTGGAGCTTTGTTAGAATGTTAATAGATGCTGAAGTACTTATTTGCCTAAAGCTTCTAATTGATTGATGTGTTTTGCAAATAAATACATGTATTGGAGAAATTATAGTCACTGGTTGCTTAAAACCCCATATTCTCTCGCTTTCATCCAAATATTGTTTCTGTTTGTGATGCTTTTGGCTTAATAAACTAACAATGCTTATAGCCGATTTATCCTTTGTGACAAGGCTGTTTAAGAAGCTTCTTTCTTGCAAAACTGAGTGTCCCATCTTGTATTACATATGTAATTGTATAAGAACTTGACATAGATGAAATATAGAAGTTGAATCCACAACAACAAAATTGATGTCCATTAGGGGCCATGAGACATAAAGGACAGTGAAGCAAACAACAGTAGAATTCATTTGCTTGTACGAACACCAAATATTTTTGAAGCAAGATATATGTACTGTTTAATACTTTGTTGAGGACACCTTTGTCCTTTGATGTACAAATTTAGTTTGTGTATCTTGTCCACTTTGCCTTAGGATGTCTTTACCTTGTTGGGTGAGACATACCAGCCTTTCTAACTTGTAGCTTGCTTTGTTTTATTCAAGCTTGCAATGTTAGGTTAGATGCTCTGCCATCCAGTTCAGGCATACTGATATCTTTGGTTTTCCTTCCAGGATCACGATTTAGCACTAGATGGAAACAAGCGTCAGTGGGTGGTGGGAATCATGATCTCTGTGACGTTTGTGAAATTTGGACTTATGGTTTACTGTCGATTGTTCAAGAATGAAATTGTGAGAGCCTATGCAAAGGATCACTTGTTTGATGTGATTACAAACTCAATTGGATTACTTGCAGCTGTTCTGGCCAGTGAGTTTGTTTGGTGGATAGATCCTGCAGGTGCTATAGTGGTATGTGAAATTTGAACTTCGGAATTTTGAATGATGATCGTGCAATGGTTCTTATGCTATCCTACATCAGTCGAGTGTCATGACACAGTTGTTGTTGAACGGTGTCGACAAGAAAGCTTAGTATGTATGTTTTTCGAGGAAAGTTATCTCCCATCTTTCACTGAATTTAGCTTCATTACCTAGTGGAAAGTGATAACTGTGATATATTCACTGCAACTTGAAGCTAGAGAAGGTATTTTTTATCACATTCTATTTTTGTGCTGACATGATGTTTTTGTCACCGCAGTTGGCATTGTACACGATAAGGACTTGGTCAAGCACAGTGCTAGAAAATGTCAATTCTTTGGTGGGTAAAACTGCCTCACCAGATTATCTTCAAAAGCTGACATATTTGTGCTGGAATCATCATAAAGACATACGTCAGATTGATACTGTGAGGGCATACACTTTCGGGTCTCATTACTTTGCAGAGGTTGACATTGTGCTGCCTGCTGATATGCCTTT